>OZ010614.1:63445745-63475745 GCA_963932145.1 Acanthosepion lycidas
GAAACACAGCAAAAATGAGAAATTGTGGCACAAATGTTAACTAGTTCATTTGGACCACAGGTTTTCAAGTACGTCTTAATCATTTTCTAAGAGTCAAAGTGTAAAAAAGATAAATTGGCCCATAATTCTAAACCAAGAACAGAGTGTCCCAGCAGAATCAAAACCAGCTCAGCTACTTCCAGTCTTCCATCAAAGAATGAAGAATGACTTGACATTGAGCACAAGCTTTGAAAAGGCAGCATTTAAAAAAGACGATACAAGATTAGTTTTAACCTGTAAAAATTTCATGGTTTTCCTATTTGAATTTTCTCATGGATCTTAACTGTTAAGCTAATGATCGAATAAGCTCATGGAAAGTTCTGACAAAATAGCTGTAGAAGTTCCCCTAATGCAGTGTTAAATATCCAAGTTGAACCACTTTAACAAAATAACAATCATAGACCCAAGTACTGGTTGTTATTTGGGTACAAGTGAAAAGATTTGAAATTTTTCCATTTCACTGAAGTAGTCATTAAACACTTTCTTCCCTTGCTTTCATTCATTCATTTTCTCACTGAAACTAAGTAGTGTTTCCACCCCCACTCTTCCCATATGATCAAAATGAATAGTCCATTATTTATAAGGGTATTGGACATAACAGCCATGCAAACTAACAAGGGAGGGACAAACAATTACAATAGGATGAAAGATTAAAAAGAAGAAAAAAAAAGGGGGGGAGCTTACCTTATATTCCCAACAGATCTGTGCCGTGCTATAACCATTTCCTCGTCTAATTGTTCTAGTAATTGTTTCTTATCTCCTTCCTAAAAAGGAAATAAAAATTTAACATTTAAACAAGAATAAACAATACTGTAATTGGTTGCATAAAAAAGTTTTACACTTTAGGCATAAGAGTTTTTTTTTGTTTTTTTTTAAGTGGTAAAAATAATGCACAGGGAGTGTAGCAGTTGGCCAGCAAGCTGAAATTAGCAATCTGGGTTCTATTCTCGGCTGATCCAGTTTCATTAACCTACAAAATAATCTAAGGGGGAAAAAAAAAAAAAAAAAAAAAAAAAAAAAAGGTATGAATCCAACAGCTGTGTACTAAAAACAGAATCCCAAACCAACCTCAAGAGGGACGGGCTTTGTCAGGCTTAGTTTAGATACCATTGTTATGGTTATTGTACATGCTGTTCCCCTACAACTCTAAGGGAGTTGAAGTGAATTCTTGTTTCAAAATCAAAGAAAAAAAAAAAAAAAAAAAAAAAAAAAAAAAAAAAAAGTTATCAATATATATATATATATATATATATATAAGGTTGGTGCAAAAATAATGACGTAATAATGTCTTTTTTTTTTAACGTCAAAAAACGACATTATTACGTCATTATTTTTTAACCAACCTGATATATATAACTTTACGCAAATACTATTTATAGAGCTGCTATATGTGGTGGTGGTGGTGGGTACATTTTATTATGACCTTCAGAAGAGATCCCTACCTCCATTATAGAGATGCCAAGAACCATACAGCAGAACACCCCAATGATAAAACCCAATACAATCAGGTTATGGAGTGTCCCTTTGAAGTAACACCATATAACCTAGTATTGTTTGCCCATTATTATTTAGAGAGGATTTTGTTTGTTTAGCAGCATATCAACTCCTTATGGGTTTTGTGTCGTAACAGTTATCAAAAACAGTAGAAAACCAGAATCTTTTGGTACAAGGAAACAATGTAGAATAGAAAATAGGAAAGAGAATGTTTAGCCATTAATGACTTTTCAGTAAATTCTACTGCTACTACCTCTACTTCTCTTGACATAGGGAGTATTTTTATGGTCTTTTGTCAGAGTCTAAACTTGTAGGGAAACAAACAATTAGTAATTTCATTGACAAAAATATATTGCTGATAATTTCTCTTTCTATGAAAATCTATTTTTATACTTTTATAGTGTTTCGACCATAGTTGGGACACTAACACATACTACCACCCACCCTGGGTTAGAGTAGACCTGGGAACAACAGCAATTAAGAGCCGTTTCCAGGCTCCTCAAAACCCTCCTGATCAGAGGCCTTGGTGCTGGATGTAATTTATTATTAAACAAAGATGGTATTATTTAGAGAGGAAATTGGTGTTGCTAAATACAATAAAAATCAAAAGGTAGGCATTAGGTTATATATTGCCTGCAAAAAAACAAAAACAAAAAAAAACTGATTCTTACCCGAGCTCCAGGTTTGGCTAAACAAGGAGACATAATTCAAGTCAGTTTTAACCCCGAGATCTGATAGATTCATTTTCTACAGCTCATCAACCTTTTGCAGCTTATTTAAACCCAGAAAATAATTTTACATTGTAAACAATTTTTTTTTTGAGAATTACTAATTTATTCAGAGCTGAAGGGAGAAGACGTAGATTCATACTTTTCTCCAGCGTGTAAGTGAATTTGACTAACACAACAGGAACTCCAATTAACAATTCAGGTCATTATCAGTTACACCACCTGCATATCCAAGCAGAGAGCACCTGGCATTCCCAAGTGATCATCCATCTAAATACTGACTAGTCTCGACTTCAGTGATTGTATGGCAACTGGTATTTCAATGTGATCTAGCTATAAGATCAGACTCAACTTTGATCTTCAAAAAAACATCAAATTTCAATCATTATCCCCCATAATTCCTGTTCCTTTTTTTTTTTTCTTATTCTTTCACTCAGTAACTGCTTGCGTCTTTATTGCCTTACTTGGATTGAATGACCGTCAGAGAAATGAGAAAGTCCATTCCCCTTCCCTGTGATGGCCGTTCAACCCAAGTAAAGTGACAAAGGGAAAAAAAAAGGGGGGGTGTTGGTGTGTGTGTGTGTGTATATATATATATATATATATAAAATAAATGCCCTGATGCTACACAAGTCATGGCTGATGTCTTCTGATCTAAATTGATCAAAGAGGTTTACATGTACATGTTTTGTCTTGAGGAAACAAAATGTGATGCAATACTTTCAGCATCACTGGGCACATCCCTCAGGGGCTGACACACTGTGCATCCTCATTCAGGAGCAGAGGCAGTGAGAAGATCAGAGGGACAGGACTCAAGAGCACACCCCCCTCCCACAGTTTGAAGAATGCAGCAGCCAAGGTGATGTGTGTGAGGTATACCCTCAATTAGACATTGGCTAGCCAACATGAAGGAATTTTTTAGATGGGCATGATTTGGCAGCCATGCATATGCCTGGGTAGAGTCTTATTAGACTGGGCTTTGTATACAATCAATTTTTGCTCCAACATTTGAGAAATTGCCCATCAAATATCTCCTGTTTTGGTGCTAGAGTGAGATTAAAAAATACTGATCCCTTGTGAATAATTGAAATTTGAATGTACTTACAGATTCTGCTTTTTTCAGCAAAGCCTTTTTGTCAAGAATTTTCTGTTCATTTTCAGAGTCCTTTTCAAATTCTTTTTGGCATGTTGTCAGCAAGAGACTGCGGAAATTAACATTCTGTTCTGGGTTTGTGGATGAAGGCACTCGTAACTGGTAAGAAGAGAAGGAAAAGGGAACATAATTCAGAAGACAAATTAAGGGGAGAGAGAGAAAAAAAAACAAAAACCACAAAATAAAAAAAAAATAAAGCCCAAAAGATCCCACCCCTGCTCCCAATGAAAATAGAGGAAAATGCAAAGTTGAAAGTGAATGTAAACTAGATACTTACCATCATTAAGAATTTACAAAATTTAGCATACGCTGTTCCAAAATTAGGTTCCAGGATGGCCTGTAAAAGAAAAAGAAATCTAAAATAATTGATGTTTCTTCTCAGATAATCTGACAGTCCTTTAGAAATTCAATAGTTTCAGATATGCCTCCTATTTCTCAATAAGAACATTTTTTGGAGGGGATTTTTTTGTTGCACACGAGTTTATATTACTGATGAAACCTAATAGTTTGGGGCTAGTTTGCTTCAATTTAGATTGTTGAGGGTTTGCAGAAACAGCATTCATCAAGCATGTCTAAATTCCTATTTAAAAATAGAATGTGTGAATTTATTTTAAAAATGTATTTTAACTCCAACAGTCAACATTCTTGTTGGCATTTAAATGAAGTTGCTAAAAAGGACACATCTAATGTTACCAATACGTTTGGCCTTAACAAATCATACTTCTATCTGGCATAAAGGCCTAATATACATACAATAATTTTTTTATAATTATCGTTTAAGATCTTGAAGTTTTCATCAGCCTACTATATTTACATATAAGCATATGTGGACAATATCATTATAAAGAATTTTATAATATATATATATATATATATGACAAATAAAACTTGATGAAGCACCTTCCTACCTATAACTATGGGGGGGGGGGAATGTAAATTAAGTAAATATACCTGGTTTATTGGGGGGGGGGGGGAATCATCATCCGTGCAACAGAATCTTCCTATTCTTGGTATTGTACAAGCAAATGTAAACAGAATGAAAATCATTACCTTTTCGAACACAAGGTCAGTGACACCAGTCAGTTTCTCTTCCGTATCAATTGTTATATTCTCCATTTGATTTTGTAAAGCATTAAAGTTTTCGGGCGTAAGCTTGTTCAAGATGCTTCGGACTCGTTTGATTACCCAGTTAAGGTCTTCCTCTTCTTGGCTCTGAGTGGTGGATCGACTATAAGAGACCCAGGCATTATCACTTGTTCGTAATTTTATGTCTTTTGGAATGTGGATTGTAATATTTTTCACTTCCTTTTTGCCTTGCTGACTGCCTCTTTTGGTTACATTCCCAGTCTGTAGCAGAAAAGAAAAACATTTGTTTTTTTGAAACAATAAGCTGGCTTCTACCAAGTCAAACAGCTAAAGATCCTAGTTACTAATTTGAAAACACAAACAATTTAGGGTTAGTATCTGAGAATTAAATTGAGAAAAAAAATAAATAAAAAAATCCAAGAATTATTAAGGCTATAGGTTTATAGTTTTTTTGTTTTTTTTTGGCAAAACCCATCATCAAATGTGGACACAACAACCCAAAAAAGAGAAAAAAAAAACTTGGACATTTGAATGAGGATGTAGAATAGAACATCTTTATAAAAACAAAAAAAAAACTTTTGAAATCAATCAGAATTTCGGGGATGAGGAGTTATTTATGCTATTTACATATTGGCCTCCCCTGTACTTGGTGGAAATGAGGAAAACAATAAGCTAAGCAAACAATCCCACCCCCCTGTAAAGTTTCAGTTCAAAATTCTCTGCAGGTTATACCTGATGAAGGCCAGAGGGTACAAGTGCTAAAATGTGATAACAAAAATGAAAACCCCTTATGTAAATAACATTTGAAATGTGTGAAAAAAATTCCAGAATTTACTTATCCGACATAAACTATAAACAAAATGTTACATGTTTGCATTTTCCATCCGTAATGTTTCTCTTTTTTGTTATGAAAACTTTCCCAGAAGACTTCAAGAGAAAATAAGAAGACTTTGGTTTTTCCTCTTAATAAAACATTTTAACAAATTCGTTTTTGAGTTTAGGGCCTTTTTGGTTAAAAAAAAAAAAAAAAAAAAAAAAAAAAAAAAAAAAATAAATAAATAAAAAAATATGCTATGCTGTTTTTTTCAGTTTAAACTATTAAAACATCATAGGTTGAAATAGAGAGCTTAATCTCCATGCACCCCACCCAGGCCTTTGTTGAATTTTCCAAGTCAAGTATTACTTATACTTACCGACCTTGCCGACTTGACATAACCTGGGCTAAAGGGGTCATTTCCATTCCTCCAATCAGAGACTATCCCCTTGTCACCCATGCCACCAGCCACCATTGGACCAGATATACCCATGGGGAAGTGGCCACCACTTCCAAGGAGACCCATTCCATTGCCAAGCAGAGGCTGAAAAAGATGAGACATTTTACATACATATGGTTATGGTTTCCTGGCAAAGGTTCACCAAGTACATTGAAAATCCTTTCAATCCAAATGAATATCAGATTTTCTAATTAACCAGGAAGAATTCACTTTAATTAGTTAATTAGGCAAGTCAAGTATTACGTATAATTTTGTTAACTCGAGTTCCAGAGTTCAATCCTGGTAACATTCATTATTCAAGGAGGTGAGTGGAAGTTATACACATGCACACAAAATGTTAAACTTTTTTTTTTTTTTATGACACACAGGGTGTGTCTCCCAAAATGTGTACAGGCATTACCCAATTATATATTATGGGTGGGGCAAAGTGAACGATTGCTGCTGAAAAGTTTTCAGCCTGACGCACTTCATAAAAATCTAACCAAATGACCAAACATCAGAGGTTGGGTGGGGTAGTGTGTGGTGGTGAATTGCTTCCCGAGCCATAAGTAGAACTTTTCAGCACCCTAATGTACAGTATTTTCGGGTATAAGGTACTCAAGACCCAGGGTAAATCTTTTCTCTGTATCATAGATGCTAAGCAACTTCCATAAAATCAAGAGAATTATTCTAGTTGTAAGTAAGTAATGTGTAAATGGCATTCAAAAATACAATTACATTTCTCATACCAACCTAATAGATGTTTAGTGTTTGAATGACAAGAATTGTAAAATGAAAGCAAGAAACATTTATTGAGGACAAAATTTATGTAAGCATTATGAGATGCTGGGGTAGGGACATACATACAAGGTGTGATTTGGCTATGAAATATTAATACAAAATCTACTACCCTCCCTCCACAATAGCACCTTAGTCCTCTTCAAAGTGTTAAGCTTGGGATACAAGCATTTATCTCGATATTCTTTCCACTTCAAAAAGCAGTGTGTAAATATCCCTTTGAGGATGTCCTGCAACCAAGATTCTTAAATGGAGCAGCCATTTTGAGACAGGATAGGACATTTCATCACTGCCAATTAAACACTGTTCAACTCATCTCCAGGACAACGAATTCATAGCTTCAGACAAGTGTTGGCTGTCAGTGTGCACATCTTAGATCGACCGAGTCGTAGAGATTTTTGAAAGTTTGGCTGTTTGTCCTTGTGATTGATAAGTTAGAACAGCCTATTTGGCTGACTGGTGTTTGATTCTTAAGAATAGACAAATAACCATGCTGAAGCAGTAAATAGAAGGGGCTGGGGAAAGAGCACCCCCCCGCCACAATATGGAGATTCATTATGTGGAGGTAAAAGATGCAAAGAAACAAATTTTTCAAGCAGTTAATTGGAGGTCACCCTCTTCCTGCTAAATTGAAATATATGAAGAGCCGATGAAAGAATTTTGTAGAATCGTTTTTGTTTCTTTTTCACAACAATCTCCGACTGCATATAAGAGAAATCATGAAAATTTTCAACAAGTTTTTCAATTAAAAAAAAAAAAAAAAAAAAGTCATGTATTAAAAAATAATCCTTAATGAATTACTTTTACTTGTTTTTAAAAAGTTGATGAAAAAATTTGCATGTTGTTGAGTCATCGGGGACGAGTTGTTCTGCACCCATTTTCTACAGACTGCATAGATACCTAAAAGTTTAAAACTTTAATGAAGGAAATGACCTCTCCACATTTTTATTTTTTTGGTATAGTTATTTTGTAGTGTTAAAAATGTTGGGGAAATAATTTTAAAGATGAATAAATTGATCAATTTGTTCAAACTTAAGTTTTGGAGATAACTCCCTGGTCCCCACCAACCCACAAGCCCAGAGAAGAGAAAAAAAAAAAAAAAAAAAAAAAAAAAAAAAAACCAACCCAACAACTTACTGTTTTCAGGGTAATGCCTGGCAAATCGGGAAGGTTAACAGGTCGAGCCCTGGCAGCTGATGAATCCCGCAAACCAAGTAGGGTTTCCCTATCATACTGCTTGATGCCCTGAGGTCCTCCACTATTCCAAGAATCTAATAAAGAAATTGAGAAAAAAAAAAAAAAAGAAAAAGGTATAAAAGAATGAATTTACTACAAAAAGCAAATACAGTTACTGCAGCCAATTTTAAGCTAATGAAACTGGGGAAGATAATCTTCATTCCTTTCAACAACAAACAAACGAGTTTCAGGAAATAACATTTAACCGATTGACAGTGATGCTCATTTGGTAGGGGGTCTATAGGACGTATCTCTTAGGAAATATAAAATGGGAACTTCACATTTTAGCTAAACTTGGGAAGGAGGAGTTTGGGCGAGGAGAATTATTTTTGGCTTCATTTATGCTTTCAGGGGGAAAGTAGAATGAAACATAATATTAGGTTGGTGCAAAAATAATGTCGTTTTCTCACATGTTACTATGTGAGAAAACATTATTTTTGCACCACCCTAATAGAAAATGAGGCTTTCCATCTATTGCCACTTGCAATTGATTACGGAATTTTTCAGTGCCTTAATTGCGGGGGTTTAGTAAATAAAGAGAAACATCCAATTTTAAGAGGCAAAAATGTTTGTGTTTCTGTAATAAAAGAGTCTATTTAATATAATGCTCACAATATAATGCGTACAATGGCTAAATGGCCATTCCAGTCAAATTCAAGATGTTCAGAATTAAGAAAGAGAAATGTAATAATATATTTAAAATACTTAGGTAATCATTTCAAAAGGGGCAATAGTGTCTTAACTAATCTTACCATTATATGGGAGGTGTTTCTGTCACTCTACACATGGCATGCAGCAAAAACACCTCCCACATAATGGTAAGTAAGTAAATCCACACTCCCAGTAGATATTTAGTGAAAGGAATGAAATTATTTTGAAAAGTCTATCATCAAAGTGGTTTTGTAAGCAAGAGTAACACTTAGGAATTCAGTGTTGATATCAAATATTTTACTGTGTGTCACTGGCTCAGAGTTCACCCAATTATCCTCATCTCCAACACACACCAAATCCACTGTGCAGAATAGCTTTCTCTCCGAGAGAAATTTTACCTTGAAAATGCATTGTCCAATTTATTATTAACATTGTTAATTTTCAAAGTTTCAGATTACTGTATATACTTGTGCATAGTGCTACCCTTAAATTTCTCTGCATGAATTTTAACCCCTCTAGTAAAAACAACTACCCATGTATAGTGCACTTACTATTTTTTGGCATTAAAACAAACCTGATCAGAAAGTCACTACTCTAGTACATACAGTAGAGGAACACAAAACGCATGCCATATGGTGCAGAGATCTGGGAAGGTTTATCAGGTCAAGACAACCACTTTGACAGTTGTCTTGAATCAAAACTAACAATATGGCTGATTAAGGAACTGACTACTTTAACAGATGAGCTACACCTACCCTTCCTCTTCTGAGCTTTTCATCTTAAGAGGTTGTTAATGGAATGTGATTGAAAACATAAGTGATATACACACAAGCAGGTCTACCTAGCACTATATGGAATATATGTTTTAAATGTGTGTGTGCATATATATAAGAAATATACATAATAGTGTGCATATTCTGATCATGAGACTATCAGACTGGTGGTGATTCTAGTGTGTGGCACTGATGGAAGTGGCTGAAAGGCCTTGTAAATGAAACTAAATAAAGGAAACTTGTTGGTTGTATTAGTTTGAAGCCAGTTGTCATCACAACTGAAGGGTTGAGCGTATTGATGTTGCACTATCTAACAAACTGTTGCAATAAGCACCACAGATAAGTTCTGTGGGTGATGAAAAGTGCCTGAGTAGGTGTCTGCAACAGGGATTTGCAAGTCACCCTAGCAGACTGGTATGCTCAGGAAATATATATATATATATATATATATATATATATATATATATATATAAAAGCGAGAGAGAGAGGTTTGGGAGATGTGGGGATTAGTTAAGAAAGAAAAAGAACTCACACGAGGCCCGTTACTTGGTAAAAGAGGTTGGATAGGGAATTAAATACTACTTACTCATACTAGATGTCTGCACCCCCTCATGATATCACAGGCAGGATTTATGAAACAGCTTATAACTTTTTTTTCTGTCTTAATCATTACACTGACAAATTGTTATCAAGAGAAAATTAAGCATTATTCCAGTTTTATTTTTAATACTGATGATTTATACTGACAAAGCTCACTGTCTGTATGCGTAACACCTCACAAAGTGGTGCATGCAATTTGATCGTAGGCTGATGTGATGGCCTGTGAGCAATTCTTTGATCCTACACACAAGTGCCGATTCATGTTAAGTAATTTCACTACTTCTGATGGGTACAATGCTTATATATATATATATATATATATACACACACACAATCTCAGAGGGAGGGGAAAACAGACAAATTATACATACATTCCCCAACCTAAATTCTTATATACTCTATAGTGCCAATCAAAAGACCCAATTCAATTACATTTTTAATTAATCAACTTGCTGCATTCATTGACAGATGGTTTTACAATGATAGCTTAATTAAAAAAGAAAAAAAAGTTGTGTGTGCATGTTTTTTTTTTGGGGTGTGGGGTGTGAGTCAAGATCTACTCTTCTTCTGGTCCAGTCTAACCTGCAACAGATACATTTTCACTTTAACCCAAGATGTTAAGGGGCAGAAGTAGAGGGGTAAATTAATCATAATTTAAAACATTGGTTTTGTAGCATACTAAGTCCAATACGAAGACTCGGATTCTGGCAAACCAATCCTCCTCCTTTCTCTACCCAGTTACACGAAAACAACGCTTATGGTTATACCATGTTGAAAAACTAGTTCCTGTATGAAGCAAAGTTAAGCAATGTTGAGCCTGATCACTACCTAGATGAGTGACTACTTGAGAACAGGAACTTGGATGTATGAGTGGTGTAATGGATAACAGCTTGGAATTGTTAATTGGAGAACCGAGTTCCACTTTCCCTTTAGTCAATGACATGCATATAACCTCAGAAAAGATGAATCCATCTCCCCCTCCCAAACCATGGCTTAAGATTTGCATCATTAATTCTATCAAAAAAAAAAAAAAAAAAAAAAAAAAAAAAAAATGTATCAATTAAACACAATAGCAAACAAAATTAACAAGTGAATCTTGCCTAGATTCTAATGAGTAACAAAAAAAAAAAAAAAAAAAAAAAAAAAAACACACCATGCATAAAATGTATTACCATTCCACTTTACTACATGGAATACATAAAAAGTATTTTAAGTCAATCTCCAATCACACAGAGGCAGGGGATGCTCGGGTTACATCTTGCTTGAGAGACAATTAGAATGAAGGGTTAATTATTTCACAAAGTTCTTTTCTTGCCTTACCAGGTATCCAGTTTTGTAACTATTCGGTTAATAACCAAACTTATTGGTGAACTCTTCACTCTTGTGGCTTTTTGCCAAACTATGTTAAACTGAGTCAATACTACAACAATGCAACCAAATGGAGTAATAAACTGCAGAGCCATCTGCCTATATTGACTTGTGTGGTAGACAAGTTTTCACACAGCTGTAGGTGCCTTTCTATATAATAAAGGTAAGATAACATACAGACAGGTGGAGTGGAGGGGGCGGATGGTCAGATTTCTATTGGGAGGAAATATGAAACAGAAACATGAGCACCTGTTATTTTATTTATTTATTTTCACAATTTTCCTGATTCGTAAAATGTGATGGGACGAGATATCGACTTTGGGCTAAATAGATAACTGTGGGTAGGGCCTCTGTCAACAAGTCACAATTTTTGGCCCATTTTCTAAGAACATCAGGTAAGGAGAACATTATGACAAACGATAATTGCATTGAAATTTTTATAAGCTTATAGGCTTGTTGAATTATGAGAAACGTAAAATAAATAAAAAATTAAATGTATAGATTTGATCACCACCAGTATTCTACCATATGATTGTTCTACAATAGCCATTAAAGTAAATCAATTACCAGTTGTCTAAAGAGTACAATCCTCAGGCCAGATAATAATAAAAACTTTGGCTTATTCTGGCTCAGTGGGGTACGTGTCAATGCACATTCAGTCCACTTTTCAGGAGCTATCGGCAATCTTCTCATTTTTGTTATTTTTATATAAAGTTAAAAAATAATTTGTGTGTTTTTTTTTCTTTTATTATATATGCGTATGTGTAGAATTGTTGTGGTTAATTTTTTGTCATGATTTTCTAGATTCCTTCTTTCTGTCTTTCAACAGAATGTCAAAACATAACAGCGACTTCTGCTGTCAGAGATGGGACTTATTTTTAAGCTAATTTTTTATTCAATATTCTGGGGGTCTTCTAAAGTTTTTGAAAATATAAGTGTATTCTAGTTTATTTGTTTAAATTTAATTTTATTTTTAAATACTTAAATTATTATAGTGAATACTTTGCATTTAAAATACTAGCCCCATTTCTATTTATTAAACAGAGTGTAATGTATCTATGGGACTACATTTAAGAAATTTTAGTAAAGAAAATGTCTTCCTGACAGGGAGCAGCATTCCCTACACTGTTTAAAAAATAAAAATATGAAGTATCCGCCATAAGAATGTTTAAAATAATAAAAATGTCGGATTAAAAATAAAAACCTTTAGCCCTGTAGAAGTGGCCTTTCGTAACATTTTGGATATGAAAAAAAATCTGAGTAAAGAAGATGCAGTTTCCTTAAGGAGAGAGAGGGGACAACATGGGGGAATGCATTTCTTGAAAATAGGGCATCTAGTTCAAATACAAAATATCCACGATAAGATTTGTATAAAATGTCAGATTAAGAATAAAGCTCATTAATTATATATATATATATATATATATATATATATATATATATCACACACAAGAGGTCGGCAGAGTCAACTGGGAGTGGGGAGACCATCAATAATAAGTATTTTTCAGGCCCATGTTGACATACAGTCATGGAAACTTAGATGGGTTTCCACAGCTTCCAAGACAATTGAGCTTAAGGAAGAGTCGAAATGAATTTGAGTCATGTTCTGGGTTAGCCAAAAAGTCTTTTGCAGCAGGAATGGTTGTTTCACCAGAATGCATCTGTTGTGGTTATCTGGAAAAGAAGTTTATTGAACATGCCTATCTTCATTATGTGGCCATATGCCAGCTGTGTGAACTTATTGAAGGCTAAGTGTCTTTGAATAAAGCTTTGTTTCTAACAACACTGGACTGTTGATTGACAAGAAGAAACACTATTTCATTGTAACTATTAAGCATGGGGAGGGAATCCTCAAAATTGTTTAGTATTTTCTTCCATTTCCACCATAGCTAAGTGAATGATTAATAGAGCACACATTGCCAGCCTTAAATCTAAACCTTCAAATATTTATTTTGAATCATTTCAGTGAAACAAGGCAATAAAGTCACTAAGATGCAAAGAGTTTCAGAGTGAAAGAACGAGAAAAAGAAAAGGAGTGAGAACAATGGAAGAACTGGAACTAAGACAAAAGATAATGATTGACACTGCATTTCAACTTTTGAAGATCAAATTTGACTGGGAAAGTAAGAGGCTGGAAGAGAAGTGTGATAGAACAAATTATTAGCATAGAACTAATGGTTACATCTAGCAATTTCAATTATAAAATGAGATCTACCTACCAGGTTAGGGCCAGTAACATTGCAGATTCTTTGGATTTTATCAAGAATCTCTAAAAACTTAGCACCAGACCTATTAGTAATATTCAACGTGGGGATGAACGGTAGACTTCAAAACCATTACAATATGTAAACAAATTTGTTTACAAAGAAAATTTAAATACAGTTTGTTGGTTTCAATCCAATAGAGAATGACTGCCAAAACATTCCCCCTCCCTAAATTTAGAGAGAAAAAAAAAAAAAAAAAAAAAAACCCCACAGATGTATGGATTTCTTCCTGGGCCATTTCTTGGGTTTCATTTGACTTAGTTCTGTTCTTCCTTGTCTCAAAGTCAGAATGCTGTAAATCACTTGTCTCTATCCTCTCTTGTTTTATCATTCTTAGTTTGTGAACTTTTTACCTTATTAATGTTGCTTTGCATATTTTGTTTATTTGCATAATATTAATTTATGTCCTGTTCTTTCTTTTATTTACTGTAAATTGTTAATTTCGTTTGTTGGGCCTTTCTGCCAATTGCTCTACATGCTACGGGCCCAGAAATCGACTGTTGTAATAAGGCAAAAAAATTCAAACTAAGAATGGTTTGAATGCACAAAAGGGAATACAGACAAGCAATCACAGTGTGAGGGCATTTTTACAGCAAGGTGTGTCCTAAAGCATCCCCTACCAAAGAAATTCTTTGACATGCCCGTGCAAAGTTTGCATAATGTAGTCTTTTTGCTATTTTTGACCTGAGAATTTTGAACCAAACAATTTATTCAATGTGACCTTGACAAGGTATATAAAAAAAAAAAAAAAAAAAAAAAATTCCTTTGTAGGAATTCAGTGAGGTTTTCCAATTTCACTTTAATAAGCAACTGATTTGAGGTGCTGGTAAATTCAATTGGTAACAATATGAAACATCAGAACCTTGCCAATGGATAGCAGATTCAATTGCGGTTGGCACCCAGTGATGGTTTCAATTTTACCTCTCCTACAACTTGAATTGCTGGTATCGCACACACAAATTTTCTTAAGTTCTATTTTGTGAATAAACCGACTGAAGTTGTTTATGTACTTTTGACTGCCTAAGTCATAATCAAGTATCGTGTGTGTGTGTGTGTGTGTGTGTGTGTGTGTGTGTGAGAGACACTAAAAGAAAATTCAAAATTCTAGAAGCCATTGATACATAAAATAATAAAATATTTAATATGTATACACAATTATTATTATTAATGCTACTACTACTACTACATGTTTTCCTGGTGCAGTCTCTTTTACTTTAACCGTTACACAGACATCAGCTTAATAAAAGTCCCAGGAACCTTGTCTACCATACTGACAACACATGGTTCTTGATAATGATAGAACTGAAAATACTTGAAAACAAATAAATTTTGAACAGTTAATTCACATTTTTGATTTTTGTTAAAAAAAAAAAAAAAAACCTTGCTCATTGAATTTATTGTGTGTGGCTAATATCTTTAAAAATTCCACCTGTGGTAACCATTTTTTTTTTTTTTTTTTTTTTTTTTGTAGTTTCACCTTTGCAATAAAGATCGCCAATTTCTTTGCAACCTTGAAAAATGTAAGATCAATTGAATAAATAAAATGTTAATTCCCACTGCTCCGCCCAAAGCAATAAAACCTAGAAGACAGAAGAAGTGGGTAGATTTTAAAAATATTCTGGAATGTCCTGAGAAACAGGGAAATATGCCATTTGCAAATGAATGGAACATTAATTGCAAAACTCACAGCCACACAATGGATTGGAGAAAAAGGGACACGAGAGTGAATTTATGCAAGTTTATGAATATTCATGATCTCATTTGCATAAGAAATTGGATGACAACAGACATGACACCTGGACAAGTGGAATAATGAATAGACTACTGCCATATATATATATATATATATATATATATACACACACACACTAAAAAAAATCCATGTACCAAAGTTCATCCAATACAAGACTCGGGATGCACAAAGTAGAGAGTTGATTAAGACAGTTATGAGGTGTGCAATATGAATGAAAGGAAAGGTGGTAAGAAGTGAAGATTTTGAGGATAAGCAGGATAGATAATAATTGACACTGGAAGAGGTTAAAAGTGGAGTGTTCAGGAAGAATCGATACTGGAGATCGTTCTGTAAAGTAGCAGTTCTGAGGGTAGGATTCAACTGAAAGCAACATGATGTGGACTCTTAGCTGTAAAGGCATGAATTAGAACTGAAGAATGTGAGGTCATCAACATTTGTCATCAAAAACTGAAAGAATGCCAAGTTTTGACTGAGCAAAATTTGTGCTACCCATTTTAATACAAGTAAAAATCTACACAGAATGAACAACAGTTTGTGGTGGGAACAAATGAGAAACAAAATATTGTTTTGTATCAGTCAAATTAAAAGCCATTTTGTTTACTGTATTCTGTCACTAGTTGACATCAGGACAAATGTTTGTGTTGTCAAAACAATGGCACAAACCCCGAAACCCTCACAATTCATGGCAATGTATTTATACATATTTAAATAGATGCCACCCACGAGACCTTCAAAATTCAGGACATTGGTGGTGGTGATAGTGGGTGGTTAATACACCTCTTCATTCAGTCCCCCAAACACTCAACTTTGAGAAAAAAAAAAAAAAAAAAAAAAAAAAAAAAAAAAAGAAAAAAAGTGCATTGCTGAGGAGCAGTAGTTAACATGTTACTGTTACAAAGTAACTCAGTACCCAAAACTTACATCCTTGTACTAGTTGAATCACAAACAGCCAATGTTGCTTTGCTGTTATGGCTTCTCGTGGTTTCACAGTAAAAAAGCACATGAAAGTAATTTCTCCCAGATGATAGTGAACATATGTTTGATGTCATTTTGGGAGGCACATTTCCTTTAATAACTTTAATTTCATTGATCAAGAAAACTCATAATAGTTATTATGATAAACATTTTCAGTAAGAGTAGACAACCCCGTTTTTAATTCCCCTTCAACAGTGAAACGTTAAAACCAGATCGAGAACTAGTAAAGAAAAATATGCCTCGACAGGAAACAAACGTGTAATTCCTTTCTTTCATCAGGGAAAGCATTCCTATAGTCAAAGTGTGCTCTTGCCAATAAGGCCACTGGAAACCATCACAAAACCTGGCTCAATTACCTAATTAGTTTTTTTAAGGCTTGTCAACCCTTTGCAGAATATTTAAACACAAAATATTTTTAGATTGTAAGAATTGTTTTTTTTGAGAATGTTTTAGTGATACAAGTCTTACTAATTAAGCCATAGCCTTTAGAGATGGATTCCTACCTTTCCAAAGAGTATTTGCATGTAAGTGAGTAATGAACCCAACAGGAAATGGAACTGCTCTCTGATTAACAATTCCAAGCCATTATCCATTACACCACCTGTACGTCGAATCTTACACCACCTGGTATTCCTAAATGGTCACCCATCTAGATAATGAACAAGCTTGACATTGCTTAACTTTGGTGATTGTACAAGAACAGCTGTTTCAACACAAAACTTACTTAAGCCACCCTACTTAGTGAATACATATCTTTTGTAGTTTTTCAAATCTTATTTTCATGCCCAAAACAGAAATGGTGATTGATTTGAATAAATCTAACATTCCTGTTATTTTCATAGTAGTAAATATAAATATATATATATATATATATATATATATATATATATATATCTCTTTAATGGGTACACATTCGAGTTATTATTCCTGTTAATAAAACAGTGAAAATAAACAGTGAAATAACTGGCCTAAATTTGAATGTAGGGGGATGCATTTTTTTTCCGGGGGGGGGGGGAGAGAGAGGGGAGGGAATGATTCACACACACATATATATATATATATATATATATATATATATATATATATATGTAAGAGATTTTCCAAGTGTAGCTTAGATGTGGCACAAGGCCAAAAGTAGGGGGTGCCCAGTGATAGGATTGAACTTGCTACTCGGTTGTAACTGTTCTAACCATTACACTGCCTTGAGATTTTATATATATATATATATATATATATATATATATAAATATAAACACTTGAAATGATTTTTTTCATTATCTTTCTTATAACTCCTAACAAGAATTGAACCTGCATCAGTGTACCAACTATAAGGTTTATAGAAATATGTCAGATTAAAAAAAAAAAAAAAAAAAAAAAAAAAATAATTCCAAAAGAGTGTGCATATATATATATATATATATATATATATATACACACACACACGTGTGTGTGTGTATTAGATAGAGAACAAAGATTTTGGAAATATGATCATAGTCAAGTCAGAGGTTTGGTTGATTGTATTATAGCCACCCTCCACTCCAGTCTGTAAGCACATCTTAGCAGGAGGAAAGGTGAAGATATAACTTGGGTAAGATGAAGAAGTGGGAGGATGGTTTTGTTTAAGTGTCTTTCTTGATGGCGGGGAGCAGGAGAGGAAGTAGATGGCAGCAGGGTAAGTAGCTACACAAAAATAGAGATTGTGAAAGGAGATACGTAAAATTCCAACAACACTAAAATGTCTTCTTGCTTTATGTTCGGCCTGCCAGAGCTTCATGCAAAATTGTTCATCTTTACCGTTTGGCAGAGAAATAGTAAAGGAACTTTTTAATCTGCATCAAAGAATGTAAGAAGATAGAAAAGCCAAGTGGAATAGTCAAAAGCGGCTCTGACCGCTAACTGCGAGATGCCAATTGTGACAGATCTTTGCCACTAACTGCCTAACAAGTGGTTTACAATGACATCCAAGAACGAGCAAACCTACAATTCAGTACGCTTGGCAAGAGAAATATTTCATAATCACAGAGGAATCAGAGGCATTCTTAAACACATACATGTTACATTACTAATTATAAACAAAGAACAAATAACAATTGTGCATATGCATCCAAGTAAAAAATTCCAAAATTGTTTTTGTCTACAGTTCTCTGTGGGTTAGTTCCTGGCATTTATTTATGACCTGATTTGTCTCTTTGAAAAGAAAAAAAAAATCTCTTGCTAACATTGCTTGGCAGAAGATGGCTGACAATGTACCTGAAAACAGTTCTGATAATTGGTGGATTTTGTTTAGTGGCATATCAACCTCTATGGCTTATTTAATGCTGGACTAAATATTTTAAACAATTTTATAGCTCCAACTATATATTTTGAGCACAATTATATGCCATCAACTATAGATAAAATGTATTGCTGGTCATTTTTCTATAAAAGGTATTACTATAAATATAGTTTTTAGTTCTACTATAAAAATATATTTTTATACTTTCATAGTTCTGTCTGTTTGGGAGGTCATTATTTGCCCATAGGTGAGACCCTAACAGGTGCTACTACCATGGGTTAGGGTGGATCTGGGAAGAACATCAATCAAGAAGTGGTTGCATGCTCCTTGAAAGCTCCAATCTCCCAATCAGGTCTTGCTGCTAGATGTAGTTTGGTTCCAAGAAAAATTTATACTCAAAAGTAATAGGAATCATAATTGATATTGAGATTTTCTAAGTTCCTTCCAGTATTTGAATATTACACTTTCAATGAAAAAGTATTATTTGCTACGCTTCTGTCATTTCTGCTGTGATTTGAACTGGAAATAAACAGGCACTATACATTCATTAGACCAACATTTCAATGTTTGAATAGTCGGTTGCTCGTTTCAGAATATACCTGTCTGCTAACTTATCCATTCTGCAGACTCTTGCTCAGGCACATTTATTATTTTTTGACACTCGGAGAGCCAATTGGTCGTTATGCTGCAATTATGCTGAATGGACTGTAGTTTAGTTTTTCTGGGAGAAAACAGTCAAGAATTGAACAAGACCAGGACACATAAGCCTTCAGTCACGATGACCTGCAATGTCAAATGCTGGCACAATTATTGACAGTTTCCCCCAATTTTGCTCACAATTCTTGTGATATGATTTTTAGGTACTCCCTAACAGGGTTATACACTGGGATGATCTTCCCAGGCTAATATAATCAAAAAGCTGCCCCCTTGATAAAGCAATCAAATAAACTTTGCTTTAATTTTTGAGTTGACAACAAGAGAGACAATCCATAAATCAAGATTGTCACTGCTTGGAAACATCCTAATTGATTGTATTAACGAACAGTGAATGCTTAGACACTGGAAGCAAGCACTAGTACAGGCAAAACCAGCTAATTGCCTGAAAATAAATGAGTGTGTGAAGGTGTTTACAAATAACTAATGACTTTCTAATGGGTGGAGTGTTGAATCTATATACAACAAAAGATTTAGCTAATTGAGAGGGGGAGGGATTCTCAAACTAATAATGACAATGAATAAAATACTAGCTGGCAACAATTCTTCCCCAACCCTCGATCTACTAAAAGATGGACTAATTTCTTTCAGTGGGAAAATTTGGATAATCATTCATTTATTATTCCAAATTCTCAAGGCCATCTTTGCAGAGACATCAGATTTGGATGTTGAACACTCAACCACTATCTTGTAAATTAATGTTGCATTTGCTCAGCCAAGCAGACTTAGTTCCAATCCAAAATGGGAATGACTGGATAACACTTTCCCCTCCCCAATTTATATGCAGAAGTACACAAGTGCATGCTGGGATTTTTTTTTATTTTTTCAAGCCAATAAAATAGACCTGGTCTATCATCTGGTCTGTCTTCAAGTCGGAATGCTATGTCCGAAGCTGTTTTTGTCTCAACCCCAATTCTTTGAACTCTTTACCATGTAACTGTTGCCGTCATATTACTGTTAATTTGCCTTGCATATATTGTTTGCTTGCTTTATATTATATTCTTTGCCATGTTCTTTTTCTTATTGCCAACTTTGTCAATTCTATTGAACAGTTCTGTCACTTATTTTGCTATGGCTACTCACTCCACACTGGTACTTGGAGAGAGTTGAAGGAAGGAGAGATGGCGAATTCATTGGCAAATTTGGATCAGGAACTGGAGAAAATTAGGTCCAACGGTGCACGATCACATAGTAACCAATACCTAGTTTCAAAAACACCCAAGATGAATATGGACATATGGAGTAGAAAGAATCAAATTGACGACGTGACATTCAGGAAATGTGGATTTCCATTGTAAAACACTTGCTGACTATAGGGGAGTGACCACCTTCCTGTTATATAATAACCGTAGAGTAAAAACAAATTGAAGAGCACCTTGGTACTACTATATGTCAGTGAATACTGAGAGGCTGAACAATTTCCTCACAGATGAAGAGATTTGAGGCAACAGAAATACAATTCTACAGAAGGATGCTGAGAATACTATGAACAACAATGAAGTTTTAGTGAAAATGAAAACAAAATTGACACTTTACAATCAGAAAGAGTTGAAACCCCCAAGGAACATAATGAGGAAAGAAAGCTTGGAAAATATACAGAGGCAAGCGAGACAGAAGAAAGCAGCACATAATCTAAGAAACTTGTGTAAAATATTAAAACAGGGATTAGGAGAGATAGCAAAGAGAAACTTTACTAAGGACTACAAAGAAAAGGAAATTGTAGAGAGCCATGATTACCCATATTCTGTAGGGACATGACACAAAGTTCATATCAATGAATATAGCGAGGCAATGATATTCCCACTAGTAAGCATCAAATGCTAAAAGAAAAGAGAGGGTGTGTGTATATATATATATATATATATATATATATATATATATATATATACACACACACGGTGATAAGAGATCCCGACCAATGAGAGCATGTGTACATGTCTGCTTGCAAGGAAGTGTGAGCTTGTCTAACAGTGCAGACAGTATCAAGATAAACCCCATCTGTTTCTTGTTCTGAGAACATTGCTACATAAGTAAATGCTACAAGTCTTGACCCCAAAATAGAAGGCCATTTGCGTATATATGTATGCTCAAATGCAGGGATGTTGCATAACCTCTGATTATTTGCATGGGTGTGCTTGTGTGAACTAAAATGCATACACCTGTATGTAAAGGTGTGTGTGTGCGCGCGTGTGTGTATGCAAGAGTGTCATCTCAAACAAAGAAAACCCTACCACTGCCACACACAAATAAGCATAAACAGATCCACCAGTTTGCTGATTTCCAAAGCGTGAAACCCAGGATTACAAACTAACATCCATACAACTGAATATGTTAGCTCTATCACAGATATTGAGCACTTTCCACTAAGTACTATATATATGTGGTGTGTGTGTGTGTGTGTGTGTGTGTGTGTGTGTGTGTGAGACTATGACCAAAATTTTATAGCAGTCATTCTTTTGAAATATATGTTCAGAGATTACTCTGCAAATATTTTGAATAATCATAAATACCAATTATTGAATGTCTTCCCATCCAACATCAAAAACATTTTACACAATTCATGTATTTAGATATGCGTTTCAATCTTATGAATCAATTTTTTTTTTTAATCCTCTTAGACACAAATTTATTGAAAAGATAATCAAAAATATTTTAGCTGGATATCAAAAAGTAATAACTTCAAGTTAAGACAGCTGCTGCTACATGATGTAGCATGTTCTTGTGGTAAACCATAGGAATATGAAATTTCTTAAAAATTAACATATTAAAAACAACGCTTGAAGGCATTTTTTTTTTTTTAAATTAATTTTATGTAAACCAAGACGGAGAGAATCAGCTATATGACAGCTTTAATAACCACCACCATAAAAAGCATAGTCTGTTCTAATAAGTACCTGTAGTTTTAAGATATCTTATGCAGTGGTATTGACAAGACGTGCGCATGTGTTGGGGGGGTGTTTTTAATTAACAAAGTGAAAAGCTAAATGCTTTTGTTTTGAAGAGGCTGGTACACAAAACAAGAATGTCCAGAAGAACTGTCACTGTTTTTCAGTTGCACTTAACATTCACAAAAAAGTAATTTAGCTAGAAATCTATAAAACAGAGGATGCTCCACAATATTTGCGCCCAACAACAATCACTTCCAATTAAGATTTTATGACGCATCAGTTCCTCTAGAGAAATTATTAAGTGCTAAAGAATGTGTCTTAAAATGAGCGTTTCAGAATTCAAGAGCATAGCTATGGCTTAGAACATTGTACAACTCTAACAGAGGATTCATTGATACTCTGTCTATGATTTAATCCTTGGCAGATAGTCTAAAGCTGAAATATATATTTTGAATTTAAAAAATATTTTTGAATGAAAATGGTTTAGTGATACAAGTCTTAACCTATAGCTGGGGGAAAAGATACCTAATCAGAATGTGATAAACATCAAATTATGTGGATATAAGTAAGGGATCAATTCTATATTACAATCTGTATATAAGATGATCCCTCACTTTGAGGCCATATTACTTTCTATACATTTATATTCCAGAGAAAGTAAATAAATCTTGAAGACATCTGTGTAGCTAATCAGTATTTCATTGATTGATGGATACTTTCTATGGCTTAATCCTTAGATTTAAAACCAGAAAATGTTTAGAATGCAAAAATTTTTTTGGAGATAATGATTTAGTGGTTTTAAATAATCTGCAAAGGATTAAGCCATAGAAAGTATCCATCAATCAATGAAATACTGATAGCTATACAGACATGTCTAGATTTACTTACTTTTAATTTCACTAATTAACCCATAGCTGGGAGAGAAGTGGATTCATACCGTCCCCAGAGGCATTTGTGCACGCAATATAATGAACCTGTACTTCCAAGCTTATAGCACCTGGTATTCCAAAGTAGTCACCTCTCTAGATGCTGACCAGGTCCAATGTTGCTTAACTTTGATGATCATATGGGAACTGGCATTTCAATGTGATGTAGCTGTAAGCCTGGCTGAGGTGTCACTGGTCAATGTAAGAAAGAATCAAAAGAAACTATATATATTTTTTTTTTTGGTGGGGGGGGGGAGGTGGAAAGAGTGGGAAATTCTGAAATCAAGGCAAGCAGACAACAGAACCACATCCCTTACTTCCTCAGATTAGGGCAAGTTGTTGAAAGTCACTAAATTTATCTACCTGCAACTTTTGGGATTATTTTAAAGACAAGCAGAGCTAATTTATGCTACTAATGAGAAATTTAGTAGCAACAAGCACCTGTAGTTAAGTGATCTCTCAGTTGAAGTAAATACTGAAAAATAGGCAAACTTTTTTTTTTTTTTAAAGAGTAAATTGTCGGTTATATATATATATATATATATATATATATATATATATATATATATATATATATATATAAATTGGTTATAGCATTTCATTTGAAGCATGATTTGACTAAGGTAGGGTTAGGGAAGTGTACACAGTGTTTACTTTGCACTAATGCTATATATGTTAGTCTAGAAGAACTAAATTGAAGAACTCAAGTCAATAGGAAATCTATCATAACTATGTCAATGCACTGTTCCAAATATGACAAACAAAATCTGTGGAAGACCTTGATCACATGTCATAATGGAATATGGCACTAAGATCTACTTGGCACATTAGATCACTTGAGACATTGTAAGACGGAGGTACAAATAGGAAATTTTAAACAAAGAGAATGAAGTATTTTTCTGATTGAAAGTTGAACAAAGGAAATTGAAGTGTTCAAACCTCAACATTAGGGGATAACAATAAAAAGGAGATGCTGAAATGTCCAACCCCCAATGAAATCCTTTTGTTTGGCCATATTTTTGGAAGTAGGTCAACAAAAAAAAAAAAAAAAAAAAAAAAAAAAAATTTTCAGCACCCCCTTGTAAATGAAAAAAATTACGAAATGGCGGTTGTTAGTAGAAAAAAGAAAAAGAAGCAACAACAAAATTGTTTTTGCATGCAAAAGACACCAACAAAAACCAACAAAGATGCAATAATAATGCATGAAACCAGAATATGCAAGAGGGGGAAAAAAAAAAACAAAACAAACAAACCCAAACTTTGTAACTTGTAAAGGAGATTGAGCATTGGGGGCAAGAGAAATTGGTTGTTGCCAAGACAATAACAAAGGAAAAAAAAAAAAAGTCTTTATATTCAAAAGGAAAAATATAATGGCTCAGTTAAAAGCATCTTGATGACTGGATTTCAACAATGAATTACTATCAAAATTTTCTTTTGACCCTTAAGCATTTGTATGATTGTGATTTTTTTTTTTTTTTTGAAATTCCAGTTAGTCTACTTTATTTCACACACAAGGCTTGGGTCAACCTAGTTTTCAGGAATACTAGATATGCTTCTCCAGATTAATTGTATTGTTACCTTTTAAATATATGTAATAAATAATCCTTTACTTGTCCAATTTCAAATCCTTTATGACAACCATGATTGCAATATCTGTCTATATTTCCGAGATGAGGTATTATGTACACTATTTACATTATTCGGACTATTGCCCGAATCTTTGTTGCCATATTTATTATGACACTCTGGCCTTCTCCAGTTCAGGATCAGTTCGACATTCCAACCAACTGAAGAAGGCCGGAGCGTACAATGGCCAAAATGTTGTAATAAATATGGCGACAAAGACGAGGACAATAGTTCGAATAATATAAATAGTATACACGACTGTAATGTCTTGCTAGTAAATTTCTCCATCTTATGTATAATTTTTAAGTTTGCTTTCAAACAAATGTTAATTTTTGCGTTTTGCAAACTGTCTGTCATAGGCAACACTAACCATTCTTAATCAAAGAGGTCTTAAGCATAATGTCACCAATATCTATCATTATACCTCAATTTCATTTCCATAACTTCTAATGCTATTGCCTGTCCTAAGTATGTATTCCTGGTCAGTTTCTAGTTCATCTATTAACAAAAAAAAAAAAAAAAAAAAAAGATACTATCGTTTTAAACCTACATTAATATTTCTCCCCCATTTCTTCTAATCAATCTTAACTGGTTGAAATACTTTCAGTTTACATTTACTCCCAGCATTTCCAGAAGATATCTTCAAGGTTTGCTATAAATAGCTTAGTCCCCTTGATTCCATCCTTTTCCAATCTTTCATTTATTAGTGTCTTCTGGCATAGTTGAACTATTGCAATACTGTTTTCCTAAAAATTCTGTTATATCTTGTTCTCATAGTGAATTAAAGTTACAGTACTATAATAAATAGTATGCAAGTGCTATAAAACAGATGAAAGTACCTTGTCAGCGTAATGCAATGAAGCATTACCTGAGAGAAAGAAACAAACAAACCTTTACTGTTAGGGTAAGAGGAGGAAGCAAAAAATAAAATAAAAATAAAATAAATAAAAAGGTCCGAGATGGACTTTTCAGTTTGTGAATGTACCATTCAACAGGTGATTGAAATTGGCTTGGATTACTCTTGTAGATACACATCTTATGGATTACTTAGGGCTGGCATTTTTAAAAATGCTCTAATTAGACTGTACAAATAAAAAAATAAAAAATAAATACCAATCTAGAGATGGTGAGAACCAATCAAATTATGACTATTCACAGGGCATTGCATTCAACAGATTGGCCTCAGTTTCATGCTTCACAACAGATAAGGACAGTCAAGTGAAATTTTGAATTAATTAGTTTATCAGCCAGCAATAATGATGCAACATTCTAACACTACAATGGAGTGTTCATGGTATGTGTGGTATTTAGTAGGAACGATGTATTAGTGTAAGTCAAAGAATAGCTAGGGACTGGATCAGTGAATTTAAGTAGACCAGAATTTTAAAACTATCACCGAACCTTTTGTTTTGGTCACATAAAAAAAAAAAAAAAAAAAAAAAAAAAAAAAAAAAAATCAAACCAGTCCTTATTGACACAAAAATGCAGGCACAAACATCAACAGAAAGCACCCCCACCCCACTCACACAAAAAGAGGGGGGGTCAGGGAACATGCAGAACACACATTGCAACATTTCCATTACAAACACATTGCAACTCAGCAAAAACCTTTTAATCCTGAGAGTGGCTTGACAAATATTTCATTCCAGTTGCTAAGAACGGAGCTACACAATCCTGAAAACATTTGAGAAACTCACGACATTGAGATATTTACTGGTAGCTTTACTTTGTTTCCCATATCCCCAGTAAATAATCAATATGGGATACCTTCAAAGGCCCAACAAAAGTATTTTTGAGCATTGAGATTTAGCAAAAATATTTGTAACAGTAGAATGCTATATCTTAAGGAGGCAGAGGGGAAGTGTTCCTAAAAAAAAAAAAAAAAAAAAAAAAAAAAAAAAAAAAAAAAAAAATATTCACTCAAAACGAGCTACTGCTTGGCAATACTGATTGCCCTGGAATTTTTCCATTCACATAAATGTTTTAAAAAATTCACAAGATATGTTCTAAGTATAAGATCCAAAAAGAACATGCATTAATTATAAAGTTTTCCTTTTACAGAAATAATTAGTCATGTAGGCTAAATTCAATCTGACACTAAAATACAGTTTTTATTGAGTTGCAATGACACAGGAGGCAGCCCAGATAGAGAAAGAGAGAGAGAGAGAAAGGCATTAATTAAAATACGAGAAGCAGGGGAAGAAAGAAGAAAAGAAAAAAGGCCTTTATGAGTGACGAATATATGCAGTGCAAATTTTCTTTCTTTCATGTAGAGAAGGAGACTCACCCATCTGCCTTAAACTGAAGATCACACACAAACCTACTCCATATTATATACTAGATAGAATTTAAGGGACGAGCCTCTGTCCAGCCTGTGTGTGTATCTGGCAAACCCCCTGGGATCGAATTGTCTTGCACAAGGGAAGCTGTAGATTAGCAGAAACAAAAATAGAATAAAAATAAAGACAAAATCCAAATCTTCTATATTTACAGTAAAACCATTTTAGATTATATCATTCTAACAAAATAAATCTGTGTAGAATTTTACAAGGAAAAATTCATAACGTAACTAGTTTCTCCTTTCCAAGCTAATCATTATCTATTAAATAGCGAAGTGTTTGCAAAAGTGTGTTTAATAATGGATATTGTAGTCCAGCCACGAAGAAGGGTGTGTCACAATTAGAGAGCTTTTCCATTATTAATTCTTGTGTTAGTTAAAGATCATATGACAGAATTTGGAGCGGGTTGACACAGAAGTGGAGAAGACTGCTTCCATCAACCCCTGCTGACTCCAGTTTACCTGTCATGTTAAGAAAATTACAAATTTAAATTTTGTATGTTATATTTTCTGCACAAGTAATTTAGGATTTTTGTTATATGATTAACTATTACCACCTGGAAGAAGAATTCTGCTTTTTAGATCACTTTAGTAATTGAACTGGTAAGATTTCCTGCCTAGTATACCCCCCCCCACACACACAAAAAAAAAAAAAAAAAAAAAAAAAAAAAAGAAGAGTTCCCTACACTACCTGATACCCTATGCTCATTTTTTTTTCTTCCTTTTTTTGGTAGGCAGGAAGGGGTGACAATAGCGTGAAGGCCCAAGCTCAATAAAAACAAAGTTTTGTCATCAAAATTATTAAGAGGAGAGACCGAAGTATTTTTGGAAATATTTTTTTTTACTCCTTTGTGTAGCACAAATTCTGGTTAGTTTTTTTTTTTTTTTTTTCTTCTTCCTGATGAAAAACACATTGATTTGGAAATTCTCGCAAAATTCAAATAACTGTCAGATTTCAATGAAACTTTCGGGGCATATTTTTTTTTTTTTTTTTTTTTACACATTACCACCCACTTAATTTCATGAAATTTTGAGAAATTAAATTTTTAGGGCAGGGATTTGTTTTTTTTTATTAGTTAAAAACAGTACCCCTTGGAGAAAGATCATGAACTTTTTTTTTTGTAACGCTTACCAGTCTCATCGAAAAACCTTGTATAATTGTATAATAAAAAACGCAAAGAAACTATGATATTATTTAATTAGAAAAGCTTTTAATTGCTTTCGTAAATAAGTTATATTAAGGACACTATTGTCTGAAGAAATAAAATTTTTTTCAATGAATAATGAATTTTTACAAGAAATTTAAAACTTTAACTATAAGAATTCATAATAGTTCAAAAAATCATTTAAAACCCCTCATTGCTTTCAAGACGGCAATTTGGTTAAGTGAAAAGTACATGTAAATGTACCTTTCACTTAATATCACCAAAATGCTCAAATTTGAAAAGCTCATAACAGTCGTTCCTTATTTCTACTTATGGGAATTTATACATTACAATCTTTAAAAAGGTCACGTGATTTAAGTGTCATTTGACATACTGCAATTATTTCACTTAATATTCAGTTGTTTTTTCATTAACGTCTTTGCAAATCATCACTTCAAAATATCAAAAAAGTTTTACTTTCCTTAATTGCTAAATATTCACTAAATATTTTTATTTTATGTATTTTAGTTTGGGTCATACTTTTTAATTTAATTTTTTTTATTTAAGGTAGTAAACAAGCAAATTTCATAAAGCTTCTTGAAACCTAACTAAAAGTCAATAAAACATTAATTGCTGAAACTGTTACTTACTAGTTAAAAAAAAAAAAAAAAAAAAAAAAAAAAAAAAGATAAGATAAAAAAGTGTTCACTTAGATTTCATAAATTTATGTCATTTCTGGTCATCCATAAGATCTGTCATCTTGAGAGCTTCCTGATATGTCAAAGATCAGAGAGAAATGCTTGTATATTGTTTTTTTACGCTATAAGTAATATTTATTCCAAATCAGATTAATTTAACATTAAATTTTCTAATTTTACTCAAATAATGTCACAAATCTATAATTTTAATTTTGGAAGACTTAAAAACTGATAAATTTGTTTTGTTTACAAATTTCTTAAAATTAAGAGAAAAAAAAAAGAAAAAATATTTGACATTCCAATCTATATAATTTCTATTTGAAACATATCAGAATATTTTACTTAATGGAAATAAATTTAATCATTTAACTTTCAATTAAAGTTAAAATGAAATCTTCAAGAATGCTTTTACATTTTTAAAATTTAATTTTAAACCTTAGGTATTGAAAATTCAGTGGACGTACCTAGAAGACCTAAATTAAAACTAAGCATTTCTCTGCCAATTGTGACAATGGTTGCAATACCTATTGCTATGACTGCCTGGGCTGGCAAGATAATTGTGGGAAGGGTCTTTCCCCAACCCCAGCAACTATTAGGCCTATTTTTTTTTGTGTGCGTGTGTTTTATCTAAAGATAAAACATTAAAGAAACAAATTTATGTCTTGCCTCAGAATATCAGTTCAAAGTGAGCACAAAACAGAGATAGCTAAAATTCAAACAGGGTGTGCTGGCTCTCGGCTCCAAGATAACTTGCCAGAATGTGAGCGGCCCACACCAATTTGGTCATCACTTTTACAAAGTTTGCATGGCTTGACCCTGCAAAAAGGGTGTATGCGCCGTCCGAGGCTGGATATCTTGATGGTGACCAGCCATCAAGATTTCTAGTTAAAAAAAAACTGTTCAAAAGATGACAAAAGCATACAGCCAAGACCTTTAAATCAGATGCTTTAGATGCAATTCATTACTCAATGGAATTGACATAGGGTAAGATATCTTATCTTTGCCTATATTGAAAGCATTTCTTCAATTAGTGGAAGTAATATTTTAGGGAAGATTGTACAAACTCTGCACTAAGGGGTCACTAGAGTTGAGACGTCCTTATCAGACCCCCCCCTCTCTCTCTCTCTCAACATAGATATACGTTTAATAATAGGTAGATATGTTTTTGGAAAACCAAGCAGATATATTTATCATGAATGGACAGTTCTATAAAGCTTTA
>OZ010614.1:63490826-63493326 GCA_963932145.1 Acanthosepion lycidas
ATCGTCCAGTGAGAGATGAAAGGTTAGTAGATACGTCAATAGCAACACCATGACAAAAAAAAAAAAAAAAAAAAATTTTTTTTTCATGCAATTTTAACAAAAGGTCCAAAGACTGTACAACAAACAGGATTCTCCCACAAAGGCAGAATTTATCTCCTTGAAGACCAAAATTGAAAAGCTTTTAAAATGTTTGTTTAAAAGCAAAGAGCCGATGCCAAAATATAATTGTGCCAGGTATGAAAATTGGCAGCAATTACCAATTATATAAAATCTGAAAAAAGATAAAACTAACCTATCCTACCTTCTGGGATTTTCATCTAAAAAGTGGCAGATTTCCAAGTTTCAATCTTACCAGGACAGATCCAGTGTCACTTCCCCTCCCAACACGCTTATCGATACAAATACAAAATCCCTTCACATGCATCTGGAGGTGCAAGTGACCTAACAGTTAATGGAATTAGCGACTAGAATTCCTGGTCCAGCTGGAACATTTTGCCGTCAGTAATACCATTAAGGATATTTGTGTGAAAATGAATTATGCTAGAAATCTAACTTTCTAGATCATTTTCTATCCTGATAACCACAATGCTACCTACATACACATCTGGCAGAGGTAGATTTTTTTTTTTGTTCCCTTATTTCATATTGCTAGCTTTATCAAGAAAAGCAGTAGCAACAAATTGTAAATTTTTGAATACCTAAATCACATACAAAAAAAGGAGACTAAGATGCAAAGGGTTACTAAGTGTAACAGAAGGAAAACAGTGTGCGAGATATAAAAATAACCAAAACCCTTATCTGAATAAAGTCACTAAAAAGGCCTAAAGGAAAACCTACCTACCCAGTAAATTGCTAAGCCTAGACATAGGAGAAAATACTTAATGTTAAATCCTATGAAAGGATGGCCCTCGTTTCATGCTCAGCTGATCTTCAGATGACTTGAACATCTGATTATATATATATATATATATATATATATATATATATATATATACACACACACACACACACACACACACAGGGTGTGATAGATAAATTGTTGTCTAAATTACACATAAATGAAAATAACATCTCATTTTAATAGATATATTTACCAAAATTCTACAAAAATATCTTTAAATACTAAAGAGTAAATTTATTTCAATAAAATCACCATTGGCTTCAACCATGGCCTCCAGATACCTTCAGAATCTCCTGCAATTCTTCTGGACAGCCACCTTGTTTAAGTTGGTGTATGCTGCCATAATCCTTGTCTTCAGTTCATCTTTGGTGTTACAAGTTGGTCTTTCGCTCAACTGTGCAAAACAAATAATTATCAAGGAGTTTGCAGTCTGGGTAGTTAGGTGGCCAGATGTAAGGGGTGACGTAGCTGCAGAAATTGTCTGACAGCCAGGATTGGGTTCTACTGCTTTTGTAGCAAAGTACAGTGTCCTGTTGCCAGACATACGGTCTTCCAGCAGCTACCCTCTCGACTCAGGGCAGCGATATCTCCTCAAGGTACATGATGTAGAGCGAGTTTTCCGAGATGCTGTACCTTTGTGATCACAATTAGACTCCTCCAGCTCTTTCAAATCCTCTGCACCGTCCTCAGATTGACAACCAAACACACCGTTTCTATTGGAGCTTCTGGCATGAATGCCAAGCTGTACAAATTACTGACAGTGTGAATGGCATCATGGTGCCCCTTTTTCTCACAGATGGTGCCCAATTGACTCAACTATACTGTGCAACCAACAAAATCAAAAATACAAAATAGTGACAATTTACCCATCGCACCCTGTATATATGAACAAGACAGAAGGTTAACATTGCATTTTTGAAAATCAAAGTTGACTGGAAAGCAAGAGGCTAGAAGAGAGCTCCACAGGTGAGAAGTGCAAGAAAAGAACCTGTCTGCACAGAACAGTTATATCTAGCCAGTTCAAGTGAATAATTACCATGAAAATTGTTTATAGAAAACGAATAGGAAAGCTACGTTATGGCAGTGGGAAAGAAACTGAAATAATTAAATAGTTTAGTTTACTAAAAAAAATCAATGAATACAAAAAAAATTGAAATCTTGATGCAAGGAGAAGGATTTCAAAACCTCAAAAATAAAAAGCCCAAGAACTGCTAAACAGCGACAGGTAACAATCACTGGCAATTTGGAAAAAGAGATGACTGAACATACAAAAACAAGAATTTGGCAAATACACCTCCCAACACTTAAATCAAGACTTTTTAGTGAAAATAAACCTTTATAACAATGACCCACTAAGTGTGATCTCTAAAGACAAATATGCGGATGTTTTGATGACATCATAATCTAAGTTAATGAGCATGTGGGTAAAATCTAGATTATCTCGGTCAACAAACAGCATCACTAAAAAGAACAAAATTTGTTACACAATTAGAGATTAGCATAAATTGGTCTTAATCCAATAATTAAGATCCTGCAGAATAGAGTATTGACATTACACGTTTATCAAACATCGAGAATGTTATTCAAGGAGTGATTTAG
>OZ010614.1:63498326-63660826 GCA_963932145.1 Acanthosepion lycidas
AGTTATATGCTCCCTCCCATCATTTACTTACTATACACATCACTAAACACATGGAAATAATTTAAATGAATGATGAAATCATCGACTAAGGAATTCTAGATTAACAACAACATTCAGAGACATTTTGAGTGTAGGATGTTGAAGACTCATAAACCATTTTGTAGAGGTGAGTACAAAAGTCCCTAAGATTTGAAGTGGGTCGAGGCGAGAACTTTTCAGCACGTATACAAGGAAACGCATACACACAATAATAATGCTACGAACAGATTATTTCACAGTACACGACCTTTCAAACCTATGCACACAACAGTACGGAAAGCGCGTGGAGGCTGGCAGACCCCCAAAGCAACAGTTCAACAGACATCTTCCTTCCCAGTTAAGACGAAATGTATTCAACTCTAGTAAAAGGGAATGTCTCTAAAAGAGACAGAGAGAGAACTACGATATCCAAAAAAGGAGGAATCATTTCAGCCGGCTCAGCAAGTAAAAAAGAGAAGCAACAAGAGAGAGGGGTGCAGAGGGAGGGGCTAGCAGTAAAAAAAAAAAAGAAAAAAAAAAAAGATGGAGACGTAACAGAAAGTGATTCACAAATTAAACGCCGGGTCACTACTACGACGTGGAATGATGTTGAAAGATTTACTTAAAATTACTCCCTCCCCATCAAATACAAACTTCACCTTTCGGTATGACGTAGGTTAACTTAATACTTAAAAAAAAAAAAAAAATTACTATGCTACTATTTACTTAATACTATTAAGTAAATAGTAGCATAGTTTTGTTTTTTTTCTTTTTTTTTAGTTATTAAAAAAAAAGAAGAAAAGTTCTTTTAGTAATTTTTTTTGTTTTTATTTATTTATTTTTTTTTTATTCTGTCACAGTTTCCAAGAAGACTTTTTTGGCAAAAAGCTGACTGACAGGAATGGTTACATACACCCGCATAACTTCTTGCTCGTCAATCAAGAAAAGCTTATTTCTGACTCGACAAAAAAAAAAAAAAAAAAAAAACTAAACCAAACCAGATTGCCCCTTGATCGGAGAATGGTGAACGTGCTAGTTTGGGTGACCGCAGTGAGTTCGTATATAAATGAACTATAAAAAGAGGGGGCTGGAGACTACAGAAAGAACAAATTCGGCGATGGAGATAAGTACAGATTACCCCCCCCCCACACACACACAGGCATCTACTACAGGTCACCTGTCCATTAACTATTAGCCCCCCTCCTATTGTAGCCCCCCTCGAACTTCATTCACCAACAAGTGGAAATAGATAATTAGAAAGAAAAGAAAAAAAAAAAAATGAGAAAAAAAAACTTCCAAAGATTAGGGCACCTCAACAACAAAACCGATACCGTTTCACCAAGTACTTGTAAAAGCCATGACACCCAGAGGTACGGCGGCCCTACATAGCGTTTCCAGCCATCTCTTTCTATAACAGAACACCCAGCCCAGCCACCCTGTTACTTCTATTTGTCAGCAGCCTTCATCTATCTACCCACGTTTCATAACCAGGTCTTTTATCTCCCCACCCAGCCATATCACACCTGGATTTATAATCAGTAATCCTGATTTATAATCAGTAATAATCCATTTTTTTTTGTCTTTAATATTCACTCGGCGTGCTTTAAATAAGAATGCAGTTTTTTTTTTTTAAATACCAGGGGTTAAAAATGTATAAAAGAGAGAGAGAGAGAGAGAGAGAGGTGTAAAATAAAATTCTTTTACATTACATAAGAGCAAATATTTTTGAAATTTTCTTTTAGCAGAGGGAACATACAACTTATCAATGTCCTAAGAGAAAAAAGGAAAATTATTTCTCTTATACAGGATGAAGGCGAAAAACAAGATGACTTACTATTGAAGGAAGATGTTTCTAGTACATAATTTTTTTTTTTTTTTAGAACAATGTAAATAAAAATTAATCTGGTTATACAAACATCAGTGTACTACTAACTAGTGTATATAAATATTTTTTTTTTGTAACTACCTACACACGCCAGGAGGTGGCTATGTATTTTAATATTATTCGACCAAATTGAAAAGATTTTTACGACCGTCCATTAGTTAGCTAGATGCTGACAGTAACTGACATCATCATGGTACACACTTATACACACGTGTACGAGAGTACGGTATCATCTGTACACAGTGCAGTACACTACACATCAGATCACCAGCGAAAAAGATTACATTTTTAAATACTTTTACGTAGACTAAACGTGAATTTTTTTATAAATACCAACAAGTGCTTGCAATAGAGACGTTTAGGTAGAGAAACACCACGCACACATATATATATATATATATATATATATATATATATAAAACCTAATAATGATAATAAATCAGTTGTATTTGCGGGGACGAGGTGAGAGAGAGAGAAGTCAGGTCGAAATAGAGAAGCGGGCTGTGAACAACTAAAGAAGGAACCCCGATTTTATGCCCACCCCAGTTTTAGTTGTTCTTGGTGGATTCCGACGACAAGGGTATCAGGCATCACGGCCAGACAACCATACTTAATCGAGAGATGTAGGTAATTATTTAGAGGACAAGCTTATTATTTAGTCCTTTTATATATTATTGAAAGGTTAATAAATGCGATCGTCTTGCTTACTACTAACTACTAGAGATCTAAAAATGTAGGCAGGTTGGATGTTGAGGGTCGACAATTCGCCAGTTTTAATGACAAAAAAAAAAAAAAAAAAAAAAAAAAAAAAAAAAAAAAATGAACAAGTGAATCAGAGATTATGAAAAACATTGGTTGGTGGTAGTTTTGTTTTTACTAGTTAGTAGCTAACTAAGTACTAATTATTTAATGCAGAGAGTAGCAGTTTTACTATAATAATAAAATAGACATACATCATCAATACGAAATTTTAATTAATGAGGACGAAATAGATTTGTGGGAAGTACATACATTTAAAATAAAATTATATCTCCTAAAATGTCTAAGGAGAAAAAAAAAAAGTTTACTTTATAAATGAAAATGAAATTTATTCATAAATTTAGATTATATAAAATGAAATCATCGAAATGCATTTGGGTAATAATCACTCTTTAATACAGGTTTCATTAAGAAAATATGACACTGTACATCTGTTAGTTAATTTTTTGTTTTTCTTGCAGTTGAAAAAGACCCCTCCCTCAATTTGATCAACTACAAGAAAAATACAATAAAGAAATTTAAAGCATCTTCTCAGCCATTTTTAAGTGAAATAATATAATATATATATATAAAATCGTGTCTGATGAGATTGGATGTGAAGAAATCCATGAAGACTTGATAAGTTGATTGACATTTTTAAAAAAATGATATAATCAGTTAAAAAAAAAAAAAATAAATAAACCATTTCTATTTTTAAGTTATTACGGCTATATACAAAGGAAAATATTCACCTTAAAATATCAAATTAGATATTTTATGTAAAAAGAAAAGTGTAAAAATATTTTTACTCCTGGGATGGGCGAATTATTTGAAAGTGATTTAAAAAAAAAAAAAAAAAAAATTAAAAAAATACATATATAAATTCTCACCTTTTGTACATCTTATGAACTTCATAGTTTTTTGTTGTTGTTGAATTCCAAGGGTGGGAGAGAAAAAGCTCAAAAAAAAAAAAAAAACGAAGGGAGTAGTAGTGGAAAAACAATTTAAAAAGTTTGAAAGAATAAAACTTTATACTGTGATTTTTTTTTTTTTTAATTTTTGTTTGTAGCAGTTCTGAGGCTTTTGATAAGGACTTTTACACCCGCTTTTGAATTTGAGTGAAATATATATATATATATATATATATATAGATAGAGAGAAAATTATTTTTTTTCCATAAAATAAATGTTTAATTAAATGCCGATTTTTTTTTTTTTTAAAGAAAGACAATGGTTATGTTTATGGTGAGAGGAAAAAAAAAAAAAAAAAAAAAAAAAAAAAAAATGTATTTTTAACTATAGAGGTAGATTTTTTTTTTAATAATTTCTTCTGTGGGTTTTTTTTTTTTTGTTTTAGAACAAAAATCTAGGTTAGTTTTTTTTAAAGCAAGTTTTCTTTTCCCTTTAAAGAAACCAATTTTTTTTTCTTTTTAATTAAAGACAAAGATTTATTTTGGGTTAATATGAATTGCCACGTATCTTCGTGAAAGCAATATTTTTGAATGTATTTTCTTTCCAATATTGTAAACTGTCAGAATCAAGTATTTATAAACATTTTATCACAATGTGGACGTTTTTTTTTCCTCTGAAAATAAAATGTTAAAATTAACGGGCAAAGGGGAAAAAAAGGTTTACAAAAAAGATCAATTTTCTTTTAAATATTTGCAATGTAAATGCTTTCGAGGGTAAATTGCTTTTTAGTATTTAAAATAAAATATTTTTTCTCCTGATTGGTAGGATTTAAACAAACTTTACTTTTTTTTAAATTTATATTCTTTTCAAAAAAATGCTTTTTAATTTTATTTCTTGACCCCACAAATAAAAAAAAAAAAATACGTTAACAAATAAAATTTTAGTCTAAAAACATTACCAAAATTTAAAAAAAAGGAAAAAAAAAACACGATAGAAATAGAAAAAAAAATATCACATGGTTTTTAAATATTCAATTTTTTCTGGGGGGGGTAAAGTAAAGAAGAAAAAAGTTAGGGGTAAAAAAAAAAAAAAAAAAAAACTAAAAGAAAAAAAAATAAAGTATCTGAATCTAAATTAAATCTTTTTTTAAGCTGTTAAAAGCCATCAAAGAATAAAAAGAAGCCTCGAGAGAATTTTTTTGTCTGAAGAAAAAGATTCCTCAAGTGTTGTTGAGAAGAAGAAGAAGCTAGTCTCACGACCATCTTGAAAATTTCTTGCAACTGTCTTGATTCGTCCAATTTAAATTCATCAAAGTCCTTGTTCGGGACATATAAACTTCTCTTCAGGAACGCAGAAAGATGCATCGGACTTGCCGGTTTCACATTAGATTTATTTTATCAACCGACATTGGGTTGAAAGGTTATATTTTTTTATAGCTTCCCACAGATGTCTCTACAGTTTACTAATCAGACAAGGAATGGACGACACAACCCACGCGAAGGACAAGTTGAGGCCTCGTTTTAGATACCGACACTAAAATTATAGCATCTTTAGCTTCGTATCTACCATCCAAAAAATTTTAAAAAATATATAAAAAAAATTTATTTTCTCCCCATTTTCTATCAGATAATACTAATTTATTTCTTAAATTCGACCGGTTTTCCTAAAAAAAATAATAAAACAATTTTAACCTTAAATTTGCAATTATATCAAACATACCATAGTTTCGTATCCAAATTTCAAAGATTGCTGAGGTCGTGATGGTGTGGGGGAGTGCTGAGGTTATTCACTTAAAAGTTAACTGAAAAGATATTTTATCTTGCCAGTTAATTTTGCTGCAGTAATTAATTAAGTGAAATTTAGGATTTTTAAAAATCGCTTGTTGTTAAAACTCTCAGCAAATTTACAATTGAAAAATTACAATTTACACTAACTTATTTGATGTCCAAACTAAGCCTCTTTTATAAATACCTGTACATAACGTGTGTGTGTGTGTATATATATATATATATATATATATATATATATATAGAGAGAGAGAGAGAGAGAGATAGTGATTAGAGTGTTCACTTTCAGGTGTTTTCCTGATGTTACCGGTCTGGAGGGTGGAACATTTGGAAAGTGCCAGAAAACCACGCCACAGATTAACCCAAGCCATGTGAGTGAAATTGGGTAGACAGAGCAAAAATAGCTGTGCTAGCACAAAGCCACAAGTCATCGTGACCGAGTGTTTGAGTGTGATAGTGTTGTTCAGATTGTTGATCATTTTAGATAATATGCTCTCTCCCAGAAACTGTAACTACGGTCTGCTCAGCATAGTTGCAGTTTAAACCACAGGTTACCTCTGTGGGTATTGAACAAACACAAATATGCCTGAGCAAGAGTCTGCAACAGGGATTATTGTTAGATGGTCAGGTATTATTATATGTGTGTGGGTAGATTAAAAATAAATTACATCAGATAATTTAATATCAGAATTAATGTAGACACACATGCATATAAATATACATATGCATATGAGACATACCTTCCTACATATATATGTATTTGTTTCTGTCTACACCTGTGTTTGAGTGTTGTATATATATATATATATATATATATATATATATATATATATATATATATGTATGTATATATATATATATATATATATATATGTGTGTGTGTGTGTGTATATATATATATATATATATATATATATATATATGCATGTGTGTGCATGTATGTATGTATGTCTCTTTCCCTATCTCTTTCTCTCTCTCTCTCTCTACATTAAAAAATAAATTACGTCAGATAATTTAATATCAGAATTAAAACTACAAAAGGTAAAATTAATATTTTAAATTTAATATATTATTTGTTTTTTAATTATTTTGACATTTAATCTCTTTCTCTATTCATATATAGATTTTTTATTACTTTATTTTTAGTAGATATCCATAATTGAGTAGATGATCTGTATATTTATTCATTGAGTCTGCCAATATTGTTTGTGGAATAAATTACCCAGGATCCCGTAAATATTTACTACCCAAAGTGTTGATTCCTGCAACATAATAGTGACTAAATATTTAACCAATCATATTAGCATCCCGCAATAAGACTGAGAAGTGGTTCATTTTTATTGGTTAGGAAGAAATCCCAGCATGCATCTGTATGATTTATCTATAAGTGTGGGGAGGGTGATGATTTTAGCAGTCATTTCACCCAGATTATATATTTTTACAGCATGAGGTGTTTTGTAGGTCCTTTGTGAATATGTAGTATTTTGGTATATATAGGAGTAGTAGGTGATAGACAAGTTCTTGTGGTGATTGTGTATATTGTATTGAATGAATGGGTTGTGATTGTGTTTAACTAGGACTAGAATAGTTACTCAGTACCAGCCTCTCCCCACTTTCCCTTTGGCCTTGTGCCAAAATTTTTGCATTCAATCAGAAATAAATATACATTCCACCCATATTCAGTTAATGTGACTAGTTAAGTTAGACCAGTGATGACCTGCCTTTCCCAACCCTTTTTTTGGCATTGTGCCACATTTTTATTGTAAAATACAATAAATGCTCATTCTGTCCAGATTGGAACCAAAATGTATGATGATTCCCTAGGCAGTCACAATTAATATGCAAGACTATCGTATCACCATTCTGCTACAATGAAATGCTTGTTGTATTCAAATTATACATACCTATGCTTTATTATTATATTAAATTTCATTGAGCTAATTCCAACCTAGTTTGCTACATTCACTCTTGGGGAAATCACTCTGGGAAATTCATCTCTTCTCCATCAGCTATGGGTAAAATAGCAGGGTAGATTGGGCTCTGAAACTATGGCACGTAATTTGTGGAGAAAGATAACTTTGAATTCAAAACTATAGAGAAGACAACAGTCATGAGGGAATTCACAGATGATTCTTGTGAGTACAAAATAATAACCCCTATTTACATTGTTCGGTCTGCTGTCCTCATCTTTATTGCCATATTCACAATGTTTCGGCCATTGTATGCTCTAGCCTTCTTCAGTGATTGAAATTTCAAACTGAACCATTTATTTAGTCCACCAAGGTAGACTGTTCTAGTTCCATGTGCCATCCAAAATGTTGTGCATATGGCAATAAAGATGGGGACAACAGTCTGAACAAAGTAAATAATGTAAATAATTACAATACCGCATCTCAGAAAGATAGACAAATAATAACCCCCTTTAGCAAATCCCTTCAAATTCGGATGAACTGAGGAAGAAGATGAAAAGAAATGTGTGAGCCCATCTGAAATTTTATTTGGACCAATGAAAACTTTTTCTTTATAGAGATTGGCTGGCGAGCTGAGAAAAGACAGAAATAAATTTGCAAGCCTATGTGAAACTGCTTTTGGACCAATAAAAAGCTTGTCTTCACAGAAATCAGCCATTGAGCCAAGAAAAAGAAGAAAAATAGCAAGCCCATGCAAAACCCTTTTTGATATAAAATGAGGAGAAAAATTAAATTAAAAAGAGTGTCTGATGTTATGTTTGTTTCTGTTCACGTATCCACCATTTAAATTTTTTGTGTCAGATCATTTGATTTGTTATATGAACATTTCCTCTTTAAATTCTTTTTATCTTGTTTTGTTAAAAATTACCCATGTATTTCTTCATCATTATCATCCCTCCATTAATCTTGTTGGTATGGATAAATCAACTGTTCATTTCAATCCTGATGCCACTATATGGTAAATAATCAGATTTTGTTGAACCATATTTGGCTATGTCCTGAAGGAGACACGGCATGGATGTGCAGGTGGCAGAACAGTTATCGGTGTGGGCAGTGGTATTTTTAAATTGAGTCCAAATTCCTGCCTAGTTTGATGTTAATTTTCACACAAATATGTTTCAGAAAAGCAAAGCAAAGATCTTCAAGATGCAACAAAAACTAGTAAGTCAAGAAATATCCTTGTTATTCTCAAAAAATTGTGTATGGCATATTCAGTCATGTAAAAAGGATTATTTATACAATCTGGAATCAGACAGTTGTTAAGCTGTAAAAGAAGAAATTGGGAAAAATTGGGAAAGATCTCCAAGAAGTAACCAAAACCAAGTAATTGGTTGATTTATTTTCTTCTGCTTATCAACCTGTTGTAGGTGATTTAAAGCCAGAAAATATGAAGATACTATATCATAAGATTTTTTTTCTTTCGAAATAATTAGTGATACAAGTCTTACTAATTAACACAGAGGATTCACAGCACAGCTGACATTCTCCTATATGTTCATATAAGGTAATAAAATAATAATTCATTCAGATATAGGGGATATTGCTGTAGGGTTTGAGACAGAAGCCCTGACCTAGCAAGCAGCATGGACAACTGAGAATAAAAGGGCCCTTAGCACAGTTAGAGTTCAGTCCACTTCAGAGAAGGGTTTAGAGCAACATTTTCTGCAAACAATGTCCAGATTCAAACCATGGAGAACAAAGATATTCCAGAAGGGTAGCTGGCGACCTCACCTCGCCATAAAGGTAGTCATCTTGCAGAGAGCAGACCCCATCTATTTTATGTACCATGTTTATGTCAGGTTACATTTAATAAAAATGGTAAGCATATTTTTGGCACTCTTCATTTCCCTTTTTAGTACCTCGTATCTATTCTTGTTTGGAAGCTCCTTGAGGTAGAAGAGCCATTATAAAATAACAACCTGATATTGTGTTTACATGTTTGCTTGGCTGACATCTTTTAGTTTTGTTTATTAAAAGAATTATTTTCTACTTTGTTTGTATAATAAAACATGACATCTTGCAAAACAATTTTTTAGCAATAAAGGACAGTTATCCTAAGCAAAATCTTTGTTTATATAAATATGTTGTGAAAATCTTACCAAATCATAAAATTGACATTAACCAACATGCCTATATACATATATATATATATATATATATATATATATATGAAAAAATGTATGTATATGCATATAGATTTGTACACTAACAGATATATATATATATATATATATATATATATATTGTGTATTTAGGCAGCAATCCTTCATTTATACATGTTTCATTAAAAATGACAGAGAAGGTACTGTGATTAAGCTTTATAAATATTTTCTTGTGTTTGAACAAGTGTTTACTTTTATTTTCTTAATAACCTCATTCCAAAAAAAATAATGGAAGCATTTATAATAAAAAAAAGAAAAAACCAATACTCAATAATATTAACTACTAGCAGGAGAGCCCGGTGTTGCCCGGGGATGTAACAGTAAGAGATAGATCAAGTATCGACCATCATAAAGACTGAAAAATAAAATTGACAAAGATTATTGTTTAAGGTTGACGGACACACATGTCTTAATTAGTTTTATTTTTTTTTTTTTTTTTTTTACGAATTGGTCAAACCCAAACTCAAACAAAAACATTGTTTTCAATCGTTATGAGTCTACCGATTGAATAGAATTTTATTATAAAAAATTGTCTTGTAAATGGAATTTTTAAAGCATTCTGAATATAAAAATAAAGAAAAAAGTGTGCAAGACAATAAGAAACACTACCTGCCAAAAAAAAAAGTGAAGTTTTGTTGAAATCGGTTGAAAAACGTAGGAAATCTGATCCCATATATAAATGAACACACACACACACACACACACACACAATCTGGGTTTTATAATAAGTATAACTCGATATGAGTTGTCCCCCTTTCATTCTCGTGATGCCTCTTAATCGTGTTTTCAAATTGATTTCGTGCAAAAACAATTGTATTTTTCCAATTTTTAGCGCTGTCAGAACCACCGCAAGGTAATTTTATGTAGTCCTGTGAAATTTTGTTGAAATCGGTTGAAAAATGTAGGAAATCCGATCCAATATATAAATGAACAGACACACAAAACCTGGGTTTTATAATAAGTATAATTTTCCCCTGACTTTGAAGTTTCCTGGTAAGATTTCCATTCTTCAGAGTGTTTGGGTTTAAATGATATTTAAATGATATTAAAGGAAATATCATTTAAAACTGAACCTCCTGAAGAACAAACATCTTACCAGGAAACTTTCAAGTTGGGGCAAAATTTATATTTAAACATTAAGTAATCTTATATATATATATATACTTTTTCAGTTTTTCTTGTGAAAAAAAAAAGTTATACTTATAAGGGTGCCAATGTTTTGTGTGCCCGAGGTGCCAGCAAACCTATGATTATCATTGGCTGGAAGATACTTTTTTCTCTAATAAGATTTCCAGATTGTTCATGCCAGTTGACAAAATAAAATAAATGTAATGTAATGTATACTCAAATATTGGTATTCATGAAAAAGTAATATCACGTTGGATTATTAAATAGAAATCTATTACTTCTTTAGGAATTTATGGAATTTAGAGGGTTGGTGCATATTGTAGGCTTATATGTAAACAATTAAGTAAGAAGCATACAAAACCTAGGTTTCTACTATGGACTGTTTATTCTATTTTTTTTAATATATTGTTGTGAGGGAGTATATTTCCATACAAGTTTGGACTTAGTCATCAGACAAAAGACATAAAAATACTCCTACATCAAGAGGAGTAGCAGGAGCAGTAGCCCTTGCCCAAAACAGTCATTCATGATTAAACATTCTCTTCTCTAGTTTCCATTTTACATTATGTTTCCCTGTATCAAAAAGTAATAAACTTGTTAAACCAATGCCTGTTTTCTATTGTTGTTTTTTGAGAACTCAGTTACAACATATATAAACTGTCCTGGGGCATGTCTTTTTCTTCTTGGTCCAGCTGCTAGGATAATAAATATAAGCATTGTTATAATGTTCATGCTCAAGTCAGCCTTGTGCAGAGTTGGAACTACCCAAAAATGTACTTACAAATTCTTGAAGCAATCACAATTAAAGACCAAAAACCTAACATAAATTAAATAAGATTTAATATGGGAAGAAAAATTATGAATATATTTAATAAATAAACAACACAATGGCATCAATACCACATAAATATTATCTATGAAAATCAAAAGCAGCCTACTTAAAACCAAAATGATACAGCCATGATGATGGTTGCTGGCACAACCAAAAGTGCTCAGCAAAACACCAATGACTGGGGTCTTTTTTAAGCGACTTAGACCCAAATACAAAGAAACTTGTGAGAAAGTAAGAAAAAAGTTGAAAGAAAGATTATTAAACAGAGTCTCATATATATATATATATATCAATGAATGTTATGATCCTTGTTTTTAAAAACTATAAGCTATATAAGGTCTTTCTTTAATACACAAATACTATCAACTGTACATTCAGTCATCTTCAGCCATGGGAATTATTTTGTTTTTGGTAAAATTCAGGTAGTATCCGAGATGAAAATCCCATGCCTGAAGATGACCGAATATCAAAAGTACATGTATATTAAAGAAAGACCTTATACAACTTATAGTCTTTAAAAACAAATATCATAACATTCATTAAGTGATTTGTAGGTTAATGTGCCTTTAAAAATTTGTTAGTGAAGGGAATTTGCCATTTTATGTCATTAACTTTACTAATTTACTTTTTGCATGAATGATTTATTGTAATATATATATATATATATATATATATATATATATATATATATATATATGAAGAAATATACTCTTAAGGTGTGCTATATTTATGGGATAAAGTGCTCAATATCAGAGATCGAGCATGTGTAAATATAAAAGTGAACAGGCCTGTCGATTGCATATAGCATGAAAAAGCCTGTTACCTCTAAGTGTTGACTTCAATGTTCACTTTTATATATATATATATATATATATATATATATATATATATATATATATATATATATATATATGAGACATATATGTATATTATACAACAGAGAAATCCAAAATGACCTCATGAGTTTAGTCTATTTCAGTCTTATTCACTGTATTTAGTGTCGGAACTAGAGTTCCACATATTTATATATGTATACACACACACACACACTTTATGTTATATATTTATATATATATATATATATATATATAATATAATATGGATCGATATTGTGAATTTCTTTCTTCGTTCAACGATCGTGTTATTAAACTTATCAGACGTCATGAAAAAAAATTTACATAAAATAAATAGACAACACTTGTCTATATTATTTCATGAAATGGATATATATATATATTCTGAATATATACACATGTACACTTTCAATGACAGAAGAACAAAAGGTAAAAATAGAACTTTCTAGAAAAGGGGACATGGCACATAGAAGAAGAGGAATGAGCTTGAGTAGATGAATGGCAGAACAGGGTTTAGAAGACAAAATTTACATGACAGGAAATTGTGGAGAGCTATGATCAGCAACGTCCTGAAGGGACACAACACAGAAGAAGAATGAGCAAAACAGGGTTTAGCAGAGAAAGCAAAGAGACAAAAATTATTAAGAAGTACAAATGACAGGAAGTTGTGGAGGGCCATGATTGGCAACGTCCTGAAGGGACAACACAGAGAAAAAGAAAAATAAGCTTGAGTAAAAACTGGATAGTAGAACAGGGTTTAGGAGAGAAAACAAAAAGAAAAGGGCTACAAAGGGCAGTAAATCGTGGAGAATCATCATCAGTAACGTCCTGAAGGGACACGGCTCGTAGAAGAATAACAAGAAAAAAAATTCCTTAAGTTGCAGACCAGGGTTTTAGAAGAAATTTATTAAGAAGCACAAAGGACGGGAAGTTGTAGAGAGCCTTGATTAGCAACGTCCTGAAGGGACACGGCACACAAAAAAAAAAACTAAAAAAAAATGTAATTCCATGTCAAGAAATAAAGAAGCTTTCAGATGATTTGAAACAAAACAAGCCCAAAAAAGGAAATGAAAGTTCAAAGGTGCAAAAAACTTTCCAGAAAGAGTCTAACAATAAATAAATTAAAAAGAAAAGAAAGTAAATAAATGAAATAAAAAATAAAATAAATTCTTCGATAGAAGCAAAAGAGTCGTTAGGATCGAAACACAAGGGAGATAACTCTGAAGTCACTATTTCTATTTTTAAATAAGTGCTAGCCCAGCTTAATCCGCTTGTTTACTTTTAAAATCAGTTCATGAGACAAAAACAATATTATCAATTAAACATTTTAATTTGTATTTGAAATAGGAGTTACTGTAATAATTATTATTACTCGCATTATTCATAATAAATTTATAAATGGAACGGTCTACAGAATTTGTGAAAAAAATTGCTGCTTTACATTATTTTCTTAATGAAATTCAGCTGGAAATTCAATGATAGACATTAAAACCATCAAGCAACAGACTTTCAGAACGAACAATACATTAACAAAACCAGAATGACGTAGGAGGCTTATCACTGTCTCAGAATTACAAACCCAGATTTAATTTGAAACATCCCTTTAAGGCAAGCATTGCCCGACAAGGAAACGTTTTTAGGATGGAATTGCAAACTGATATCACACTGAAAACCTTTCCAATCTAGTAATATTTGCCCTGGGGTGATAATTAATAATTTATACCAATTTTAGCATCTGTCTATATTTCTAAGATATGTTTTTTTTTTTTAAGCGTTTCACTCCAAGCAAGGCAGGAAGCCACTAGTATGCAAGTGGTTACAGAGAGTTGGAGTGAGAGCAAATAGGAGTGATAGAGGAAAGGATGGAGAGAAGGATAGGGGATAGATCAGGGCATCTGGAGACATCGATTGACATTATATTTGAATAGTTGAAGATTATAGCTATCAGGGAAACAGGAAAAGGGGAGGGAGTTCCACAGGCGAGAAGTGCGAGACATAAAGCTATTGGAGTAGAAGTGATGGCTACATTTAACAGTCTCAACAATGAAAGGGTGAGAGCGAGATGCCAGCTTAGTTGAATGTTTAAATTCATGAAGTCTGGGAACCAGCGAAAGCAGCTCATCAGAGCAGTTACCATGAAAGTATTTGTAAAAATGACAGAGGGAGGCAATGGCACGTCTGTGTAAACTTTCCTTGCAGTGGACAAAGGTATTGAATGTATTTGTTTCATCTCAGCAGTCAATGTGTGACCAAGCAGTTACAAAGAGGTGCTTTTGTGGAGTTGAGCATCAGACATTCTAATGGGGGGCAGGGATGGTTCTTTGTAGTGAGTAATTATAATTATTTACACTATTTACATTATTTGGACTGTTGTCCTAATCTTTGTTGCAATACTTACGGCATTTTGTCCATTGCACACCCTGGCCTTCTTCAGGTGATTAGAATTTCAAACTGAACCCTTTACTTTGTCCACCAGGGTAGATTGTTCTTGTTCCACATGCCATGTCTCTTCTGGAAATCTCGGTATCGATTATATCCCTATTTGTCCACCTCTGCTCTAGTGAGGTATTGAACTCACAACTCTTTGGGTCAGTCACTGAATTCAACCAGTGCTTTTATGCTCTGAAGGACACCTGAGCATCCAAAATGTGAATATAGCAAGGGAGGTTCATATTTACTGAAATAACATAAAATATGGATATCTTCTTTTTGTGCACTTAGTTTCTTTTTTTTTGGGGGGGGGGAATTTTAAAAAAAAATTATATTTTTTATCATACATACTTGTGTCTTCCTCACATTTATTTCAAAATATGTAATGGCAGCAAACCAGCATGCATCTTTCTATATATTTACCAAAAACCATGTGACACAATTTTCCAGTCATACAGATTACATTTCACACTGACACTCCCACATAGCCCCATCTCCAATCAAGTAGCTGCCATACATATATATACATATATATATATATATATATATATATATATATATATATATATATATATATAAGTTCTAATGTAGTTTTGTCGTATATTGTACAATATTACACGCTCTATATATATTTAAATTTATTTAATAATATATATGAGACAGATATTTTTACATATAGTGCTTAATATTAAAAATATTAAAATAACATTAAAATAGAGTGTCAATATTATATAAAAAAGATCACTTAACTTTTAAATATCAATTTTAACCTGACTTTGAAGTTTCCATTATTCAGAGTGTTTGAGTTTAAATGATATTAAAGGAAATATCATTTAAAACTGAACCTCCTGAAGAACAAAAATCTTACCAGGAAACTTTGAAGTTGGGGTAAAATTTATATTTAAATGTTAAGTAATCTATATATATATATATACACTATTTCATTTTTTTCTTGTGAAAAAAAAAGTTATACTTATAAGGGTGCCTATGAATGATTTTTATTTTTCATAGTTGGAGCACAATATGCAAGCATTTGTTTATATACATGGATTGATATAAGAATGTGTATTGAAAACAAATACTGAATTTCCTATTAAAAATGCTGTAAAAAAAGAAAAACAACCCTAGCTCAAAAACCCCTTGTCTAATTTTAATGAAATTTCACACAGCACTTGACATAATTCATAATTCAATATGCTTCCACATTGGTGGTGTTGTTTAAGTTGTATCTCAGGAACACACACACACATACATACATACATACATAAAAGATTAGTGTCTGAGTATTATATGATTGATTGATTTGTTTGTTTAATGGTATAGCAACTCCTCTATGGGTCATTTAATGCTGAAATTTAATTTTTGGGGGAGCTTTGAAGTAATTAAAATATGATATATGTTATTCTGTTTTCACAATTGAATACATGGTAGATGATATTCAGCTTTTGTGCATATACATGTTTGTGTGGACATAATTACATGAGGCAGTAATGTGTGTGTTTTATGTTGTAGTTTTTGTAAATAAATCAATTTGGAATACAGTTTGATTTCTTTAAGAAATTGTAGAATATTATAGGGATTAATGTCATGAAAGAGTTCTTTCATGTTCGTTGTTTGGTCAAGTTTAGTAGCATAATAACCTATAAGTGTTATTTAATGCCAAAATCTAAATATTTGAACACTATTTTATGGCTTCAACCAAATATATTTTGAATGCAGTTGTATGCATTCAACTTCAGATAAAATATATTATTGGTCATTCTGCTATGAAATGTATTGTCGGTCATTTTGCTAAAAATACACAAAAATATTTCAGTTTAGAAATTTATTATTTTTTCTTCTTTTGCATCTACAAAAGATGACAAGTTATCATTTAGATGTGAACATTTTAGTTGAGCCAGAAGTAGTTGCCACAACAACAGACATTTGTTATTAATTATTTGGGTCAGAACCTGTCCACTACTGGTACAATGTGACTCAGCGCAACCTGCTCCATGGTTGAACACTTGGCAACTAGATCAGATCATGTCTTTTACCTCAGTGTAAATGAAATGCATGGCTTAAGTTCAGTGATTAGCAGGAATTAAAATCTCTTCCTTAATCGCTTGAAAATAAAGTGAAATAATTTTAGTGTGCTAATTTTTAAATATAAAGCATTCATCAAACACATATTCAGGATTTGATACTATTTCTCGTGCCATTGGACATATTGGTCAAGAGAATGTCTTTGATTGTAAATCATAAAAAAATCATAGTTTGTAGTGTGTCGGATTAGCAACGCAAGAATAAATAGTAGTAAATGTTGGATGACTCGGCTGCGTTCGGGCTGGAAATGCAATCTGATACAACCGTACAGTCTCTCGCCCTTTCCTCTTTGCGCGGCCGTATGTAAAAATCATATCTGCCTGCTCACGATATGAATATCCTGTCATTGTTAAACAGAACACTTTTCACTTATATTTATTAAAGACATTTCTTTTTATGTTTAACGTTCTTTTTATAAACATAAAAAAAATGTCTTTAATAAATAAAATTGTCAGACTTTGTCCATTTCTTAATGTATGACGTCATTTGTTTACATTTGATACGCCATGAGCAGTTATGAATGTGCGAGATTCATGGAAGATTGAAGTTTATAAGCAGTAAATTCGACCTTGCCAACCGAACGCTTCTTTGTAGCCTAACGGTAAGGCACGTCAGCGTAAATGACGGTTCCGTATAGGATGCAGGTTCGAATCCTGTCAAAGAACGAATATTTTCTATGAAAATTTCTTGGACATTCAAGCTGGTAAATGTTATTTAATACTGTTTATTATAAACAGAGCATTTACTTAAATACTTGTATCTATAAAAAGAACGTTAAACATAAAAAAAAATGTCTTTAATAAATAAAATTGTCGGACTTTGTCCATTTCTTAATGTATATATATATATATATATATATATAGGGTGTATCAAAAATACTTTGACAAACATATGTGTGTGTGTGTGTGAATGAATTCTTTTTACTTACGACTTTTTTCTAATCTGAGAATCAGCCACTGTTACCAAAAATTGAGGGTTAGAATTCACATAAATCTGTTAGTATAAAACAAGTCTTACTTGGGGACCAATTACTTAAAGAATTCCCCCGTCCTAAAAAAAAACACTTTGGCAATGAACCTGACAATATACATACCATTTCCCACTGGAGATGTCTCGAATAAGAAATCTCTACATATACACAATTCCATTTACCTACTTTGATATCCATGCCATTTAGTTTTGATAAGGTAATAAACTGGTATCATGTAGTATCTGTCTGTTTCTGAGATGATGTATTATGTACGCTGTTTACATTATTCAGACTATTGTCCTCATCTTTGTTGCCATATTTATCACAACATTTTGGCTGTTGTACATGCTGACCTTCTTCAGGTGGTTGGAATGTCGAACCGAACCCTTTATTTCGCTCACTGGGGTAGACTGTTCTAGTTCCACGTGCCATGTCTAATGGATGTCAGTTATCAGTTGTTAATTCACCTCTCCAAGTTTTCCACTGCCTTAACCAGGTATTGAACTCACAATTCTTTGGGTCCTGTCACTGGATCTAGCCAAAGCCTTTATCGACTGTGTCATGTGTCCTTAAAAACGTTGTGATAAATATGGATGTAATAAGTGGATCCTAGCAACATAAAATATTAAAACTGATACACAAAAAAAAAAAAAAAGAACTTGATGTATTTATTAATACAGAGCAATAAACAATAAAATCCCAAATCACCTCAAATGGGGAATAGCCTATTTCTGCAGATGAAGATATCGGTTGTCTGTCTTATCAACCTCAGTGTGGAATGAATTCATGTTAGATGAGGCAGGAAGCAGAATTTAACTGTGAAAACGAACAAATAAAACTTCTAACTCTTCGAATGTTGACTGGAAAACCAAATGTTAAATGTACATAAAAGGAAAAAAATATAAGCAGTAAATTGATGATACCTCCAGAAGAGTTGGCAGACAAGTCTGTCTATGAAACTCTAGAGTCCTGTGCATTGACGATACTAACTACACTCTCTCCCCTAATATATCTCCTATAAACAAATATATTTCATCAATAAAGGCAATACCACTGCAAACTAGAGACCACAATGCAATTGTCTTAATTCCAATATGATCCCATTACAAACTTCAAAGGATTATGGTCATGATTAGAAGCATCCGTGCATCGTCCTAAAAGAACTATAACCTGCGTTTCAACTATTATTCTTATCTTATTTTAAGCTATTCCCTATAATTAAAATGATTGAACTAGTTGAAGAACTTATAATAATTGACATGAAATTTAAGCTGACCTTGGGGCTACAGAATTTAATTAATGCTATAAAAAAGATATTCTTTTACAAAGAGAAAAAGATGGACAGGACCTAAAAAAAAAAACGTAGAATAGAAATTCGAGAAAAAAATTAAAAAGGACATTAGCATATTTGAAAACTCATTTTTCAGGAATCATTTGAAATGAGCTCGCACAATAAAGGAAGATAACTCCTACTAAAAAATTAAAATTACTTCCCTTTAGTTTTATTATATATTTTCTTTACTTTGTCGATGGTAAACTAAAAATCAATAAATCTAAGGACTAAAATGGTGTTATTGTCTATTTTAACGACCGAATCAATTTCTAAATACCCAATTATCGTCGTCGTTAGGTTTCTTTACCTAAACTCATATTCTGATCACATAATCCCTTCCGCCTTAATCTGTATTCCGCGGTCATTGTTACATTTTTTTCTTTTGATTAGCAACACTTAAAGATTACGACCTCTCTGAGTCCCAAACTGTAGGCAGAAGTCATGTTTACCCAAGATGTAGAAACTGGTCGGGTTTATATGCAATTTTATAAAGTATTTCCCTGGAAGGGGTTCTTTATTGGGAGTTGACTTTGAGGATATGAAATCTCTTCAGGGAAAGCAGTTTGACGTAGGCATTCAAATACGCATGAAAGAGGTAGTTAAAATATTGCTAAATTTCTGGAAATAATTTTCATCTCACTACCTTTAACACTAGGTGCTCCACAAAATAAATCCTTGTACCATACTAAAAGTGTAGTGATACTACTAGCAAATTAGTATGCATAATTTGCATAAGCACAAGTGAACACTCATATAAGTGGTCATTGAGAATAACGAAGGGTACACGAGCTTAGCGGCTGATTAGTGCTAACCTCTACAATACATCACAACAAAATATCAACTTAGACCGTTGTTTGAGTGTTTACGGAAGAGATCAATTGGCTTGTCAAGAAGGAGTATTATATGCGACTTGTGCCTATATTAACTATATAAAACAAATAATCATGTTATAATACTTTTCCTTCTCGTTTATGCCATATCGCTTCAGGATGGAGACGATCATGACTCTCCACAGATTATTCAGGAATAATAAATTTATTTTCCATGCATTCCTGGGAAAAAGAGTTGCTTCCCGTTGCATTATCTGTTTTTTTTTCTTCTTTCTCTTAGACTAGTTGACACCCAAGCCTAATGAGTTGAACCTGCTATTTAACTGATAGCTTGGCAGGGAAAGAGATGAATTCCTGCTTGTGCTTTCACAAGGACGAAAGAAAACACAATAGACTAACTTGGAATTTGAACTCAATTCGTCGATTGTACTTTGCGCGGACTTTGCAAAAAGTTACCTCCCCTTTATTCGCATCGCAATTTAAGAAGAGAAATAATAGTACAGTGTCTGATGTCAGTTTTCATTGAAAGTTCCCAAGCCCCCTCAGCACTTCTCCTTTTGGAAAATTAGCAGTACATACGCTAATCTAATTTCATATCTCGTGTATGATACGACCCCCTTAAAATTAGCTTTAAAAGTCACATGATACGCGGGTACTGTATACAGATATATAAAATTGTAAGAAATTGCTTGATTCAATGATTGGGGCATAAAACAACTTTGTAGAATGCCTGCTCCTTGAGTGTTGTAGTCACCAATGTTGAAGTGGTTAAATAGATATATGTGGCTGCGTGTTGAGAAGGCAATAAACATTTATACATAATATTTAAAATATCAAGGAAAAAACAATGAAAACCAATTTTGTTTTAACGGATAAATTAAATATGTATATTAAAATTCAATAATAATACAAAGTAGTTGTAATATGAGTGAAAAAGGGAGAAAAAAAAGTAGCTTCCCTTTCTGTAAGGAAATGTTTTAAGGAAGATTTGTCTGAGTAAAATGTTCAGATATAAGAATATTAAAATAAAAGAAAAATCCCCCGTAAACAATTTAAACAGAATTCACACCATTGCCACTGGCTGTTGGTCAACTACCAAAACTAAAAGTGAAAGCAGCTTACAATTTGCCAAATAAATCAGTGTCTGCAGGCTGTTAATTTAGAGGGCGTATCAGAGACTGATCAGCTCTGATGGGGCCGACTTGGTGAGGGCAGTATGATGTTTGAAAGACCCGAAACTGCCCAGTGATCCAAATCAGAACATCACTGACGACGCCGTCAAGCGCTAAAGAGTGTATTCAAAGTAAGATATTTAAAAAATGAGTCATAAATGAACTAATTAAAATTAATAAAGCAAAATTCATGTTCGGTATCTTTTTTAAATTAACATTATGGATGTAATCGACTCATTTAAAAATAGATCACAAAGTAAAAGTTAAGTTTAGAATAAAATTTTCATTCTAGCTAGACTTAACGGGGTTCGATTTACAAACTGATTTCATCTAGAAAAGATTATGGTCATATTCATTCAAGTCACACAAAAATACATTTATTAGAAAAATATATATTCCTAAAAAAATACACACAATATGTAGTTTCCGAATATTTTTCAGACTGCTGTTCAAGTGTTTATGTATGATTGGAAAGAAACCTGTACGGAAAGGCAATAACGTTATTGTTCAGTCAAGAAGGGTAAAAAATCGTTCTGTAACGTTTAAAAAATTGTAACCAACTAAAAGCAGTTGTTCTTAACTGATCTTAATCCTCTTCATTATTGGGGATCCATGGTATTATTTGTGGCCCATAGAGCATTTTTTACTGTTACAACTAGAATTTCTGAAGTAATCTACGCCATATTAAAATACTAAAAATAGAAAAAAAAAGCAACTCTAAAAAAAGTAGCAGAAAACGAGATCAAGCGATGTAAGTTCGCGTCCCATTTTGTTTTACTCTACTGAATGTTTTGAATTCAACTTTTACAATCAAAAGTTTTGATTGTAAAAGTTGAATAAAAATTGAGAAACAATTAAGCATTATAGGAAGATTATATAGATTATAATAATTTATAATATTAATTTATAAAATAAAATATTTTAAGGATAAAGGAAGGATTAACATAAAAAGTAACTTCAAATCGCTAAAAAAAGAACAGCATAAAAAATGGTCTTAAACTTGATGAAAATTGAAAACGAAATTTTATCGTCTAAAATAAATATTTAAGAGGAAAGACCAAAGTATTTTTTTTTTTTGATTATTTTAAAAAATTCTTTGCATTTTTTGTAGAACTTTCAAAATTTTGATTAAAATACTAAATACTTGTTTGTCTTGCGTCGGCGCTTGTAAAAGCAACATTAACCACAGGGATCTCATTGAATAAAAATAAATTTGAACTTTTTCAATTTCTTAATTACTGTTACTCTCACTCATATTTTAAAATGCTTTACTAAGAGTTCTTTTACGAGTATACATAAAAAATGTTCCATAGAATTTAGTTGATAAATACAAGTTTATTTTCATTAAACCAGTTTTACTTAAGTTAAAAATAAAAACATATACATATTTACAATAATACAATTCCGAAACGTATCTATTAGGTTGGTGCAAAAATAATGACATTAATGATGTCGTTTTTTGACGTTAAAAATACGTAAAAAAACGACATTATTACGTCATTATTTTTGCACCAACCTAATATTAGTAAAAAAAATAAAATAAGCTTTTTTTTTTCATCGAATAGTTATGAAGGTCCATTAAAAAAAATTAGTTCATGAGTAAAAAAAAAAAAAAAAAAGGTTGAGAACCACTGCTGTAAACTAAAAAGTGAGCGTGATGTGACTTGGACACTTTATGACCAAACTTATGATTACGCATTTATTTAAGTGGTTAAATCTTAAAGTAGAGTTTGGGTTAGGATTTCTTTTCTTTTTGTAATAACACAGCCTGCTAAAAAAAAAAAAAAAGCCAGTTCTCTAGAAAGTTGAATGAGATCGGTTAGGTTATACATCGTGATCAAAGTTTACAAAAGGTCATTCTGCACTAGAAGCAGTTCAATCGTCACGGTAGTAACAACTGGGTCAGGGTGACATCAACTCTAGTAGTGAGGAGCTGTGTGTTTTCTCGCAATTAAAATTAGTTTGCACCACATCCACATATCGGGGTGTCACAAAACTTCTCGGTGTGAGTCAGCTTACTCTAATCTGAATTGCCAAATTTATTTCTTACTATTTTGAACCGACTCATCAAGCTGTGGTCGGTAGGTCGAGTTTTCTTCTCTTCCCGGGAGAGAAACTAGTTACTAGAACAAACCCTGATGACCTTAAAATTGTTTGACTGTTGATGAGTAAGGTCAAGCTCAATACTACAGCTTTCTGTAAAAAGTATAGGAAGGGCGAGGGTCATACTGGTTACGAAAATGGTTCCGTGCGGGTTTCAGATCACAAACCGAGATACATCAAATAATAATAATAATAATATTGAAAGTCTATGCCTCAAAGAAATACAAAAAAATTGTTCTGACAAGTACAGCCCACACTTTACGAAGGGCTTTATCTATGTAATTTAAAAAAAAAAATTTTTTTCAGTGGAAAGTGTCGTGATACTATTTCTAACCTTAGGTCCCTGGGGGGGACCCGGAAAGAAATGTGTAAACGCCAGAAATCAAAGAAAATAAAAATGATGATAATAAAGTTTTAAAGTAAACACAATCCATTGATTCTGAAACTCCTTTTTTCAGTGAGTCACGTAAGGGTTCATCGAGTACAATTAAAAAAATTTCCTTTGAATTCGATCTGAGAAATAAACGATCAAAATTCAAAAATTAAGTTAATTATGGTCTTGCATTAAGTATATATATATATATATATATATATATATATATATATATATATATATATATATGCATACAAACAAACTATTACTCACACGCAGAGTATTATAAAAATATACCCATAAAAATATAAAATTGATAAAAAAATGTACATGACTGGAAAACCGGAAAAATGTATACCTCTGGTGTTAAAATCCATATTTCACTAAAAGATAGTTAGATGAAGAAAAAAATACTTACCGTTTTGAGATGCATCTTTGGGAAATATTTCTTCTACCTGATTTTTTCGTCTTCGGCCCATTTCTCTTGTTAAGTCGTTAAAAAAAAATTATAAAATATATTTCGTTAAAGAGCGTATCAATCGAATTTAAAATTAACTTTGTGTGTTCATAAAATGAAAGTATCAGCGTTGATTTGGACTGATTAAAAAGTGATGCGTATAATTTCAATAAGACACTAACGTTTGGAGAGAATTCACACTGACACCTCGAAAAAATTTGGAGAAATTTGAGGTAGCAATAATAACGAATGCAAAAGAAACTCAACAAACTCCTTTGTAAAATGTATAGAGGGATACTCAGAAGTTCACTTCACGATATTTCATGAACCTTCCGCTTGGGAAGATGCAAAACAGATCGTTATTGAAGAAAGATGGTGACAGATCGAGCAATAAAAAGAGAAAAACCGAAGTTTAATAATTTCGAAAACTCTTTATATACAGGGAAAATAAAGATAAAAGATGAAATAAAATTAAGGTTGAGAAAGCCATTTTGATTGGTTAAAAAGAGCACATTGATTTTGATTGGTCTAGAGAAGCGCGTTGATATTTATTGATCCAGAGAAGCGCGTTGATTTTCATTGGTCCAGGGAATAACCGTTCTTGCTTGATTCATGTTTTGTAAATGTCTGACAACTTGCTAAAATAAATTAATAAGTCTCATTGCAGCCATTGGCCTTAGAATTATGATGTCGGTTTCAATAACTGCGATAAAATAAATTGTTGAAACCAACTGCAGTGCAAATTGTCTGATTGAACGTCACTGAGACAGCACGAGAATACTGAATTATGTTATGTTACTCCTGGACATAGTTGAACACTTTATGCCTTCATTTCTTTTGTCCGCCACTGTGATCATATCTATTTAGCAAAAAGATATGAGTTATTTTCTTGAATATGCAAGAGTTGGAAATGTAATTGTAGGTTACAGGAAATATCAACTACGATTCTAACTCTACAAACCAAAACCCATATGGGTCACAGTATTTAGGTCATCACAATTATACTGACACATTACGAGGGATGGGGGATAAAGATCATCTAATGGAGTGATTCTTAACCTTTTTTTTTTTTTTACCCATGGTGAACTTTTACCCTTAATTGCTTTATGGACCTCCATAACTATTCGACCAAAAAAAAAAAAAAAAAAAGAAGCTTACTTCATCTTTTACTGATAAGATTCGGAATTGTATCATTACAGAAATGGTATGCTTTATTTTGAAGTAAAACTAATCTAGTGTAAATAAATCATTTTTACTAATACATAAATTTAGGAATCTTTATATAATTTTCCTTTATATATCTTTCAAATTTTTTAATTAAACTTTTACAATCAAAACATCCGGTAGAATAAAAAAAAGGGACACTAACTTAGATCGTTTGATCTCGTTTTCTGCTAGTTTTAGAGTTGCTTTTCTATTTTTTTTTTTTTTTTGCTTAGTATTTTTTTTTAATATGGTGTAGATTACCGTAGAAATCCCAATTCTCAGTTGTAACAACCGTTCCGAAGTGAAATTGCTCTATGAACCCCTAAAATATTAATATGGAACCCCGATTTAATATTTAATAATAAATAAGTTTAGGAATTGCATTACAAATAGTAAATAAATGAATTATTTATTGTATATGCTTTATTTTGAAGTAAAACTAATTTAATAAAAATAAACTTGTATTTTTAACGATTAAAACTAAGATCTCTCCCTGTGATTAATGATACTCTGTATTCGGCTTCATCGATGTCATTTGTCAATGATAGTCGAAGATCAGCTCTTTTCTTTTTACAATGTCGAATCTATCATTTTCTTTTCCATATTAATTAATTTATATTAATATATTATTTCATTATATTTTATTTATATTTAAAATTAATATTATTATTTATATAATAAATTATAGTCTTTATAGAATTTTTCTATTTATGAGGCTTCCTTTATTATAAACAAGGATAAAGGCTTTATATATCCTTGTTGTAACAAACTTTCCGAAGTGAAATTGATCTATGGACCACTAAAATATTACCATGGTCCCGCAATTTGTTATTTTTATTTATTTTTTTGTGACTCCCTAGTAATATTACATATGCACACGGTCCCCAGGGCCAATATGGGCTCCGCTGGAGAATCACTGATTTAATGAGTAAAAATGGTTGACACTGAGGACTATTATCGGACGGGTTTTAATAGCCTGAAATAAAGTTTTGGGAAGAAACGTCCTCACTTCGGCTTGTTTGTTTGGGGGGGGGGGCGTAAAATCATACAGAAAATATTAGGTAATATTTTAATTAAAAAAAATGTTTAAGAATATTTTGACTTAAAAAAAGGCATAAAATGAAATAAGTAAAAGCAATAAAGTCAATTTCTTTTCATGATTTGAGTATTAAAACGCGATCTTCTCGTAAATTGTTTTGTTAGAAAAACGTAGGTTTGACGACCGTTTACTTACTGTCACCGCGGCCCTGGAGGAAGGTAGGGACTTCAATAAAACGATTGATTAATAATAGAACTAAAAATGGACACGCGTACAGTGCTGAGAATTAAGATGGCGAAGAACGTATTCTGAGAAAACCATAGAAATAAAAATTAATAATTTAAATAAGAGAACCTCGAAAATTCCAATGGCCTGCGAATTTTTAAAAAATGATGCAAAGGATATCTTACTTATTATAAAACGCAGATTGTGTGTGTGTCTGTTCGTTTATATATTGGATCGGATTTCCTACATTTTTCAACCGATTTCAACAAAACTTCACAGTACTACGTAAAATTACCTTGCGGTGGTTCTGACAGCGCCAAAAATGGAAAAAATACAATTGTTTTTGCTCGAAATCAATTTGAAAACACGATTAAGAGGCATCACGAGAATGAAAGGGGGACAACTCATATCGAATTATACTTATTATAAAACCCAGGTTGTTTGTGTGTGTGTGTTCGTTTATATATGGGATCGGATTTCCTACATTTTTCAACAGATTTCAACAAAACTTCACCTTTTTTTTTGGCAGGTAGTGTTTCTTATTGTCTTGCACACTTTTTCCTTTATTTTTACATTCAGAATGCTTTAAAAATTCCATTTACAAGACAATTGTTTATAATATAATTCTATTCAATCGGTAGACTCATAACCATTGAAAACAATGTTTTTGTTTGAGTTTGGGTTTGACCAATTCGTAAAAAAAAAAAAAAAAATGAAAAAATAAAAAAAAAATAATTAAGACATGCGTGTCCGTCAACCTTAAACAATAATCTTTGTCAATTTTATTTTTCAGTCTTTATGATGGTCGATACTTGATCTATCTCTTATTGTTACATCCCCGGGCAACGCCGGGCTCTACTGCTAGTCATACCTAATTTTAAACAATTTCATGTCGCTGAATTCGAATATCAGTCATTTTAATCAGTTAACTCTAATTTTCTTGCTTCAGATGTGGCGGAAAAACAGAAACATTGCTTAAGTCATTTGTTGTCTGAAAAGCGAAACACGAGCAGTTATGCAAATCAAATGAGGAAAGAACAAAAGTGAATCAAAACTCAATTATGTTAGATTAAAATATGAAGTTAAAAATTTAAAAAAAAAAGAACAATCATGATAAAGAGCTTCCGCTTTTTTTGTTTGTTTTTGAAGCTTCACTTTTCTAGCAAAATCATTGATTAGTTTTATTATTCTGTTATTCGTTGCCAGGGACGGATCCAGCATTTTCATTTTGAGGGGGATGTGTTCCTCAGCAAAAAAGCTCAATTTAAAATTCAGTGATCTTATATATTAGGTTATAGAAATGAGTAGAGAGTGTTCATTGATAGCCCCTGAAGTATGGACGGACAGGTACGAAACTCTGGAGTCGGAATGCTGAAGACAACATTAATCAGCTAAGTGACGAATTTTTACTCCCATTATTCCTATATATATATATATATATATATATAATGAGTACAAACGATCCTTAAAAATCCATTCAGTTATAATTTATTTCATGAATATACAAATATTCATCTTCTCAGACCGGAGTCAATATATCCAGACGAAAAATCATTTCTAAGTCACCCTATTTGGCTCATGTTTTAATTCTTCCTTCTTTCCTTTCATTCCCGCTCTCTCTTCTTCTCTTCACCCACCCCCCAATTTTAAAAACTTTATATTGAAATTTTTCTTTTTCATTCTACCTCTTTAATATTAATGTTTTTTTCCTTTTATTTTTCCTCTCCTCCTTTCCAATTCCTTTGGATGAATTGACTCCTTTTATTAAAAAAAAAAAAAAAAAATCGGTCTGAATATTTGCATATTCATGAAATAAATTATAACTGGCTGGATTTTTAAGGACTATCTGTACTCATTATTAAATTGCTCTGTTACTTACATGGTGCTCTCTTTGGATTAATACCCTCCTTGGAATTTTCCCTACTAATTATCAATTGATATATATATATATATATATATATATATATATATATATATATATATATATATACACACATATATATATATATATAATTATGAAATGGATTAAATCCGACAATATATTTTCTGTTTATACGTTATTTTCATAGATATAATTTATTTAAGTAAAAGCTCTGTTTTTAATTAAACAGTATTAATTATATTTAGCGGCCTGAATGTTCGAGAAATTTCGCAGAATCGAACTTATATTCCTATGCGGAAACCGTCATTTGACCTGATGTGCTATGCCTTTCAGCTATAGAGAAGCGTCTGGTTAGCAAAGTTCGATTTACATAAATCTAATTAATACTGTTTAATTAGAAACAAAGCATTTACTTAAATAAATTGTATCTATAAAAATAACGTATAAAGAGAATATATATATATATATATATATATATATATATATATATATATATATATATATTTGTTTTTTGTAATAATGACCCATGAATTTATAAATTATAATTGCACCTTTTAATTGAAATTTAAATAACTGATCCAACGTGCAACTCTCGGATAATAAGTGTGACATTACTGTAATTATTGAACAATATAGTTCATGCCATATTGACGGAAAATCTACCAGTAAAAAAGAATTCTCTTATTGCTATATTTGTACAAAAACGCACAACCTTAAAATTTAAATTCAAACTCAGCGTTGCGACCGCACGTTCCAAAACAATAACACATTTCTCATAGCATTTTTTCGGATTACATCTCTATTTTCGTTGTCCTCTTATTACCAAGAAGTAAAAACAAGAACAAGATCTACTTCCATACCTGATGATGTCTATAGGAACAGACGAAAGCTTGTAAAAATTAAAAAGACCTTATGCAACTGGAATTTATAAACGGGGATCATATAATTCATATACAGGTTCGGGGTTGATGTATCTTATTTATATTGTTTGCGAAGATGTATTCTCGCCATTTAAATCATTAACCTCTATATTTGTTTTTTGTATGAATGATTCATGAATTTATATATATATATATATATATATATATATATATATATATATAAATCTACATTTCCGTTTTTTATTTGTAAATTCAAACTTTTAGATTCAAAGTGTGGTTATATAACGTTTATAAAAGAGGATTTACTAAAGTCAATTTTCGTGGATTCTTATTTGCGCCTTAGAAGTCCCCGATTTTATCATATAGTTCAAGGGTCGGCAACCTACGGCCCGCGACGGCATTTTGACCGGCCCGCGAGCCTGATTACTAATGACTCTATTTGTAACACGAGAGACGACCGTCAAATGAAATTTGTTATATGCCATTTTCCATAGAATGTCTACACATCTCAGTGCACTAAAAATATTAGACTATCTGCAGTCTTTCATGAGGCTTATTTTGCGTTGCTTACGTTTAATGTCAAATAATGGATACATATTTGTTCTGACCCTTGGCTACATTAAAAGACAACAGAAGCAAAAGGAACGTTAAAGTGAAAGAGGCCAGGGAGGGACTGACATGCGAGGTAGCAGAAATCTAAAGACAGTTAAACATACGCGCATTATACATACATGCCTCATGAATGTGTGGATGATACCGCATGTGTACGTACGTCAGTGTATATGTTTGCAACTATCTGTACTCGTATGTATGGGTATATGTGCTTCTCTTTTGTTTGATGTGTGTGTGTGTGTGTGTGTGTGTGTGGTTCGTTTGTGGAACAATTTTCAATAACAGTTTCAAACCTACATGTCAGAATTTCATCCATTTTCACTTCGGTTGATTTTTTTCACTTTGAATTATTTTGACGTTCCTTGAGGAAAAGTAATTTTTGTTAGGTGTTTTTTTAATTTTAGATTTTCTTTTGTTTTTCTGATTTCTCAATGTTTATTTTCATTATGGTTTTAAATATTTAGATTGACAGGGGGTCTGCATATGTAATTTTCCTTAATTTTTCATTAATGGCCTTCGTCCGGCCCGCGACCCGTCATTATAACACGATCCGGCCCGCGGGGTCGAATGAGTTGCCAACCCCTGATATAGTCTAACACGGGGGTCGGCGAACTAAGGCACGCGTGTCGCACGTGGCACGCCAAGCAATTTCCAATGGCACGCAGTCCGAACCAATAATTACTATTAGGTGGGTGCAAAAATAATATCGTTTTTTGACGTTAAAAAATACGACAAAAAACGATATTATTTTTGCACCAACCTAATACAACGCTAAGAAGATATTTAGCTGTTTCAAAACTGCTCATTCGTTGAATTCCCATTAATAATAAAAACTTTAAAAAAATAACTTTTAAAAACAGTTTATTTCTATTAAATGTGGTTTACATATTATTGTGTATATATTACTATATAAAAATAAAATATATTGTAGAACGCTAACAGGTATATTGACCTTGACTTGTATAAAAATACGTGTGCTGTTGGCACACTGAATGATTTTAAAACCCTAAGTCGGCACATATTTAGCAAAAGGTTGCAGACCCCTTGGTCTCTAAATGAATGTCTTTGTGAACACCGAAAAGAACAATCGCCTTTAAATTTGTCTTCACTCATTGATTTCTTTATAAACTTCAAGGATCGCTCAACAGAAATTTCGGGGTGGGGGTGCACCCTTTACGCCTCATCCCACCCAGGATCCGCCCCTGGCTTTAAACTCGACGCATATATAACAGAAGACATCGGGATTGTTTTTGCATTCTCTGCTTGAAGTCATTGCTTTGGTAATTTAAGATCCAGAAAATATAAACAAACATTGTACATTCGGATACGAAGTCCCCCCACCCAAAAAAAAAGACTTTACTTTTATCTTCAAATAACACAGGACATTGTCATTTAACTAAAAATTCAATAAACTCTTCTTATAAAACACCAAAGTTATCCATCACTTACTTAATTTCATAAAATTTCGAGAAATTAAATTTTGATCGCAAACTTTGTTTTATTAGTTAAAAGCAGGACTACTTGGAGAATGAAAATCATCCATTTTTTTTTTCAAACAGTTACTGTTTTTACCGAAAATCTGCTGCGAACAGTAAAAAAAAAAAAAAAAAAAAAAATGACAATATTTAATTAGATAAACTTTTGTGGTGATCACTTACATGTACCACACCGCTTTCTTTAAATGTCATTGGTTCATAAATATATGATACTTATTATATGACAATTTTGCCATCGCAGGTAATTTGAATTTTTCTCTAAAATCACGGATTGGTCCATTTCCTGAGCAATCGCTTATTTTAGTATCTTTCTATATTTGTGGCGCCAAGCTCACTGGAGCCTATGAGTAACCATAAAAACCCTCTCGCTGTTAGCCAACAGCAGTTCAATTCTTGGAGAATATGGCACGGCGCATATTCTTGTGACATTTTAATTCTTAATTATTACTCATTCGAGTAATCATACTAATTCCTATTGATATCACTCATGAACATTACATCTTTCTACACTGGTAACACACTGTGGAATTATTGTTTATTTAGCTAAGACTTCAATTGAACTTGTAGTTAAATAACATTCAACATTGTACTCAACATTAATTAGCTAAACTTACCGTTTTTATTACGGAAAAAGGGAAGCAACTTTCTTTATACTATTGTTGATTTTTGTATATCATTGTTAATACAATATTTTATTAATGTTCACTGAGCTTGATTATTTTTCTCTCGTGTTTATTGTACATGATTCATGTGGGGTGTTGTTTTACAAGAACACAGCTTTCCTTCTTGATTATATTCACGGTGACCCTAGCCAACAATACTTACAGCACCACTACACTTTTATAAATAATATATATTACGGACATTAGTCTTGAGAAAAAAATTCCGATAAATAATGAATTTTTACAAGAATTGTATGCATTTTTTTAAAAAAATTATAATAATTTATAAAGTTTCGAAATTCTTTTAAAAATTAAAAAAAATTCGATAAATAATGAATATTTAAAAAAAAACATATTTTTTTTCATTTTTTTAAAAATTATAATAATAAAGTACCAAAAATCTTTTAAAAATTTACTCAAAAACTTTGATTGCGTTAGGTTATTAAGTGAAGACTATATTTACTAAATGGACGTACGGTGGAGTAATGGATAGCAGCTCGGATTGAGGAATCGGAGTTCGAATTCCGGTCGAATCCATTACATTCATTTACGTGCTAATAATACCCTTAGTGCCCCCCCCCCCCCAAAAGCTATGGGTAAATAGCAGAACAGACTGGTTTCTATAGCCTTGGATGGCAACTGGTCTACGACAGAAAGAAATAGCAACCTACTGCGGGAAAAAATCTGCCTCGTCAGACATGTATCGAAAGGTACATGATCGCCTAAGCGTCTATCACGCATGACACATAACTGACTGATATTTACTAATCAAAAATCGAAACGCTTAATACAAATCAGCACGCAGTAAGATTTTTAAAATAATTAAAAATAAAAATTTTATGTATAAATGTGCCCATTTTGAAAGTATGGGACGTTTCGGCCGTTGTACGCTCCGGTCTTCTTCAGGTGATATACGTTGGAATTTCGAACTGAAATCCTTTATTTTAATCCACATGGATAAAAGCGTTGGTTGAGTCATCCAGAAAGTGACTTGATCCAAAGAATTGTGAGTTCAATACCTGGCCACAATACATAATTTTATACGTTTAGTTAAATATTTTATTCAAGTCGTTGTCTACCTCCAGGGCTGTGGGCTTTGTAAACGGTTATCAAATCAAAACGTGTTTTGTTTTAGAATATTATTTATTTATGATATATTTTAGGAAAATCTATGATAAAGTAGAAAAAAACAAACTTTTTGTATGACGCATTTCGTTCTGTAGTATTTCATCGGACTAAAACAGCGTTTCTCAACTGGGAGGGTCTGCGAGAACAGGGGAGATAAGCTAATGCACTTTTGACTTTTTATTTAATTTAATATTACATAATATTAGTAAACACACACAATATATTCTTGGTTATTGTAATATAGACATCATCCCATCTGACCTATTATGTTATTTAAAAATATAACAATCATTGGGAAAATATTTAGTGATGTCTGTATGACACCAGTGGGAAACCACCTTCACTAGTCAGTACCCACTCAGCGAACGGGACCTGTACTTAAAATTTGATAAAGTATTAATTTTTCCTTAAACCAATTATTCAAAAATATATACTATGATATTTACCGCGTGAACTACGATGAAAATAAAATGAGAAAAGATGTGGGATATAATTTTGTTTTTGCGCAGGGGTTTTTTGAGACATGTAATTTATTTCTAAGGGTTACGCAAGGGTAGGTTGAGAAACGCTGGACTAAAACGATGTTTACGTTGACGTGATTTACACATGCGCATGAAGGAGAGGGGGACGTATTAAAAAAAAAATCGAAAATTGCTTTTTTTTTTCACTGCAAATTCATTATATCATATTCAAGTATTTTATAAAAAATTAAAGCCGATTACACAATATTTCAAACTAAATTCAGGCTTATAATTCGTAACCATGCAATGAGATGAGGTAACATAAACCATAGATTTATCTGCGGAATATCATTCCATTTATTCTTACATAATTATTGTGAAATCATTAAGGTTTTTTGTGAAAAGCATTTTATTTTTGGTCGTATATTAATTTAAAATATTCTTTTTTACAGGCTTTATTTCTGAAATGTAATAAGATTATTCTAAATTTCAGAATTTCTCTATTGTCCATCAAAATGACTGAAAGAAAGCGGTCTAAAAACAACAATGGAAAAGAGAGGTAACAAAGCATAAACGAAATAGCTCCAGTTTGTTCAACTTGGCTTTTCAGCCAAAGTATTCTAAAATGCTGCCAATAACAAAAGAGAAAAATGAAAAATACCTAACAAATCGAATACAGCATCAAAATTTATATTATTTTTATTTATGTAACTAAATACATAACTGTCAACAATATTTCCATAAAACTTGATATCTCTTGTAATAAATTCTAAATAAATATTATTATTCTTATTATATTACTTAAGTGTAAGGTAGTCCTACATTTACAATTCTTTACGGCTAACCATGAAAAGAAATGTTGATCAAAACCATTTAAAACCTTTAAGTGTGTATTGCCACAAAATTATCAAATGTTGAATACGCCCCCCTCCTCCGCCGAACAAGTCATATAGCCTAGCAAATTTCATTTAGATTCTTTTTGTTTGTTTTCTTCCCTTTTGTTATTAAATATTCCACATTGTGAGAACAAATCTGCCAAGAGAGGTAAAACGTTGTAAGAACCCGGATGAAAATTTACTATGATCTAGCGATTAAAGCACTTTCTATACATTTTTGCTCAAATAAATTGCTTCCAATTTAAATTAAAGTAGCATGTTTTAAAATCAAAATTATGGTCAGACTCCAAAAGAGAGCGATAGCTAAGGTTTAAAATGCATTTAAAAAAATGAAAATCTTTCTTGAAGCTTTTATTTTAGTTTTAATTCCAAGATAATAGATTTAATTTAATATTTCCAATAAGCAAAATGCGTTGCTGTATTGCAAAACGAATTTAAATTGATTGGAATGATTTTTTTAAATTGCTAAAAATGGCTGATTTTAGCAATTATAAGCCATATTTACAAATCTATCAGCACAACGTAATTCACTTTATTAAAATTCTTTCAAAAATAAAATATACTAAAACTTTATTTGAGGAGAATTAGCAGATTTAAAGTTTAATTAATCTGATTTGAGTCAAATATTACTTACTTTTAGTTTAAAATCTCACAGAAAAACACTTTTTAATACGGCAGTAGGTGTTGACAATTATCTTAATGTATTTATGTTAGCAAATTTTTTGTACGGGGAACATATCTGTAAAAATTATTTGATGAATATAATTTTTTATCTTTATTCATATGGTCTTTTTATAGATATATTTTTTATTTATGTCTGAATTTTTACACATTCAACATATTCTTTAAGGAAAGTGATTTTAAATCAGATTTTTAAGGAAAGTGATTCTAGATCAATTTTTTTAAGAAAAGGGATTCTAGATCTATTTTTTTAAGGAAAGTGATTGTAGATCAAATCAAGGAAACAATGCTATAGAGACATCTAGAAAAAAGTATTTAGTGTTTATAGTCAAGGAGTCATAAATGTACGCCAAGTATGGAATTGGTTTGCAAAATTTAATTATAGGGAGGTGTTGTTTGAAAATGAACCTAGATGGGGACATTTCCCAAACTTTTTTCTGTGTGCTGCATTTTTGGAATGAAAATTTGCCCCTGCTTCACCAAGTTTTATGTGATAAAAGTAGATTAAAAAAAAAAAAAAGTTAAAGGGAGATAATCGCGGGTTTAGAACTCAGAATATTATCATTGATGACTTTCTCCTCCAATTTGAGGACCAGAGTTACTATATTCTTAATACATTATATAATGCAAAAATATCACAATGAGAAAATTTATACTGAGACTCATCCATGCAATTACAAGTAATCTATATTTTAAATTTTGAAATCATTTATTTTTGGCATATGAATTTTTTTTAAACTGTTTCTAAATCTTCGTCTTTCAATCAATCCACCTCACCTGTTATCCTCTTCTACCACACCTATGAGGTACGTCACACTGTTTATGAACGACTGCTCTGAGTCATTAGTAGAAAGCAATCCACAGTAATTGGGAAATGGCAAAGGTGTTACTATGTGAATATGACACTGAAGATGAGCATAATAGTCTGAATAATGTAAATAATGCAAGTTATCATAATACCTCATCTCAGCAATCTAATCACCTGAAGAAGGCCGGAGCATACTAATTAACCCGTAGATGGAGGAGAAGAGGGAAATTCATAACTTTCCCATGTATATTTGCATGCAAGTGAATATAATGAACCATACCAAAGAAAGGGACCTCTGCTCTCAGCAGCAGCATCATCATCACCATCCAGTTCTATCGTTCATCAAATTCGGCAGGTCATAGGGATTGCAGGTTGTTGGTATAGGTCTTGGCTTGCCATTCTCTGCTAGCTATTCTTTATATAGGCTTCTAAAAAAGAACTGCACCAACAATTGTCTTTAGCTCTCCAGCAATGCCTACACAACTTTGACAATGTCTGATACCTGAGAAAGTTTCTTATACAGTCATTCATTGGTAAGATGATCTCTCTAAGTGAGGTTCAAAGCCACTCTCAGCATATGAATGTAGTTTCCATCTAATCTTTTTACCAGTTTTAAGGTAAGGGCAAGAGTTCAGCAGCTATACAGAGGTAACGGTTGCTTGGAAGAGACTCCTTTTCATGTCTGGAAGTCCAAATCATCACACTAGATGACTTGTCAACAACACCCCAAGCTTTACAGTCCTACAAATGGTGCTGAAAAGCGCCCCCCTCCAACCACAACTCATGTCTGATCAGATTTTACGATTTATCAACCTATTGCAGGTTATTTAAAGCCAGAAAATATTTTTAGATTGTAAGATTTTTTATTTATTAAGGGAGATAATAATGTTTTTAGTGATAATAGCCTTACTAATTAACCCATAAGTAGGAGCAGCTGTGGATTCATACATTTCCCAAGGGTATTTATGAGTGTAAGTGAATATAACAAGCCCAAAGGGAATTGGAACTCAGCTCTCTGATTAACAATTGTCAGCCATTATTCATTATGCAACCTGAACATCCAAGTTTACGGTACCTATCTAGGTACTGGCCAGTATAAGCCTAGGAAGATTGTGTTGCCCCAATCTTTTAAGTGGAGAAATCTTGTCTGCCTTGAAAACTGATGAAAAACATCCTAATTGCCTCAGCTAACAAGATCAAACTGTGCCATAAGAATCCGCAAACGATTAAATATTGTTAAAAATATATCCAAGTGTTTCTTGTACCAACTTTTCAATCAAAAATAAATTACCTAAAAGATTGGCTAAATTAGAATTTTGGAAGGCCCGCTCTTTTGATCCCTAAAAATAAAGAGGTCATTTAAGCATAAACATACATTTCTGATTTAATAATAATAATGTTCATTCTTTATTACAAGGGGTTTCAATTTCAACCAAACTGCTATATATAAATAAAGGGTATACAATTTGCCATGCATAGAATACTGTTCTCGTATATGGTCTGACGCCCCCACTGTTCATCTCGAGGTCAACAAAATCCAGACACATACAATGTGATAGGTCCTGATCTAGCATCTTGTCTACAGTCGCTTTCTCACACATAATGTGCCTCCCACCCCTCCCCATCTTTTCTATATATATTTTCATGGAATCTGCTCTGACAAACTATTTTCACTGGTGCCCAACTGTATGTATTTAAGAGCGCTACTAGGTCGGCATCTCGGTCCCACCCTTTTACTGTCGAAACAGTTAAATGTAACTGCTTCTTCCACTCCAACAGTTTCTTCTCTCGCACTTCCCAACAGTGGAACTCCCTTCCTCTTACTTGCTTCCCTGATAATTATAATCTTCAAAAATTTAAATGTAATGTCAATTGTCATCTCCCATTGTCTTGATCCCAGTTCCTCTTTTAATCCTTTCCTCAACCCCCCCCCCCATACCCAGTCTTTTCGCTTATACTCTCTGTAGCCCCTTGTGTATTAGTGGCACTCCCACCTTGCCTGGAGTAAAATGCTTTAAATATATTTATATATATATATATATATATATATATATATATATATATATATATAATTTTCTTCCAACACTCAACCCCTTGTGTGTGTAGGTGTATATATATATATATACATACACACGGGGTTGAATGTTGAAATTTTTCTCAGCATAAAATAAACAGGTGTTTGGGAAATATATTTAAAGGATTAAAAATTGTGGCCCGGGGTGGGCGGACTCCTGTTTTGATTAAGCACCAAAGAATACATATTTAGGGAAAGGCACATTATTCACTAAAAATGCCACCTTCTAAGACATTTAAAAAAAAAATTAAAAAAATCCCAACATTGCATTGCACCCAGGTGCTGGTATTATAAATAGGAGGATGTGCATCAAAACTGGACTGCAAAACCAAACACAGTGTTAAAAGACCCTTTAAAGATAATAACCATATTACATTGCACCTATGTACTGGTATAATAAATAGAAGGCTGATCATCGAAACTGAACTGTAAAACCCAACTACTTAAAATGGAGTAGAGTACAATGAAAATAGTTTGTTGTTAGGTGATGATTGTAAATAGATGTAATGAAAGAATTCGTTCATGAGCTCTGAGAAGAAATCATCCAGTCACTAAAGATTGACAAAAGTACAGCAACGATACTTAAGTTACGTCCTAAGTCAAATTTTTCCCTAAAAGTACACCAGTGCACTGGTGTACACTTGAGATAAAATTAGATGCACCGTAAAATAAATAAATAAAAATCATATTTCAAGAAACACTGAAATCCATAATAAAGTTGCCATTGTAATGGAATATTTCACTATTAAATAGAGAAGATCAGGCTGTATGACCAATAAACATGTAGCCATATTGTTTCATTCTGTAGGACAGATTATATATGAATTTGTTTATTTGAAACTGATTATATATATATATATATATATATATATATATATATATATATATAATGAAATGGACCAAGTCCAACAATTAATTTAATATATTTTTTACGTTATTTTTATACATACAAATAAGTAAATGCTCTGTTTATAATAAACAGTATTATTAACATTTACCGACCTGATTGTATGAGAAATCTCAAAGAAAATGTGTCCTCTGACAGGAATTGAACCTGTATCCTACATGGAACTGCCATATAGCCTGATGTGCTATACCATTTAGCTACAGAAGCATCTGGTTTGCCAGGTTAAATTACTGTTTTTGGACTACAAACTTCCCATGATTTCTCTTCAATGCTCATATCTGCTCGAAGTATATCTTATCGTAAACAAATGACATTATTAAATGGATGAAGTCTGACAATTATTTTAATATATTTTTTATGTTTATACATTATTTTTATAGATACAAATATTTAAGTAAATGCTGTTTATAAACAGAGCATTTACTTAAATATTTGTATCTATAAAAATAATGTATAAACAAAAAAAAAATATATATATATATATATATATACACACACACACACACACTTCAATTAACCCTCCCCACCAATAATACATTTCTAATATCCTTGCTTATCTTTTCTTTCCTTCTTTGCATAAACCTCCACCCTTTGTACACTCAACATTGTGTTTATTTTTTTTTTTTAAATAATATCACATTCATTAGCTTTTTAAAAATAAAGTGTTGGAAGGTCAATTGATAAAAATCGCCTGAGGATACTGTAAGGTTGAAACCAGGGTAATGGATTCAACTGATCTCCTAATTTTTAAAGTTAAAAGTTCAACATAGTATTTTTATTTTATTTTTTATCACGTGTATTGAGCACTACTGTTTCCTGGTCTGATTCATCTGACCATTAACCTTTTATGCGCGTGTGTATATATAATATAATATAATATATATATATAGCAGATTGTAAGTTCGAAATGCAGTTCTATCACCTCATACCATGCGATAGACCGAAGTATTACAACAGAACCAATGTCTAGATGTGTTCTGACTAGTTTGAAATATAATTTTGCTGAGTGTAGGTTATTTTGTTTTAATGTAGATGGCTTCCAATATCTGAAAGTTCTTTTATCAAATAATATCTAATATTACGTATATGGCTGTGTTTTATCTAAGAAATGTTGCTTTCTGATCTTAGTTCTATTAACCATTTCTTAGAAAAAACATAGTCATGGACATAATATTAGACAGATATTAGTTGATAACACAATAATACTCACACATAGACACAGTAAAAAGAACCTTCAGATATTGGAAGCCATCTACATTAAACCAAAGCAACCGACACTCAACAAAACTACATTTCAATCTAGTGACAAAACATCTAGTCAATTGGTTCTGTTGTAATACTTTAGTCTATCACATGGTATGATGTCAGAGAATCGCATCTTGAACTTACAATCTGCGTCTGCTATTCTGTGGCTGTTAGCGTCGCATAACATTCTTCCGTCATCTTACTTATTATAAAACGCAGATTGTGCGTGTCTGTACGTTTATATATTGGATTGGATTTCCTACATTTTTCAACCGATTTCGACAAAACTTCACATGACTACATAAAATTACCTTGCGGTGGTTCTAACAGTGCCAAAAATTGCAAAAACAATTGTTTTTGCACAAAATCAATTTGAAAACACGATTCTGTCGCCAGAATGAAAGGGGGACAACTCATATCGAGTTATACTTATAAAACCCAGGTTGTTTGTGTGTTCGTTTATATGTGGGATCGGATTTCCTACATTTTTCAACAAAACATCACTTTTTTTTTGGCAGGTAGTGTTTCTTATTGTCTTGCACACTTTTTTCTTTATTTTTACATTCACAATGCTTTAAAAATTCCATTTACAAGACAATTGTTTATAATAAAAAAAAAAAAAAAACTAATTAAGACATGCGTGTCCATCAACTTTAAACAATAATCTTTGTCAATTTTATTTTTCAGTCTTTATGATGGTTGATACTTGATCTATCTCTTACTGTTACATCCCCGGGCTCTACTGCTAGTATTATATATATATATATATATATATATACATAAAATGTAAATTAAATTCTTATAAATTGCCCAAATCTAAAAAAGGTGACTTTTTTGTTTTAAGATATAGTCATTATTGATATGAAGGAAACAAGTTCTATGTGTCAATGAACCTGACTGGAATTTGCACACTCTGATCTTTGATTTTTCGTTCCAAGCTATGATCTATTACACCTATATCCAGGCTTACAGCACCTGCTATGTTTCTTTCCAATAGTATTGTTATATAAAGGGCCAAGCACCATTTTTTTTCTTTCCTGTCCTTACAAATGATATTAGGATTTTGAACTTTTATTTCACTTTAATGGTGGATAAGCATATCCCAGAGGATGGAGACCATGTGATCTAGTATTATTATTATCTATATAATACTAAAACTCTAATCTTGTATGCATATATTTGACAACAATCTCAAACTATTAGATGTACCGTATTTGCCAGTGTTAAGTACACGGTTTTTCCTGAAATAATAAGAATTCAGTTTACTGTCTAGCAGATATCCTTCCTCTTAGGTCTACAAAAACCTTAACCTTCATCCTGAAGGATTCATGGCAAATTTTCAAAACCTATTACAGGAGAAAAAAAAATATTGCGTCTATGATGCCCCCACAAATACAGTATATTCTTTTCATATTTATTGATCTATTATTTGTCATTTAAACAGAAATTTTAATAATAGTATGAATAAGTGATCCATTTGACAACAAAGTCTTTATTCCAATGTTCATTGTAAAATATACATGTGTCCATTTTTTTTTTTTTTCAGATAAAGTCATTTTTTGATGAGGGAAGCAAGTCGTACGTGTCAAATTTTTCCTGTCAGTTCAAACTTAAAATTGGGAGGGCGGGATAGGAAGTGATAAATCATTCACAGATGTATATGGGGAAAATTAAAAGGCAATTACCTTGATTATCTCAATTGTCAGAGACCCCCCCCCCAAAAAAAACAACACTTTCCATATCCAGAAAACGACAGCAAAAGTATTTAGCAAGCACATGTCCGAATAGACATTCCCGTTTTATTTCAAACAGCAAAATTAATGTCTGCCAGTGTGGAAAGCAAAAATCTTAATAAAGAAATGCGCCTTCTGACAAAAACAGAACTATCTCTTTCTTTATAATTGGGAAATTACTGTATTTGCTGGTCTATTGGATGTAAATCTTTTTGAAAAAAATTACGCAGCGTCCAATACAGCAGTTATCATATATGGGAGTGACATGAAGATCACAAAAAAAAAAAAAAAAAAAAGAAAAAGAAAAAAAAAAAAAAAAAAAAGAAAAAGAAAAGAAAAAATGGGGTTCACTAGGAATCAGTGTATGCATGGAACTTAGCTCTGAAACTAGGACTCCTGGAAGTGAGCAAAAATGATATCAATTTAAAAATATCCCTGAAAAATTCACCCAGGGACAAAAAAATAAAATTGCATATTTTGTTTTATAGAAATTTTACAGAAATATTTATTTTGACTGGTATATTGATGCTTGCTTTATAGAAATACCAGATTTTACAGAAATATTTATTTTGACTGCCATATTGCTGCTTGCTTTGTGTTTTTGTTGATATACAGGTATTAGAATTTGCTTTCCTACATGTATGGTACGGCACTTCATTTACAAACAAGTACCATACTTCTCTTTTTTGTTTATTACCATATGTACCAGTGTTCACTAATATTAGTAGATTTCATTGTAGTCATTAAGAATTTACTGTATGCACAGATGTTTCTCCCTGAAAAACAATTTTCAATAAATGCATTGATGAAATGTAGTAAAATTCTTCTTTCCCCAAAAATGTCCTTACTCACCGTACCTCACTTCTATTAAAAAATAATAAAAAATTACCAGTCGTATAATTATTTAACTGCTGCCCCACACAGCAAGATGTGGCACAAGGCCGAGTTTAAAGTGAGGTATCTGAGCCCGTAGACTCGGGCAAAAATTCCCTATAGACCATGTAAAACCAGTCAGTTTCCCCACCCCGAGACGAGACTCTGCCCTTTGGCACAGTCTTGTCCGGGGGATACCCTCTGACATAAGCCAAGTTTATGCTAATACTGTAAGTGTTTCCTCATGGTTGCAAACAGGGTACTTTACAAAGGAAATACAGATTCAATTCCTGCTGGGAGGCACATTTTCTTTAAGACTTCTCAGTATCTAGGCGCATATCCATTAATTTCACTGTTTAAAATAAGATAAATAAAAAGGAAAGTGGGGAGGGTGTCTACTCTAACATTTATACTCACTAAATATAACCTTGATAATTAATATGAAATAAACATAGATTATTGAAAAATCTATTAAGTGCTTATATATATATATATATAATAGCTGGCCCTGCATATTCGAGGATTTCAAAAAATATTATTACAACCACCTCAGCAGTTTCAATCGTGAAGCCTATAAATATAGTACTACCCTGTCCACATATATATATATATATATATATATATATATATATATATATAGGAGATTGGCTTTTGTTCATATTCTATATCTTACTAACTCAGTATAGTTATATATTTTCATTTTATTTTTCTTTACATGACCAGTTTGAAAAAACCTTGTAAATCATCTTAATTTACAGGATGATATGATTATAAGCAATATGTCTTCTTAATTCCTATTGTATGCAATTTATATGGTCTGTTTAAATAAAGGTACTCTGTGTGAATCAGTTTCAATATATTTAATATTTTCATATTAATAGGATTCACTTGGATTACATACCAACATATTTTTACCTATATATATATATATATATATATATATATATATATGTAAATGGTAAAAAATCAAAGACAAACCACGCACCCACCCCAAGTCTAACTGTAGAAATAAGGACACCTGCCCTCTCGAGGGCTGGTGCCAACAAGAGTGCATAGTCTACCAAGTCAAAATGCATAGAAATAAATTTAATAGTACTGATAAGAACCCTAAAGTTTATATAGGATCCACCGAGAGCAGTTTCAAAAAACGATATTACAACCACCTCAGTAGTTTCAATCGTGAAACCTATAAACATAGTACTACCCTCTCCACATATTTATAGAAGATTAAACAAGATGACAACAATGATGCCATTTTGAAATGGGAAATATTAAAAAAGATGTTATAAATATAAGGCAGGTGATAAGTTTTGTTCCCTATGTATAGAGGAAAAAGTAGCTATCGCTACCCATAAGGAACCTAAAAATTTCTTAAACCAAAAATCGGAAATTCTTAGTAGGTATAGTTATAATAAAGGCTGGTTATAGTTTTCTTTTTATCTTGTTATTGGCTTATCAATAAAGTAACATACCCCACCCTTTTTTTGTTATGTGGTTATGGTTTTATTTGGTTTTTATCAATACTGTTCCATTATTTTCCTTTTTAGCCAATTTTACCCTGAAACCTAGGTAGGTTTGCCTGGCTTCTTAGGATTATTATATATATATATATATATATATATTAAACACACAAGTATCATTAAATAATACTGGCAAGGTACATAAATTGTGTAGAAATTGTCCAAATGTTTTGTATATCAGAACATACTTTTACCCGTTATCAGAGATGATTTTATTTTTGCTTTTAACTGAATGTATAAATTATTTTGTGTATGTATCTAGTTATAGGAATGTTTTATTTTACAAACAAGGTCAGCACATTGTGACCATGTTCACAGTTGATATTTTTGAGTGTTGGCCTTTTCTTTTTTCTTAATAATGCTTCCATTACTTGGACAATATTTACATATTTTATGTCTATCATATTCACATATGCATATAGCAATATAGTCTATGTTCAGAGAAATTAGATAAAGAAACTCGTACCTTGCTAGTTGTATTTAATGAAACTTGTATAAAAGAGCGATTGATGTACAAATACACAATTATATATATGTGTGTGTGTTTGTTTAAACCTCATTTTTTTTTTAAATGGATACTCATATTTGAGATGTTCTCCTTATTAAATAGTATATTTAGTTGTTTACATTAACCGGCCTGAATATTCATGAAAACTGGTTAGAAAAATATCCAGGAAAGCGCATAATTTTCTAAAATAATAATTAAACAAATAAATTAAAAATATGTCAGATTTAATCCATTTCCTTTCACACACACATATATATATATATATATATGAATGCAAAGAATAGATTTATTAATGTAGCATATTTCAGAAATTTTGTTCGAAAAATTTTTTTTTTTCTAACAAGTTTTCTTGAATTATCAGACTGGTAGATGGATATAAATATACTGTTTAATAAATGAACAGAGCATCTACTCAAATATAGGTATCCATTAAAAATATAGTTTATGCAATATATATATATAGATATATATATATATATGCACACACACACACACACACAGCATAAAATAATTGGAACTGTAGTGTAAAGGCTGCCATTTAAATTATTTTATATCTTAAATTGCCCTGTCTTCATTTTTTGAAAGTTGTATTGAGTACTTTTTTTTAATTAAGTCATTTTTGGGTCAAATATATTTTGTCAAAAGTTGGATTCTGTAAAATATATATATATATATATATATATATTGGGATCAAATATGGATGAAAATCTAACAATGGTAGGACAAGGAACAAATTGGGAATGTTTATCAACCTAAATAAAATGTTTCACCTTTCTGAAAATTTCAAGAAGAGATGATGCATCCTTTTGAATCTCCATAATATTTGGAATGCCATAAATTAAACTTAAGCTGCCTAACAAGTCAAATGGATATGAAGCCTGTATTAAAAAACCAAGCACAAAATTAAAATCAAAACCAAGCACAAAAACATCAGAATTCCTTTTTTTTTTCCTATCTTATTCTCTTGATGAAGCTTTTAATAAAAGGGAAACATGTTAAATAAATGTACCCTATGTATATATATATATATATATATATATATAGACACACACATACATACATGTATGTGTGCAGTGAATTGGTGATAGCCACTGAAAAGTGGATGGACATGTCTGCCTATAAAACTCTGGAGTTGGGATGCTGAAGATAACATCAATCAGCTAAGTGACAAACTTTTACTCATATTAATCATATATGCCTCAACAGGAACTGAACTGAACCTGTATTATGAATTTTGCCCTGCTCAAACATACGCCCCCATCCACTGTAATTTAAAGTTTATAGCAAAATGAAATAATGTCAGTTTGTAAAAAAATACATTGCTTATAGTTTTATCTACAACAGAAGATGCTGCTTAGAGGGTGGGCAACAAATACCCAAAAGAATTCAGCTCAGGCTGTCTGCAGTGTATAACAAGCCATCAGTTTTTGTAGTTGGCTTTGTTTTATGCAAAAAAACGGCGCCAAAATATTTTCCATGATTGAAAATGAGCAGTAAGGAAAATTTTGTAACAACTGTTCTAAGTGACCATCTTGCTTACTCATACACTTTTCAGTTTTCCCTTCCAAAAGCAGACAGCAAAATCTTCCCAAATACTCCTTGTACTTATTTTGGCAGATCCATTCTTTAGCTGATGCACAGTGTCACTCTCACATAAAAGGGGGTATGGAATCACTAATAGTTCATAATAAACAAGAAAATCTATTAAAATACCGAGTACACCACACCAAAACCCAATTCTTAACGCTATATACATTGGAGACTGTCATAATCTAGTTAACCATCAGATATTTGATTAATTTGTGTTTCTTACAGCTAATTAACCATTTGCAGGCTAATTTAAAGAAGAAAATATTTTTAGATTGTGAGAATTTTTTTTTTAGATAATGATTTACAGATACATATACTAATAGCTGAGGGGACAAGATAGATTCATACCTTTCCCAAGCGTATTTGCACTTAAGTAAATATAATGAACTGGAATTGGAACACAGGTCTCTGATTACCATTTCCAAGCTGTCATACATTACACCAACTGCACATCCAAAGCCGGTATACCTAAGTGGACACCCAGCTAGGTACTGACCAGTTTCGATGCTGCTTAACCTTGGTGATTGTACGAGAACCAGTGATAACCTTTCTTATTTAAATACTATAAATTAACCAATACAAGACTCAAAAGCCACACAAGGTAGAGGGTTACTGTTAAAAAGGTTATGATGACTGTGGTGTGATTTGAATTAAAGAGGAGGAGGAGAGAAGTGAAGATTATGAGGTTATAGAGGATAGATAATGATTAACCCTCAACTCAAAATTGCAGTGTTCAGGGAGTCCAGAAAGTATCAGTTCCCCTCATGGTTGGGATTCAGTGGAACTTTCCCTTCTTGACAGATGCTCTGACCTGCTTTTGGAAAAAATATTAAATTGCCATTTATTAGAAATAAAGATGCTGATGGCGATTTCCAATGGGTGCCACTGATTTGGTTTCGATCAGAGACTGTCGTAGAGATTAATTCCTTATTAGACTGAAGTTCTTCCAAGGGATTCCTCTTTTTCTCTCTCTAAAAACACAAGTTTAACCATTTTAAGGTTATTTAAAGAAGAAACATTTTGGGATTATAAGAAATTTTTTGAAAATAATGATTTTCTGACACACATCCTATTATTTAAGAAGTGGATCCATACTTTTCTCAAAGATATGCGCATGTAAGTGAATACAATGAACCTGACTGAAAGTCGAACTAGGATCTTGGATTTCTCATTCCAACTTGTTACCTATCTAGGTACTGACCAGGCTTGACATTGCTTAACTTAATTTCATACGTTGTATTGTCTACTACTATATATCTATGCTGGATTGTAAATTGCAGTTAATGGTTTCTTATAGAACAAATGTGAGCAACTGAAATTTTGTTATGCATATATTTTATCGCTTAAATGTTATTTTTAGTGGTTACCCACGCTTGATTAAACTCAGTTTATTTATTAAAAGCGATATTTATTTTTGTCTACAGGCCTGAATATTCAAGAAAACTTTTTAAAGTGCATGAAAATAAATATACCATTTAATAAATAAACAGAGCATCTATTTAAATATGGTTTTCCATTAAAAATAACATAAAAATCTTTCAGATAAATGAATAAAAAAAAATTTATATATATATATATATATATATATATATATATATATATCTCCATTACTTTTTTTTTTTTGTAGATTGACTGATTTCTGGAAAGTCTGTCTACAAAACTCCAGTGTTGGGATGCTGAAGGTCATATCAGCTAAGTGATAAATTTTTATCTTTGTATTAATTCTATTAGGTTGGTGCAAAAATAATGTCGTTTTCTCACATAGTAACATATGTGAGAAAACGACATTATTTTTGCACCACCCTAATATCTTTTATATCTCCAGGCAAGATGAGAATGAATAGAGTGCAATTCTGACATTTGTGAAATGGTCCACTTGCCAGTAATTTACAATCACCTGCTGATGAGATGCGCTGTACGTGCATCAAAACATGACTGAAACTGTGTAGCATTTTATATTATATATATATATATATATATATATATATATATATATATATAAGATTCGCTTTATAGATACATTTTTTAAAAATTTCTGCAAGTTTTACCTGAGGAGCAGTCGAGAGAGTTTATTTATATACCAACATCAGAATTATTATTGTTATGAGTATTTTGGGGTTTGATCCCATCTGTATTATTTTTAAACGTGGTTGTAATTATTTTGATATTGTTAAGATTGTACAGATTGTTTTGGATAGTAGATGTTAAGGAGTTAGTAGGTCCTATTATATACATGTTTTTGTTTAGTTTGTTAACCCCCAAAGAGTATCTTATACGCAAAAATTTATCAAATGAATTAGTCATACATAGAAATAAATTCAACCACAACTTAAATCTAGAGTATGATACACACTTATTAAAAGAGAAAGTAACCTAGAAGGAAAAACCCTCAGAGTACTGCTACCAAATCTTGTCAAAATATAAATCCACGTACTGGAGTTTTTCAAATATATATGTCGATGCCACATCTTACTCGGATGAGAGCCCCTCCCCCATCATTTACGATGGCTTCTGTTTTGTTTTGGTGTCCATAGCCCCACCCGCACCTCAAGATGACATTGGTATCCAGCATATATGACAGATAAGCACTCTACTCTTGATTAGATCCGCATGTTCTCAAACTTTCCTGTGTACTACCATGAACTGTCTCAGTCCAAATGAGGACCTGCAAACCTTCTTGCAAACAACACTTGTATTGTCAGGACGACGTCATAGTTGATTTGTTTCAGGTTGTTATCATGATCTTGCATATGGTTTACATAAACTGCCCTTGACTGACAACAGCATGCACTAACACTAACACACAACGTTACCAAGACTGCATATTTGTTAGCAAATCAGAGTGAGTGCCTCTTCAGAGATCACGCTTGATCTGAGCATGCCTGAGACATTCATCCTCAAAGACGTTGCATCCCTCTCCTTATAAATTGCCTCCACTCTATGATTTAAATATATATATATATAGGCACATCCCCAGAAGGCAATGGAAATTTCAAAAAGACATACATGTTTACAGCAGCAATGGAAGGGTTAATGACCCCAAACAGTATGTGATTTCATAAAATGTAGATAACTTTAGGGGGGGGGCATAAGGAACCAGGGACTTATATCTATACCAAGAATGAAGCAATGAAAAGACAAGTGTCCAATGATGGATCAGCCAATTCTTCCACACTGAACTTGGAACCCTATACGATAAAAAAATACATGCCCTTCAAAAAAAAAAGAGAAGAAAAGAGAGAGATATTTGGGAGGGGGTCCATTACCATTACCAATCTGTCTCTGAGTTTGTGGAGTGCAGTAGAGAGAGAGAGAGAGAGAGAGAGAGAAAAAAAAAAAAAAAAAAAAGAGAACAAGACTGAATAGGTTGTTGATATCTCCAACCATATACAGGGTGTGGCAAAAATACCTCCCACATTTTAAACTGTCACCTGTGTGGTGTTATTGAACTTAGGCAAGGGGCAATGGTGCCTTCATCTAGCTAATGTCTTACCATCCCCACCCTAAATACCATCAAATATTATGGTTTGGACTGGTGCACACCATGCATTTGCTTTTGAAATGTTTCTTAAGACTGGTGTATCTGTAATTGCAACACTGAGATCTTTATGTGCTCATTACATCAGAACGATGTGGTTCTGCATAGAAAATCTTTACTGCTATGGATTGAAAATTTTAGGGCCACAGGTTCAGTGCTTAAAAGAAAGCCACCTGGAAGACCTCAAACTTCCAGGTGATGGAAAACTTTAGAAATCGTCTACAACAGTGTCTGGTGAATACTGGCCACCATTTGGAGGATATCATTTTTAAAACCAGATTTAAAAAAAAAAAAAAAAAAAAAATTGGGGTCCTTTGTTTTAAACAGTGAAATATATATTTTTTTTTTAATAGGAGTTAACTTGGTCTTTTTGTCAACCTTTAAAATGTGGGTGGTATTTTTGGTGCACACTGTGTATACAGCCGGAGATATAACAAATACATGCATATATTTTGCTTTATGAATAAACAGAGCGTGCAATATCCAATTTGTAAAACATGCTTATCAAATTTTGAATGAAATTGACGAAAAAAATGTTTATAAAAATAACACCAAAATATAAACAACAAACTCACATAAATAAGAAAGAAACACAAAAACTGGTAAAAAGAAGGGAGGAAAAAAAAAAAAAAAAAAAAAAACTCTTAAAATTTTCTTCAATTGTAAATAATTTTTTTTCTTCTTTTCACTGTTGTTATTGTAGTAAGGTGTTGGATTCTCATTTTTTTTTTTTTGTCTAAATAGACAGAGAAGAAAGAGACTGTTAGTTTACAAATATATGAGGGAGGGAGGGGCAATCCCCCCCTTATTTCAATTGTCCCGTTTACAGCGTTGGAATTGTTTCGGCATCAACCCAATTTACCTGCAGAAAGACAACAACTAGAAATTAACAGCTGACAGTAGTGAAGTGTCACTTACACTGGAAAGTTTTAGTTGCAATAAAAAAAAAAAAAAAAAAAAAAGTCAGAGATTTTTAAAAAATGCAACAATGTTGGTTCTATGTTTTTTTTTTTTTTTTTTTTTTTTGGACATTGCTTTGCCCTGTGTTTTTATAATTTTTTTTGAAATTTAAAAAAAAAAAAAAAAAAAGAAAAAAAATGCATTTTTTTTTTTTTTTAGGTGGTCTCACTCCCCATAAGGTATGGCCAGATGACATTTTCACTGCCCTCCACCGGAGATATTTGCACACCCGCCCTTCAAAAAAAAAAAAAAAAAAAAAAAAGAGTTTGTGTTGATTTGTATTCTTGGTTAGCAAACAAAAAAAAAAAAAATCTCCAAAGTTTAGTTAATGTTTATATTTTCGGCAGTCCTCAACGCAGCTAAAGAAAATCTCTACACCAAAGGAAAAGAACCCCAACTAGATTTTTTTTTGAGGGGGCAGGTGTGAGGGAAGGGAAAATAGACCCTAAGTTGGTATGTATATATATATATATATATATATATATATATATATATATATATATATATATATATATATATATATATATAAAAAAAAGTTTAGTCAATGTTTATATTTTCGGCAGTCCTCAATGTGGCTTAAGAAAATACCTGCACCAAAGAAAAAGAAATCCCTATTTTTTTTTTTTTTTTTTTTTTTGAGTGGAGGAGTGCAGGCATGAGGGAAGGAAACATAAACCCCAAATTGGTGATTAAAAAAAAAAAAATTAATTCTCTGCTTTTCTTACCAGCACCCAACTCCTCCCTTTTTGCTTATTTGCATTTGTTATGCATTTCATAACTTATGAAATGCAAGTTGGATGTCACAGAGTGGAGGAAAAAATTAAATTCAAGTGTGTGTTTTTGTGTGGGGGGAATCTTTGGTGATGAAAAATATTTTCTTTTTATGCCTTAAGTAAATCTTGATAAAATTAGTAAGTGCTTTTTAAAAGGTGAGGGTGAGGGTCTCTTACTTTCCTGAATAAATATTTACTGCAAGTGAGAAAAATTATTTTTACAATTCTTACTGTATATTCAATTAGATACGACTAAAAAAAAAAAAAAAAAAAAAAAAAAAAAAAAAAATTATGCCCCCTGGACTCATCAAAAACATGAAATTGTCAGTTTCATACAAGTCTTAAGAAATATTTGAGAGTGTGTATGTATATATGTTTCATTTTTCTAAACCTAACCAGACATCAGTTACAAAAAGATGAAAATCTTTTTTGTTTATAAGCAAGAACACAATCTGTTTCGGTTGTCAACACATTCAAACAAGAATGAGTTGTGTATGAGACTCAGTTTCCAGGCTGATGACTGCCAATTCTGAAGATCTCCAAGAACAGGTATTTTGTTTTGTTTATACTAAATGGAATATTTAAATGGTTATCCAGTGCAGCATTGAGTGGAGTCGACAAAGGTGGGGGGGGCCTTAGCTGATTAAATTTAGAAGAATTTCCAATGTGACATGACCAGTATTAAGTATGATACATAAATGATGTGTAATATGGCTTATCTGGGGTGGAGAGAAAGAGGGGGTGAAAATTAGAAAGGAAAGGAAAAAAAAAAAATTCTAAAAATACTCATTAAAAGAGAAGAAAAAACATGGGACAAGTGAAGAAACCGAAGTTGAACTAAATTAATCCCCGACAATCACTTATCAGCTGCTGCCATTGTTGGAACCTCGTCGTGATTGTTGTCATCATCATCATCATCTTCCTCATCAACATCTGCTGACAAGACAACCCTTCGACCACCACCACCTCCTCCTCCTCCACCAGAACTACTGGAGGTAGCCTCCACCAACCGCCTGTCCTCCGTTCCATTCATACTGTTCTCCTCCAGGCGAACCTCCCTCTTGTCGACTTCCATCGCTTCCTCTTCGTGTTCATCACGTGGACAGGGTAGCAACGACAAAGATGTGACAGACACAGAGGTGGGCGATAAAGGAAGGACTGGCTTGAAAATAGTTGAAGGTATAACTGACTTTTCTTCATCTTCCTCTAAACCACTGTCCATTTCCATGAGTAGCTGCCATTTATTAGACAGAGCCTTGGATGAGATCGCTGAAGATGCTCCACCACTTACAAATGACTGATCCTTGGAGGATTTGACACCCCGGTGCACTTCGAGTTGCCTTTCATCCCAACCTCGTCCATGCTTACTACTGGATTTGTTATCAGAGTGATGGTGATGGGGGTCACTACCCCCACCTCCAGTTGAGGAGGAAGACCTTTTTGATGGCTTCCGATTATCTTTGTTGTTTTTTGACCAGTCCTTACCACTGAAACCTCCACGATGATATCGCTTGTTGTTGTTGCTCCCAGTGCTCTGTGCTGATTCTTTTCGACCGGCGGGGTTGTTTTCCCCGTCGTCGTCGTCGTCGTCTTCATCCATCTCTTGGTCCTCCCCGGCCTCAATGGTAGAAGCAAGGGATGAAGGACCCATAAGTTCATTGATTTCAGCTGTAAGTCTTCGACGACGTTCTCCGATCATGTCTTCAACAACTTTACTAGTTTCAGTCAATCGACCCTCCGTGGCCGGAGTGTGTACTTTGGGCAGATAAAAAATGCAAGGTTTGGTCTTCGTGCAGATAAAATTGGTCAGCTTGCGTATTTCGGCCTCACACTTTTCGTGTGTGGCAACTAATTCCATTTTCTGTTCCAGAAGACGAATTCTAGCTTGTTTTTCACGTCGGTTTTGAAACAACAGTTCACGCTCTTTACGGATTTCGTCTCTTTCCTGCTGAGCTTTTTCTTCTAATTTTAATTCGACCTGTTTACGCTGGTCGTGCTTATCTTTTCTGTGTTTAGCTTCGTCTTTGAATTTTTGCAAAGTCCCCAGGAGGAGACCAAACATTCTCCTATTTCGAGCCATACCTCGTTCGTCTTTACCCTGGGCATCTAGCATGTCCTTTCGGGTGAGCGAGTCCCTCGAAGTGGCTACCACAGACGAAGGGATCGAAGGTTTTCTTACCAGTTCATCCCCATCGCCACTATCTTGAGAAGATCGACTGGGTCGAGGCCCAAGGCGACTTGCTATGTTACCTCTCTTTTTACGTGCCGGACCTTGATCAGTGTCGTTAACTGACCACTTTCCGAGCATGGGCACGCGTTTTCTATTTCCCCGACTAACAAGCGGTTCCCCTCCACCATTCCCTCCTCTTTCATTAAACCCCAAAAGTATTCTTCTTTGTTGTCCGGACCTACCTAATTCCGTTGGGTCTCGCCCTGTTAGTTTTTTTATATTCTCATCGACATCTTTGAGACTTTCTTTCGTCTTTTCCAGTTCCTGCTGCAAGGCGTTGAAGCCGCGGACGAAGGCTGCCATGGTTGTTGTTGCCGACTGCTATGTTGCTTGAACGAGTTAGGTGATAGACTCAAATCGCATCGTCCTCCGCGCGCAGAATCACTCAGACAGAAACAACACAAATGAAATAGCAACCGCCATTTTCACTACGGCGCCTTGCCCGGATGTAGTGATCACGTGGTAAAAGTTTCTCGCTAGGTCGAGATGATTGAACGTTTTTACAGTTTTCGTTCAGTTTCTTAATTTTCTTTCAGAAATTAATCTTCATTTTGTAGATAAATCGATTTTAAGTAGAAAAAAGTGGAAAAAAGTAGCTGATTTAAAATATCACAGCCTTATGTCTGAAACGAGAGTTAACGTCAGGCTCGCTTGAACATCCGATTTGCTCCGATCTTTAGGAAATCGATTTCTTTAAAAAATCGCACCAAAAATTAGATAGAAACATTTTTGTTTCTTTTTATTTATTTATTAATTTCATTTAATTTTAAATTTTAAAAGTGTATTCCTTTTTTTTTATAAAATAAATAAAAAAATTTGGGTCGGTTTCGGGGCCATGTGGGTATTTTTTCCGGTGTGGAGGGAGAAAAGAGGTGTTTATACGAAATGGTGTTTTCCTGTGTTTTATAAATTAAAATTCTCATAATTGATCTAATAAAACGGTTATTCTTTCTTTTAAATTCCTCAGGTTTTATTTATTATTTCTTTTTAATTTTTGAATTCTATATTTTTGTTGATCTGTGAAAAGGCAAATGTGACACACGTGTGTAGAGAGAGACGAAAGAAACGAGACAGACATTTTGTATATTTGCTAAAAGAAAAACAAAACAATGACGAAATGCCTACAAATATTTTTAGGTATATTCCACAAATTTAAACGTATAGATAACTATATTTATCGTATCAATAAGGATAATTTTTTTTCAAGTGTTTAAATAATTTTTTTTTTAATTTAAATTATTTTAAAGTTCTTTTTCCAATTATAATTGAAAAAACTTAAAAGTCATATATATGATATGACTTTTAAATGATTTGACTTTTTAAGTTCTTTTTCAATTCTATATATATATATATATATATATATTATATATATATCATCTTTTTCAACTATATAATATAATATAATTCTTTTTCAATTTTATATATATATATATATATTTATAATTGAAAAAGAACTTAAAAATAAAATCATTTAAATGATTTTATTTTTAAAGTTCTTTTTCAATTATATACATATATATATATATATATATATTTGGTTGGATTGATGTGAGTTTGTGACCGTGGGTTTCACTCTTTTGCGATCGTCAGGTTTGTCTGACAATTGCAAAAGCGTGAAACCCAGGGTCACAAACTCACATAAATCCAACCAAATATGTTAGCTATATCTCTGATATTGAGCGCTTTCTAATAAGTACCGTGCATATAATATATAAATAATTATATATATATATATATATATATATATATTTATTTATATTTATATACACACACTTTTCTCTCTCTCTCTCACACACACACACACACACGCACATATATATAGTTGAAAAATAACTTAAAAATCAAATCATTTAAATCCAGAAAAAATTATTACATATATATATATATATATATTTGACTTTAGTTAAGATACAGAATATGAACAAAAGGGAAAAACCTTTTATTGACAATGTGTTTCGTCCAGCAATAACGTGTTGTCGATAAAAAGTTTTCATATTTTATCTTATTTTTCTGCTTTTGTTCATATTCTATATCTTACTAACTCATTATAGTAATATATATATATATATATATATATATATATATGTTTTTTCATTTTATTTTTCTTGTTAACATGACCGGTTTGAAAAATCCTTGTAAATCATCTTAATTTACAGGATGATATGATTATAAGCAATATGTCTTCTTAATTCCTATTGTATGCAATTTATATGCTCTGTTTAAATAAAGGTACTCTGTGTGAATCAGTTTCAATATTTAATATTTAATATTTTCATATTAATAGGATTCACTTGGATAACATACCAACATATTTTTACCTATATATATATATATATATATATATAAATGGTAAATGGTAAAAAATCAAAGACAAACCACGCACACACCCCAAGTCTAACTGTAGAAATAAGGACACCTGCCCTCTTGAGGTCTGGTGCCAACAAGAGTGCATAGTCTACCAAGTCAAAATACATAGAAATAAATTTAATAGTACTGATAAGAACCCTAAAGTTTATATAGGATCCACCTAGAGCAGTTTCAAAAAACGATATTACAACCACCTCAGTAGTTTCAATTGTGAAACCTATAAACATAGTACTACCCTCTCCACATATTTATAGAAGATTAAACAAGATGACAACAATGATGCCATTTTGAAATGGGAAATATTAAAAAAGATGTTATAAATATAAGGCAGGTGATAAGTTTTGTTCCCTATGTATAGAGGAAAAAGTAGCTATCGCTACCCATAAGGAACCTAAAAATTTCTTAAACCAAAAATCAGAAATTCTTAGTAGGTATAGTTATAATAAAGGCTGGTTATAGTTTTCTTTTTATCTTCTTATTGGCTTATCAATAAAGTAACATACCCCACCCTTTTTTTGTTATGTGGTTATGGTTTTATTTGGTTTTTATCAATACTGTTCCATTATTTTCCTTTTTAGACAATTTTACCCTGAAACCTAGTATACTAGTTAAAAAAAACCCCTCTCTGTTAAGTTTCAATCTCCCACTTTCTCTCGTATGTTACCCCTCTCTTTAGCTCTAACATTCGTCCCACACTTCCATACTTAAACTCTCTCTAAATTCTATTTTTATTTCCAGAGTTGTTCTTTTCTGTTTTCTTTTTGAATTTGTAGGTCTGATGAATTGGATTGTATTTATGATTCCAATGGAATAAATCATGACCATGGAATATTAGTGTTTAAACCTTTTTATTATATATATATATATATATATATATATATATATATATATATATATATATATATATATATAATAATAGCTGGACACTCGTATTCAAAGATACCTGTCTTCTAGCCAATCCCTATTGCAGACTATCGCTCGGGCATATTTGTGTTTGTTCAACACCCACAGAGCCGGTTTATACTGCAACTATACTGAGCAGATCTTAGTTACAGTTACCTCTGGTCATAATGATTTGTGACTTCATTCTAGCACAGCTACCCATGGCCACATGTGTTCTGTCTACACATTTTCACTCACAAAGCTTGGGTCAACCCATGGTATAGTTTACAGGCACTTTCTAAAGATGATGGGGTTGTCCCCTCTCCAGACTGTTAACATCAGAAAGTCTCCTTCCTGACATGTCAACTATAGTGAGATTTGAATATGGGTCTCATGGTCAAAAAGTGAACCATCTATGTGCCTATATATATATATATATATATATGTATATATATATATATATATATATATATATTAGAAAATCACCTGCTTAATATTAATAAATGTTTTTTGTGCTTATTTCATCAGTACCCTTTCATTTGATCTTGTTTTATTAATAAACTTATCTACACTACTTTATATATATATATATATATATATATATATATATATATATATATATATATATATACATACATATATATATATATATATATATATATATATATATATATATATATATATATATATATATATATACAGGGTATCCATAAAGTTTGTTTGCACTTTAAAAATTTTATATCTTTATTTGTATTTGCGATAGAAATAATCTGTAAAAAATGTTATAAAGTTTAATGTACCTAGTTTTAAGTGTAGCTAAAATAACTAATGTGATTTCATGCATTACTGTAACTCAGTTGGCAAATGTTTTCCGTGAACTGCAAAATCGTATTACCCTTTGTGTTGCTAATGATGGAGGACATGTGGAAACTTAAATAAAATTTCAATAAAACCTTAAAAAATATAGATTTACTTCTTTCTAATCCTTTTTACAAATTATTTCTATCGCAAATACAAATCAAGTTATAAATTTTTTAAAGTGCACACCAACTTTATGGACACCCTGTATGTATATATATATATATATATATATATATATATATATATATATATATATATATAATTATTTATTTCAAAATATGATTCCAACACACTACATAAGAGTTCTCATGTTTCAAAACAAAAGCCGAAAACTTCAATATAATTATTTGAATTAAATTGAATTAAAGTAAGCTCTGTTCCATCTTCAAACGAAAAAAATTTCAGAAATAAGTTATATAAAAAAAAAAAAATTTCGCTTGAAGATGGAACAAAGCTTACTTTAATTCAATTTAATTCAAATAATTATATTGAAGTTTTCGGCTCTTGTTTTGAAACATGAGAACTCTTATGTAGCGTGTTGGAATCATATTTTTAAATAAATAATTATATTTATGCTCTACTTTTGTATCGAGCACTATTTTTAAAAAATAATAACAAAAATACTAAAGAACTTTGGATTATTTATCTAACCAGTTCTTTCCTATTTTCCATATATTTTCACACACACACACATATATATATATATATATATATATATATATATATAATATTGTTAAATCCAACTGATGAAGTACATTTTTGTTGATATTTTTTAAAGATTTATGTGTGAAAATACAACAAAAATAATAATAAATAAAATTAGAAATATCAATATGGAAAATACAATAAAAAAGAAATGGAAAAAATTGAACCTTGTAAGTTAAGTTGAACATGTTTAGAAGAATTGTTGCTGCTTAAATATCTAAGCTATACACACACACACACATATATATAGAGAGAGTTAGAGATAGATATAGTAATTTCTAAAGGATTAATGGATTTTAGTTTGAATCCAACAAATTTGAAGCTTTTAGCTTCGATTTTTGAAACATGGTTAGAACTGTGTAGCGAAAAAACCATATTTTAAATCAATTAATTTATAATATATATATATATATATATATATATATATATATATATATATATATATATATATATATAAACGTTCCCAATCTGTTCCTTGTCCTGTGTTTCTTGCTTTCCAGCCAACTTTGATCTTTCTTGGGCTAATATTCTTTACTCACCTGAAGTGGTAAGATTATATCAAATTATATCAAATCATTTGCTAGGACAGCTGCTAGGAAATTTGGTTCACTGTGTTGTGCTAAACAATTTTTCTCCTCAGAATCTATCTTACATATTTATAAGTCTACTATATGTCCATACTTTGAATAATGCTAACACCTATGGTCTGGTGTTCCTGCCATATATTTAGAGATTCTTGATAAAATCCAAAGAAGAATTTGCAATGTTATTGATTCTGACTCAGTCACTTTCCCACCAATGTAACATAGCTTCCCTGTTCTTTTCTATAAATACTTTCATGGTAATTGTTCTGATAAACATTGCTCTATGGTATCTAAATTTTATGAATTTAAGAGCAGTACTAGATTGGTAATAAGGTCTCATCATTTTATAGTTGAATTCGCTAAATGTAACGGTTCTCACCTGTGGAACTCTCTTCTGGCTTCTTGCTTTCCAGCCAACTTTGATCTTTCAAAATTTAAATCCAATGTCGATCGTTATCTTCTGTCTTCTTGATTCCACTTCTTTTATTGTTCTTGCTCCATAAAAATGGTTTTCTTTTTCTTATTCTTTCAGACTCAGTAACACCTTGTGTCTTAGTGACTTTATTGCCTTCCTTAGGATGAAATGATTAAAAACATGATTATAGATTTAGTTCTTAATTTTCTTGTTATCTATTGTCTTGAGCTGGCTTTTTGTGTTTTTTAGAATGAATAAAGATGAAAAATCAAAAGATTTCATTTTGAAATTAAAACGCCAATATTCAAAAAGGAATTTGTAAGTTTCAAAAGTTCAAACATACAAAAATAGGTTTAATTTAATTTTCAGTAAACTAATAAGACTGCATTTAATTCACACAGATATTACGACTAAAGTCCGAAACCTTACAGGAAAGGATTTAAAACATTAAAGGTGGAAATAATGAAAATATCTGCTTCTAATTAATTATTTAGTTCTTAATTGTCTTGTAATATATTGTCTTGAGAGTCCTTATAGGAACTATTTCATTTGTTGGCTATTGTTTCATGTGGGGGCTTCATTCCCCATTTTATGCCCAGTAGAATCTCCTATTAATAAAACGTTACTGTCATATGTTTGTAATTCACACAAATATGACTAAAACCAGAAACTGTTTGTTGTTACTTGACAGAAATATTCAGAAAGGTAATTGGTTAATCTGGAAAATTGGTTTAGTTGGTTAATTTTATTTGGCCATATATCAACACCTCTATGCCAAAATCTAAATATTTTGAACACAATTTTATGGCTTCAGCTTAAAATATTCTGAATGTGATTGTATGCCTTCAACTACACATAAAATGTATTGTTGGTCATTTTACTATAAACATTGCTGGTAGGTTGATTTTGTTTAGTGACATATCAACACCTCTATGGGTTATTTAATGCTAAAATTTCAATATTTTGTACATAATTTTATACTTTCAGGGGAAAAGCATACTTTTTAGATATATAGTTCACAAAATGTATTGTTGGTAATTTTACTATAAAAATGTATTTTTATATTTTTTTAGTGTTGCATTCATTGTCATTTTATTATAAAAATGTATTGTTGCTCATTTTGTTATAAAAAATTTATTGTTGATTTTTGTTTGGGGCTGTTCGCTATTTGCCCATTGCTGGGACCCTAACAGGTGCTACCACCCCAGGTCATGGTGGACTTGGGAACAACAGCAGTTAAGAGGTGGTTCCACACTTCTCAAAACCTCCAAATCTCCTGATCAGAGGCCTTGCTGCCAGATGTAGTTTATCATCATACCCGGACACAGGAAAATTTGACTTGACCACTTGCTAAATATTATAAAGAAAAACATTTTTGTGGGTGGGGTTAGATCATCTCACATTAGTAATGGAGGGTTAAGAAAGTTAATCATTTGAAACTTTAACAAGTTGTAGTGGATCTAAGGTTGGGTGAATATTTAAGATTGTGCTGCAAATAAAATATGCAATATCCACAAACATAAATTATAAGAAATGGCCAAATGGTAACGATATTCAATGATGACAAAAAAATACATGTTTGAAACAACAGATTAAATTTTATATACACAATTTACAATTTCTTTGGACAAATCTTTCTTTGTTAGAATATTTTCAAAAAAAAAAGAAAAGATTTTCTTGAACATCTGAAATCAATTGCATAGTTTTTCTTTTACACTTCCATTTCTAGTGGACGATGATTAAATAAAATAATAAGTGAAAATCATTGCAAAATTTAATTTTCATAACTCATATAACAATTAATATTAAAAATAAAGAAAATTAACACATTAAAAAAAAAAAAAATGAGAGAGAGAGGTACCTATAATTATTAGATACCTGTAGTGGATCTAAGAAGGTTGCGTGAATATTTAAGATTGTACTGCAAATAAAATATGCAATATCCACAAACATAAATTATAAGAAATGTCCAAATGGTAACGATATTCAATGACGACAAAAAAAATACATTTTTGAAACAACAGATTAAATTTTATATACACAATTTACAATTTCTTTGTCATGATGTGTGCAAAGGTATATTTTAGAGAAAAAGTTCCTTTGCTGTTTTGGAAATGTTCAATGTCTAAAAAGTTGTCTGCGTTGAATTTAACTTAGACAAAAGTTTTTTCTATGAAAGATATTCAGTGAAAAAGTTTGTTGTGTAAATTTTTATAATCTCTCATAAAGGAAGTTTATTTCTTTGGCAGCACATAATTCCTGTGTGTATCTTTCGCGTGTGTGAGTCTCAAATGCGGCAAAAATTTGTTTATTATTTCTATTTATAGTTTTCTTAACAATGAAATCAGCTCCAATGGGGTTTGGTAGCTGTTGTGAATTTTTCTGAGAAATGTGTGGGGGAATGTTGTATTTTTTATTTTTTAGCCAATAGGATTTCTTGAAACATTTAAATTAGGGATGAATTTGAGAAAGATTTTTTTTATGTCGGTTGAGCCTAATTTTACACAAATTTTGACTGTTTTGTTATGGAAATTTCTTGAAGCTTATTTTTTATTTAACAACCAATGAAATTCAAGAAAATGTTTGAAAATTGAAATGAGGGTTAATAAAAAGTAAATAAAATATTGAAAACCTAGAGTTAGCTCCCTTACATCTGATCGCTATAAATAAATAAATAAATAAATAAACGGCACATTCTGTCTGCCCGTCTGTGTGTCTGAAACCTCCTCTAACTCAGGCCACACTTACTCTACATAGACACATACCTTTTTAAAATCAGGATAATCCAGGGATTGAAAATCTGACTTTGATCTGGTGCTTGAACATCCAGCATGTGTGTTCGGATGAGGAGGGATCAGTTAAAAATTCAAATTTTAAATTAACTGAAAAAAAATTAGTGATTTTATGTTTTTAATTTATATTGAGTTTAAAAAAAGTAACACAAAAACATTATGATTTAAAAAAATCTTTGTTTTAAATTCAGTTTAAAATATCTCCAAAACTTTGTGAATTGAGGAAATCAATTTTATTTCTCCAAAATGCCAATGAGTCAGAATTAAAGAGATGTTTCGTGATGCAAAGTTTTGAAGTTTCACAGAGTGTGTGATTCAAAGAACTCAACTCATTTGAAGTTTCATGTTATTTTCAATTGGAAGAACTCAACTTTCACTCTGAATTGGAATTTTGGCCCAAATTGGAGTTTTGGTCCAAATTGGAGTTTTGGTCCAAATTGGTGTTTTGGTCCAAATTGTAGTTTTGGTCCAAATTGGAGTTTTGGTCCAGATTGGAGTTTTGGTCCAAATTGGTGTTTGGGTCCAAATTGGTGTTTTGGTCCAAATTGGTGTTTTGGCTGGAATTGGATTTATAGTTGGAATCAGAGTTAAAGAAGGTTTTGAAGTTCTATTGAGCGAAGTGAGGAATTCAGAAGTTATTTCTTCAAAATTATCATTGCTGTTTTATAAGCTGGATCAGAGGTTGCTTTAATTTTGGGCCATAGGCCCAATTAATCTTTCACAAGAGTTAGCTTAAAAGCTGTCATAAAGTGCAGCTATTAAGCTAGTCTGAAATAAAACTCGAAATAAAAATCCAAGGGAATCGTTTGGAAACAAATATCTAAAGTAAAATATAATCTTTTTTTATGTGACATGACTCTTCAGGATATTGTGGGGTAGCTAATGGTGTTGGTTAGAAAAGGATCAGAACAGTTTTTGATCAACGTTGCGTTTTTACTTTGTAAAGAAAACACAAAAAGGAATGACGAGAGATCAATGAAAATCAACAAGCAAAACATGTATTGAAACAAGTTTATTGTCAGAGTTAACTCCTCGTTTAGTTGTTTAACCCTTTCACCAGGGGTCACTCTTCGCGGCTATAAATAGTCGCTGACCCTTTGCCTCTTTCTCTTTTTTCTCAGTCTTTGAGCCTTATTACCTTGAAGATGTGAACGCTCACCAGGGATAGCGTTTCCCAAAATGCTGGGAACACGTTAGGCACAATACACACGCACATACAGAATATTCACACACACACTTTGTCCTTTGTAACTGTTCCATGTGACTTATTATTAATATATATATATATATATTATCGGTCTTGTGTTTTGTTTGTTTCTCTTTGCCTTCTTCTTTGGACTTAATTAAAGTCCAACCTTTTCATGTAGTTGGGCCGGCGAGCAGGAAAATCTGAACACACATGTTTCTTCTACGTCAACTCAACAACATTACAGCCACAGTCCACTACAATATACATATAATTCTGTTAATGACAATAAAGATTAAATCACACGAAGTGGTTTTCCCTTGTATTGTGTGAAGAACAAATGTATGTTGTAATAATGTCTTTTGTTTAAGTTTGTTGGTAGTTTAAGAATGTTTGATGTTTGAATTTGAAAGTTGAAATATTTGTGCAGAAGAATGATATAGTTTGAATAATTGACTTGGTTTGTAAACAGACAGTACACTGTGTTGTGTGAGTGCAGTTTATATCTGTGTGTGTTTGTGAGTAGAAAATTGAATATACACGAACGTGGTTTAGGTTGTGAAAATTTATAATCTACTGAAGTTATTTCTTTAGTTTTTACTTTTTATAGATGTAAGGTGGCTCCCAGAACGAGCGCAGGAAGGATATTGAAGAAAGTGTCATTTAATGTGATTGGCCAAAAATCGACCAATCGTTGATTTTTTCCTATAGCTAGTTTGGTGAAGCAAAAACACGAGAAATTTTTATGTGACTTGTGCGATGCGTAAATTGTCTGTACAAAAGGTATTGTTTATTTTCCGTCCAATTACTGTTGAGTAATTTGTGGGCGTGGTGTACGTAGGCATCTACTACAATATGATTGATCATGGTCCTCCGCAACTTTTGATCATTTATAAGCTCAGGGTATCACAGAATACCTCCCACATAATGGTAAGACATTAGCTAGATGAAAACACCATTGCTACTAAGTGCCTTACCATTATGCGGGAGGTATTTTTGCAAGGTATTTCTACTGCACCATGTACAGTGGAATTTAATTCGTTTCTGAAGGTTGTTTGTAACCCGAAATGTTCGTAAACTGAAACTATTTTTCCAATAGGAATCAATGTAGAGAAAAAAAAGTCACAGTCGAATAAAATTGGGAAAGAAAGGCACAGCACGACGCACGAATATATGCAAATCCAGAGACGGATATGCAATGTGATGGTTCCTGATCTGGCATCTCGTCTACAGTCACATTTTCATAGACATGTTGTTGCTTCCCTCTGTCTTTTCTACAAATATTTTCACGGTAAACTGCTCCAACGAGAGCTACTTTTGCTGGTTCCCAAACTGCATGAATTTAAGCATGCTACTAGGTTGGCATCTTGGTCCCATCCTTTCACTGTTGAAATGGTTAAATATAGCCGTCTCTTCTATTCCAACAGCTTCTTATCTCACACCTCCCATCAATGGAACTCCCTTCCTATCACTAGCTTCTCTGATAGCTGTAAACTTCAGATATTCAAATGTAATGTCAATCGACATCTTCTGATGACTTGATCCTGATCCCCGTCTTTCTCTATTTCCTTTCTTCAAACACCCCTCTTTACTCTTGGCCTCACTCTCTGTAACACCCCTGAGTGCTAGTGGCACTCCTGCCTTGCTTGGGGTGAAAAAAAGCTTATTTTATCTTTTACTAATAAGTTTAGGAATTGTATTATTATAGAAATAGTAAATGTATATGCTTTAGTCTGAAGTAAAACTAATTGAATGAAAATAGACTTGTATTTAATGACTATGGAACATTTATATATACTAGTAAAATAGCTCATGATAAAGAATTTAAAAATATGTGAGTGGAACTCCCTTCCTCTTACTTGCTTCCCTGATAGATATAATCTTCAAATATTCAAATGTAATGTCAATCGACATCTTTTGATTCCTTGACCTTCATCCCCGTCCTTCTCTTTATCCTTTCCTCAAACACCCCTCTTTACTCTTGATCTCACTCTCTGTAACCCCTTGCATGCTAGTGTCACTCCTGCCTTGCTTGGGGTGAAATGCTTAAAAAAAATCTCTTCAATAGCAAAGATCTGAACTTAGCAACAATTAAGTCTATAACGCTGTTGTCATTTCAATTTTGCTATATGACTGTGAAACCTGGACTCTGTAGCATCGTGGCATCCATTTCTCACAGCAAAAGCTTTGTTTAATCGTGAACATCAAACAGGAATAGTAAGTGACCAACATCAAAATCCTGGAAAGAGACAACTGTCAAAACATCGAATGACTGATCATGAAACACCATCTTTGATGGTCAGGACATAATAGTTAGAATGGAAGAGCAAAGGTAAAGATAATGGGGTTGTCCTCTTCGAAAATACAAGGACCAAATCAAAATAATATTGAAAGCCACTGGATGTTATTCCAAATTTTATATTTTTCAAGTAAGACACAAAAATTAGACTGAACATTTTTTTTGGTAAAAAGTACATGCATTTTGTGTCTACTATAATGCCAGCTTGCGAATTATGAATAAAAGGACTATATTCCAAGTAGTCAGTCAAGTAGAGTCTGTGCGATAGTCTGGGCAGCAATGGGATGTAATAGCCCGGGTTGTAGTCATTAAGATGATTTTCTTGTGTCTCATCTAGTTCTTGATGTACAAAAACTGTCTTCAAAAGAAATTGGCCTTTCTTTTTTTTTTTTTTCTTTTTTTAATTATTTCACCCCAGTTAAGCCACTAAGACACAAGGGGTTAATGAGTGTTAGAGAATATGAGAAAAAATAAAATATTTTTTCTCGTATCATGTTAAAAGGACTGTTTTTCTCTTGAAACTGCTATTATTTTAACTAACTTCACTCCTCGGCAATGTTTATATTTTAAAAAGCAATGATTAAAATTGTAATAAAACCTGAACATATCATGAAAGTGACTTTATACAATTTCTTTGTTCTTCAGAATTGACAACAAAAATAATAAACACTATTTATTTATTAGATTGTTTATTTAAACTATTTACTTATTTATTAAAGTTTTATTGAAATGGTTGGCAAAACATCAGCAAATTGATAATCGATTCAAACATTATAAAATAAAATTAATAAAGATTTCCTTATCGTTGATTCATATATTTTAATGATTTAGTAAATGTTTATAAATTTATGAATAAAAAATTGTTTTCATTTTTATTTCTTTATAAATGATAGATATTGCATTGCATTAGTTTTAATTGTATTAGTATTTAGAATATTGTAAACAATTAAATATTTAGAATATTGTAAACAATAAAATAAATATTTAGAATATTGTAAACAATTAAATAAATAAGTAGTGTGTAATATTTTAATTTACACCATTCACATTGGTCGGACTGTTGTCCTCATCTTTGTTGCCATATTCACAACGTTTTGGCCATTTTACACTCCGGCCTTCTTCAGGATCTGTCTATATTTCTGAGATGAGGTCTTGTAATTATTTACACTATTCACATTGTTCGGACTATTGTTCTCATCTTTGTTGCCATATTCACAACGTTTTGGCCATTGTACACTCCGGCCTTCTTCAGGATCTGTCTATATTTCTGAGATGAGGGCTTGTAATTATTTACACTATTCACATTGTTCGGACTATTGTTCTCATCTTTGTTGCCATATTCACAACGTTTTGGCCATTGTACACTCCGGCCTTCTTCAGGATCTGTCTATATTTCTGCGATGAGGTCTTGTAATTATTTACACTATTCACATTGTTCGGACTATTGTTCTCATCTTTGTTGCCATATTCACAACGTTTTGGCCATTGTACACTCCGGCCTTCTTCAGGATCTGTCTATATTTCTGAGATGAGGGCTTGTAATTATTTACACTATTCACATTGTTCGGACTATTGTTCTCATCTTTGTTGCCATATTCACAACGTTTTGGCCATTGTACACTCCGGCCTTCTTCAGGATCTGTCTATATTTCTGCGATGAGGTCTTGTAATTATTTATACTATTCACATTGTTCGGACTATTGTTCTCATCTTTGTTGCCATATTCACAACGTTTTGGCCATTGTACACTCCGGCCTTCTTCAGGATCTGTCTATATTTCTGAGATGAGGGCTTGTAATTATTTACACTATTCACATTGTTCGGACTATTGTTCTCATCTTTGTTGCCATATTCACAACGTTTTGGCCATTGTACACTCCGGCCTTCTTCAGGATCTGTCTATATTTCTGAGATGAGGGCTTGTAATTATTTACACTATTCACATTGTTCGGACTATTGTTCTCATCTTTGTTGCCATATTCACAACGTTTTGGCCATTGTACACTCCGGCCTTCTTCAGGATCTGTCTATATTTCTGAAATGAGGTCTTGTAATTATTTAGACTATTCACATTGTTCGGACTGTTGTCCTCATCTTTGTTGCCATATTCACAACGTTTTGGCCATTGTACACTCCGGCCTTCTTCAGGATCTGTCTATATTTCTGAGATGAGGTCTTGTAATTATTTACACTATTCACATTGTTCGGACTGTTGTCCTCATCTTTGTTGCCATATTCACAACGTTTTGGCCATTGTACACTCCGGCCTTCTTCAGGATCTGTCTATATTTCTGAGATGAGGTCTTGTAATTATTTACACTATTCACATTGTTCGGACTGTTGTCCTCATCTTTGTTGCCATATTCACAACGTTTTGGCCATTGTACACTCCGGCCTTCTTCAGGATCTGTCTATATTTCTGAGATGAGGTCTTGTAATTATTTAGACTATTCACATTGTTCGGACTATTGTTCTCATCTTTGTTGCCATATTCACAACGTTTTGGCCATTGTACACTCCGGCCTTCTTCAGGATCTGTCTATATTTCTGAGATGAGGGCTTGTAATTATTTACACTATTCACATTGTTCGGACTATTGTTCTCATCTTTGTTGCCATATTCACAACGTTTTGGCCATTGTACACTCCGGCCTTCTTCAGGATCTGTCTATATTTCTGCGATGAGGTCTTGTAATTATTTACACTATTCACATTGTTCGGACTATTGTTCTCATCTTTGTTGCCATATTCACAACGTTTTGGCCATTGTACACTCCGGCCTTCTTCAGGATCTGTCTATATTTCTGAGATGAGGGCTTGTAATTATTTACACTATTCACATTGTTCGGACTATTGTTCTCATCTTTGTTGCCATATTCACAACGTTTTGGCCATTGTACACTCCGGCCTTCTTCAGGATCTGTCTATATTTCTGCGATGAGGTCTTGTAATTATTTATACTATTCACATTGTTCGGACTATTGTTCTCATCTTTGTTGCCATATTCACAACGTTTTGGCCATTGTACACTCCGGCCTTCTTCAGGATCTGTCTATATTTCTGAGATGAGGGCTTGTAATTATTTACACTATTCACATTGTTCGGACTATTGTTCTCATCTTTGTTGCCATATTCACAACGTTTTGGCCATTGTACACTCCGGCCTTCTTCAGGATCTGTCTATATTTCTGAGATGAGGGCTTGTAATTATTTACACTATTCACATTGTTCGGACTATTGTTCTCATCTTTGTTGCCATATTCACAACGTTTTGGCCATTGTACACTCCGGCCTTCTTCAGGATCTGTCTATATTTCTGAAATGAGGTCTTGTAATTATTTAGACTATTCACATTGTTCGGACTGTTGTCCTCATCTTTGTTGCCATATTCACAACGTTTTGGCCATTGTACACTCCGGCCTTCTTCAGGATCTGTCTATATTTCTGAGATGAGGTCTTGTAATTATTTACACTATTCACATTGTTCGGACTGTTGTCCTCATCTTTGTTGCCATATTCACAACGTTTTGGCCATTGTACACTCCGGCCTTCTTCAGGATCTGTCTATATTTCTGAGATGAGGTCTTGTAATTATTTAGACTATTCACATTGTTCGGACTATTGTTCTCATCTTTGTTGCCATATTCACAACGTTTTGGCCATTGTACACTCCGGCCTTCTTCAGGATCTGTCTATATTTCTGAGATGAGGTCTTGTAATTATTTAGACTATTCACATTGTTCGGACTATTGTTCTCATCTTTGTTGCCATATTCACAACGTTTTGGCCATTGTACACTCCGGCCTTCTTCAGGATCTGTCTATATTTCTGAGATGAGGTCTTGTAATTATTTACACTATTTACGTTGTTCGGACTATTGATCTCATCTTTGTTGCCATATTCATGATGTTTCAGCTGTTGCATGCTCCAGCCTTCTTCAGGATTTCTGAAATGAGTTATTGTAATTATTTACATTGTTTGAACTGTTGTCATATTCGTTGCCATATTCACAACATTTCCGCTATTGTATGCTCCAACCATCTTCAGGTGATTTGAATTTCAAACTGAACCATTTATTACATCCACCGGGGTTGATTGTTCTAGTTCCAAGTGCCTTGCCTCATTCGGATGTCTCAGTATCAATTATCTCGCTTTAACTCAATTCTTTTGAGTCCAATACAGCAGAGGTGAAAAAAAACTTAGAGAATTGAGTTAAAGGGAGATAACTGATACTGAGACATCTGGAAGAGTCATGGCATGTGGAACTAGAACAATCCACTAGGAAATAAAGGGTTCAGTTTGAAATTCCAATCACCTGAAGAAACTCGGAGCATACAACGGACGAAATGTCATTAATATGGCAATGAATATGAGGACAACAGTCTGAACAATGTAATAGTGTAAATAGTTACAATACCATATCTCAGAAATATTGACAGATATTTAATATTTTTGTTGTAAATTCTCAAGAAAAAATAAATGTATAAATTCATATTCATCATATGTTTAGGTTTTATTGGAAATCATTGCTTTTTAAAACAATAAACATTAGCGAAGAGTGAAGGTAATTTAAATAAAATCAATGTCTTGAGGAAAACCATCCTTTTGACATTTCATTTTTTTTCGCGCACAAAGGTTTATATTTGCCAAATTTTCTTACTTTTTTTTGGTTTTATATTTTCTTTAATAAAATTAAATAACATTTACAAAAATCTTTATCAACTATTTCCATGTAAGGTACTCAGATGAAGTACAATCCTTATTTCCGCCAGTTCTAACCTTCATGGCTAAGACTCGCCATGATACGTACATTGTTGTAAATTACCTTCATAATCCCCTGGTGAGATGTAAGTTTTACTTGAAGAGTTTCTACCCACAAACCACCATTTTGTGGAACTGACTCCCAAGAGGATGCTTCCCCGATCGCTACAATCTTAACTTGTTCAAGTCTAGAGTCAATCATTATCTTCCCCTTCTATTCATATAAACTACCTCCTAACGTAAACTACCCCTTTACCTCAAGTGGCCCCCTGGACCTTGTACATGGTGAACCTTACTGTTAAAAAAAAAAAAATTAGATACGAAAATACAGAAAGTGATTTGTAGAAATGTAGACTAGCTTTTTTGTTTGAATCACACGTGTTTTATTCAAAATGGCTGACCTTTGCTTTTACTGATGACCGAGTTGATTTATCGGTGTTGTTGAAGGTGAAATTTTATGTCTTTATTTTAAGCAAATTGTTCTTTACCTGATAAAAGCGACTTTGTTTCATATTAACTTTCTAAATTGTCTTTTACATGTTCTTCCATATTTTCGGTTAGGATAAAAATTTACGACTGCTTTGTTTATATTTTTTTAAACCCGTTTTGAACTATTTTGATTTGAGTATTATTATGTTAATAATTTTATTTATGTTGTTTAGCTGGCCATTGACTTTCAATTTAAATAATGAAAAAATTAAAAATAAATAAATTAATATAAAAAGTGATTGTTATTTGCTTAGAAAAAGGGACTTTGTTGTATAGATTACCAGGTTATCGTCGAGTTTATTACTCAAAAAACAGTTTCGCATAGTAAACACGGAATTACCTCCCTTACATTAACTTTTATTTCTTTAACTAGCCTCATATCGAAACCTAAACCTAAGTTAGTCGGTAGTTATGTATATAAACAAGACAATGACCCGTCTCTCCGCCCTACCTTAGATATGGGTTACAAAGAAGTATAAATTTTTACTATTACACCCGTCTCCCTTTAGAGGTGAAATTTACTTTTTTCCTGCGATTTTTTTTTAGTCTTACTCTTCTTGAGGGAATCGCAGCCATTTAAAAAAAAAACCCCAAAAGCCAAAACTGGCCATAATTCGTAAGTTGAAATTTATCGTTTTTATATTTATTGCAAATACATTAATATTTTTTTCGAAATATCCACTATTATTCACATAATTATTCCCATTTTGTGCCAGTTGGTTTCTTTTATTTTAGGGAAAACAAAAAAGCTTTTTAGATAAAAAAAGGAAAGCCAGCCATTCTCTCTTCTAAACTAAAAAGATTAATTTAAAAAAACAAAAACAAATCAACAAAATTCTTTTCATGAATCTAACTTTGTGATTGTATCCCGGATCATTTTCCCCATTCAGACCAACCCATGAACCTTTTCCAAAACGTTCTTCTCGATCTATCGGGAACAAAAATTAAAAATTCTTCAGAATTTCTTAAAAATTTTCCAAAGAGCCATAAGCAATTTTACTGCTAATTGCTAATATAGCTCTTTGGAAAAATTAACAAAATTACTCCGTGTGTGTGCGTTGTTTTTTTTTGCGTATCCGAATTATGGCCCCGATTCCAGACTTTTTTTGATGTGTTTTGAACAAATTTGACCTTCAAAAAGCCTCGCTAATTACTCGTTTTTTTTATATTATCCCCTCTCCCAGAATTTCGATATTTTAAATTTAAAACATTTTGATCGTTTAGAGGTGTGTAGCAGACCCCTCGAGCGCCCCCGTATCACAAGACGGTGATGAGGTCACGAGAGGCCCGCTAACATTTGCGAAGACGTTAAATCTGACAAGGTGAAACAACATAGACGACAAAACGAGGATATATAAGATATAAGCTAATTTATTCTAGAAAAGTAATCAAGAAATAAAGGTGGTCGGAATGGTAGAGATGCAGACGTTCCGGTGCAGGCATTGATGGTCGAGGTTGGTCGTTACAGGTGTCATTACAGGTGATCGCTGCTGGTCATGCAGGTGGTCGCTGCTGGTCGTTGCAGATGATCGCTGCTGGTCATTGTAGTTTGAGGTTGATGTTGGTCGTTGCCGGGATGCCAACTTGATGTGTTGGGAAGGAAAGAGGAGCTGGCGTTGTGATGTTGTTCGGGCATGTTAAAGGTCCAGTGCAGGCGTTGCGTGTCTGCCAGTCGAGTCCGATATTAGTAACCTCCCCTAATAATTACAAACGTAGTGTACGGGAAAGGTTATGGACGACGTGCAGGCAGCCAGTAGGGACGGAATGCCGAGAATTGGCAAGGAGCCAGAAGTAAGAGGGAGAAAGCAAAGGTTCCAACTATCGTCAAGTTGGCAGACAAAAAAAATGGGAGCGTAACTTAATTGACGTCCTGGCCACAGAGGCCAGGAGCCTGCGTACCGACCGTTTCAGTCGCCGACCCTATTTTTAGCGAGAATTCACTATCTTGTGGTAATGGAGACTAGCAAGAGAATTGGTACACTAACACAGTAAAGTCATCTAAAAAAATGAGTCGAGCTCAGCTAAAAGAAAACCAAGACCTAAAAATGCCTAGAAGTATATTACGACTAGGTTCGTAATATAACTAAACTGAAAAGGTAACTTGCTAGTCTCTACCTCAGGTTAACAGCGTGTAGGGAGCACAACCGAAAGGTCAAGGTCGAAATGATCTGTTCTCTTCTGGTTTGAGGAGCTAACTCCAACAGGTGAAATTTATGTTTTCCCCTTTTGATTCCGTCGGAAATTATTCGTTTTTTTTTTTTAGTCCCCCACCCCGCTTAGAATTCTCGGTTGAGGGAACCACAGAATCTCGATATCGAGAACACGTGTTCTGAACCTTATTTTGGTTGTATTGAACGATTGGTTTGTTCAGAAACGTTTCTAAAAAATCTTGTTTTCCCATGTGGTTTTTTTTTTTATTTTTTTTTATTTGGATCTTCAAAACTGTTTTAAATTACTCGTTTTCTGTGGTCCCCCGTAGTACCGTGGAGAGAATTTCCGAGGTCTGGCATTTGGATTATTTTGAGACCCCCCCCCCTCCGTTCGGAAAAGTAGATGCTGGGACAAACTCAATCTAGCGTGTCTTGGCAATGCTTGTGATTGAGTGTGATTTGGTACGAAAATTAGATTTTGAGAAACTCGTCATGTGTTTTGCTTCAATGAAAGTTCGAAAACTGCACTAGTTTGAGTCTTTGTATTTTTTTTCATTAAAATACTGACTCGTAATTTTGCTCTCTACTTTTTGTCAAGAAGCCTCCCCCAAAAACCCTAAAGGTATTTTAATTGAGGCTCCTCAGGTTTTGAGGCCAGGCACATGTATCGGCTGTCCCTCACCTTTCGCCGCCACTGGTCCTCCGACAGCTGGAGTTGGGAGTAACTAAAAAAAAAAGGAGTAATTTCCAATGGTTTTTGAAGGTCAGATTCATTTAAAACACATTGAAGACCATAGGAAAAATATAAAAATTTCACTTTTAAAAGTGAAAAATATAAATTTCACTTTTGTTGAGAAACGTTTCTAAAAAATCTTGTTTTCCCATGTGTTTTTTTTTTTTTTTTTTTCGTGTGTATGTTTTTACCTACAAAACTGTTTTAAATTACTCGTTTTCTGTGGTCCCCCGTGGAGAGAACTTCCGTTTAATTTCGGGTGTAATAGTAAAAAAAAAAAAAATACCAAAATAAGTGTAGACTTTAGCCCTAAATATTATCCCATTTAAGAGAAGGAACTGAATTTCAAATAATGAAGGCAATGGGAAACAACTATCTTTCCCAGGATGTCATGACAATTCAGAGATTTTTTTTTTTACAGTAAGATTCACCCTGAACAAGGCCACTTGAGGTAGAGGGTTACATTAGGAGGCAGTTTATATGGGGATAGAAAAGGGAAGACAATGGTTAACTTGAACAGATAAAGATTGTAGTGATTAAGAAATATCCTTGGGGATCTATTCCACAGAGCAGTGTTTTGCAGGAAGAAGCCGTTTGAGTAGAACTTATTGCTGATGGAATAAGTAGAAAATGAGGGTGGTTTGCTACTATTTAAGTGGCATGGCAGGTCTTAGCTGTGAAGGTTAGACCTGGCAGGACCAAGAAATGTAGTTTGTCCGAGCACTTTCCATGATAGTAGCAAGAGAGTAGTGACAGACTCACCACATCCCACCTGAAATGTTGTGGAAGAGGGGGAATAATTCTTTTCCAACAAGGACTCTGAGACGCTTTTGAATCCTATCAAGACTGGAAAGTGGGGACTGGGAAGCTCCCAACCAAATATATGATATGCAAGTGACTGCCCAAATTGAAGTGGTTGTTTATATATTCATCTGTCCAAGGGCTTTTCTCATGCATGCACAGGTCTTGTGAGTCAAATGTTAAGATTGTAGTGATCAGGGAAACATCCTCTTGGGAGTCTGTTCCAGTGATTCGTGGAAAGAAGCTGTTTGAGTGGAGCTTACTTCTCGCCAATGGAATATGGAGGAAATGTGGGTGGTTTATTACAATGTAAGTGGTGGGTCCTTGCCATGAAGGTTAGTCCTGGCAGAACTAAGGAATGTAGTTCGCCAAGTGTTTTCTATGAAAGTAGTGATAGAGCAGTAAGAGTTTTGTTACCTCCCGCTTATGAGAGAGATTGGAGGGTGGAGAATAATTCATCACCCACAAAGACTTGGAGACACTTTTTGACTCTGTTGAGGTTGGAAAGTGAAGTCTGGGCAGCTCCTCCCCAAATATGATAACAGTACTCCATTTTTGGCCTGATCTGGTTCTTGTAAAGATACCATGTAGAGTCAGGTACTAATTGGAGTGGTAAAAGGAGCCAACCATTTTACCTGCATCTTTAATTATGATTCATATATAAGAGTCCCACTTGAGGTCAGGTGTGAGTTTAAGGCTTAATAATTTCTCAAGGCGTGGTGCCTCTCCAAGGGGACATCTGTTTATCGTGACTGGTGTTAGTTCAGGGTCCAATCGGCAATGGTGGAATGTAACTAGTTTGTTTTTCAAGGCAGTACATGTAACCAGCCAGATTTTTAAGAAAGAAAAGGAACTGAAGGGTTACCATAAATGTTTGACTTAGGGCATCCTCTCTAATAAGCACCCACTTTTCCAAGGAATTTAAAACATGCACCCCAGAGCAACTAAACAAATATATTTAAATTTAAGAAACTAATGGTTCTTCTTTGGATCTGGGAGTTTAAATACAAGAAGTCAATTTAATCAAAAATTTTTTTGTTTTTAAATAAGTGCCTTAATCACTAGATTTACTGTATGACATTAAAAACATATGTATATAAACACAAAGTTATGGAGTATTGCTGCTATATATGGTCTGGAGCCCCTTCTGTTTGTCTCAAGGTTCTTGATAAAATCCAGAGACAGATATGTAATTGGCCCTGATCTGGCATCTCGCCTACAGTCACACTCCCACAGACATGCTGTTGCCTCCCTTTGTCTTTTTTACAAATACTTTCATAGTAACTGCTCTGATGAGCTGTTTTCGCTTGTTCCAAAACTTCATGAATTTAAGCATTGTACTAGGCTGGCATCTCGCTCATACCCTTTCACTGTCGAAACTTAAATGTAGCCGTCTCTTCTACTCCAATAGCACCTCTCGCCTGTGGAACTCTCCCCCCCTTCCCTGTTTCTCTGATAACTATAATCTCCAACTATTCAAATGTAATGTCAATCGACGTCTCCACATGCCTTGATCTATCCCTTATCTTTCTCTTCATCCTTTCCTCTATCACTCCTATTTGCTCTCGCTCCAGCTCTCTGTAACCCCTTGCGTGCATGTGGCTTCCCATCTTGCTTGGGGTGAAATGCTTTTAAAACAAAAAAAAAAGGAAACCTTATCTCAGGAATATAGACAGATACTAAAATTGGTTTTAAATTCCTTGGAAAAGTGGGTGCTTATTAGAGAGGATGCCCTAAGTCGAACATTTATGGTAACCCTTCAGTTGCTTTTCTTTATTAAAAATCTGGCTGGTTACATGTACTGCCTTGAAAAACAAAGTAAATTGGTAAAAAAAAATAAATTGAAAGAAAAAAAAGTTTCACATGTAGCCAATGTAGAGGTCAAAGGGCACTACATAAATAGACTTTATAAAAAACCAAAATGCATTTTTAAATAATTTAAATCCTGAATGTCATCTTTGAAGTTAAAGTTTGGTTTTATTTGACAGATAATAGCATCCTCAAAGCTAATCTGTATTAAAAGGAAATGATTCTGTATACAACTAAAGTTTTTAAGTATTTTTCAAACAAGGACACTATTTCAATAGTACCGAAAAAAAAAAAAAGTAAAGCTTAAAATGCATTTTAAAAATGAAAAATTAGGTACCTCCAAAGATTTGTAAACAAATGAGCATGCATGATGAAAAGATGTCCCAAAATAAAAACAAAGTTTTATTGTCAAAATCTGTTATTATTAAAAGGAAAGATCAGAGGATTTTTTTTTTATTATTAAAGTATATTTTTAGTCCTTTTTAGAACCTTCAAAATTTTAAATTATTTTTTCTTGCAATTGCTTGTGACCAGGAATTAGTGTAGGAAATTTTTCCATCTTTATCTCTTGGAAATTCTTGCAAAGATCAAATAATTATCGAATTTTAATGAAACTTTCAGGACTTGTTCACAAATGAATTAAATTATTTTACAATATTATTATTATTATTTTTTTTTTTTTTTATAGAAAATCTTGGGAAAAATATTTTATTTTTTAACTGTTACCTTCTATTTATTTAATTTCATGAAATTCATTTTTATAATTAATATTAGTTATAAGCACGTCCTTGGAGAATTTAAAATCATCAATTTTTTTTTTTTTGTAAAACAGGATACCTAGTTACAGAAAATCTACTCTAACTTGTAAAAATAAAAAATGCAATAAAACTAAGACATTATTTAATTAGAACAACTTTTAATGGCTTTTATGAATAAGATATATTATGGACATTATTATCTTAAGAAAATTTTTTTTCGATGAATAGTGAATTTTTACAAGAATTGTTTTCATTTAAAAAAAAAAAAAATTATATTTTATATTTGTCAAGTAATTTTTAAAGATATGTCCCTGTTGAAAAAATTTCAAAACATAAGTCTATCGAGATAGTTGTCAACACCTCATAAAAACTTCCACCTCTGTTAAAAATAGTATTCTGCGATATTTTAAACTAAAAATAAGTATTATTGTTTCAAGTCAGATTAATTAAGCTTTAAATCAGCCTAATATTCCTCAAATAAAGCTTCAGAAAAATATATTTTATTTCTAAAAGGTTTTTTGATAAAGAGAATTACATTGTGATGAAAGATGGCTAAAAATGGTGCTAAAAACAGAAATTTTTAGGTATTTCATCAATTTACATTGAAGTTGGCTTGATGCAGCTGCAAATTTGATACTAACAGTTTCTTTTCTCACAATTTTCATTTGTGGATCTCATTTCAGGCTCCCTGCTTTCTAGTCAACTTTAATCTTAAAAAATTTAAATGCAATGTCAATTGCTATCTATTGTCCTCCTGATTACTCTTTCCTCATCTTGCTCATTATTAATGTTTCTCTTCTTAATCCTTCCACACTCTGTAACCTTTTGCGTTTTAGTGGCTTTACTGCCTTGTATGAGGTGATACTGATTTAAAAAAAAAAAAAAAAAAAGGACTCTATGGCTGTGGGAAAATGAAGTTGAAATGCCAGGTCAGGTCAGGATCGATAACATTACAGACCATTTGGATTTTGTTGAGAATCTTGAGATATGTAACAGGAGCACTTGACCAGATGTGGTTGGGATATTCACTATGCGGAAGTTCTGTTTGTAGCAACAATCTTTGACAAAAGGAAGCAGCACAACATGTTTTTGTGTTTATTAATGATTTTGTGAATGAAGAAAGTCCATGGTGATTTATTTCTTTCTCTTCACCATCTGATCACATATTTTAAATGTTAGCTTGGAAGCCTGGAGAGGAATGGCTGTCTTTTGTTGTGTATGAATGAAGCATGATTAGTGTGAATGGGGCTAACTTAGAATGATTTACTGAAGGATTTTGCTTTTAAGGAAAGGATTAGTCTCCGCAACCTGGATAATTTTGCTGATATAATTCTGGTACTTCTACTTTTTTGCTGAAAAAAGAGCATGTGATGATGATGATATAATGAAAAAAGGCCCCAAACATGATGAAAACAAAGTTTTGTCTATATTTCTGAGATGAGGTATTATGTACACTATTTACATTATTCAGACTATTGTCCTCATCTTTGTCACCATGTTTATCACAATGTTTCAGGCATTGTATGCTCTGACCTTCTTCAGGTGGTTGGCCAAGTGTAGAAATAAATACAATATGGGAACCAGTAATAAGGAGTGCCAGAGAAAAGCGATAACAACAACAAAAATTGCAATATGAGCTCTGGTAAAAAAAAAAACAAAAAAAAACAAACATATACTGGTTAAAAATGGTTGCTGAAGATATTAGGTTTATAACACCCAGAAATTCATACCCAGATGTCTTCAAGGACACGTGGATCCAGTGACAGGACCCAAAGAGTTCTGAGTTCAATACCTGGGTAAGGTGGTAGTGGAGAAGGGAATTTCAGAGGGGAATTAACAGGAGATAACTGACATCCATTAGACATGGCATGTGGAACTAGAACAGTCTACCCCAGTGAGTGAAATAAAGGGTTCAGTTTGACATTACAACCACCTGAAGAAGGCTGGAGCGTACAATGGTCGAAACATTGTGATAAAGATGAGGACAACACTCTGAATAATGTAAACAAAGTTTTATTGTCAAAATATTTGTTATTATTAAGAGAAAAGGCCAAAGTATTTTTTTATTAAATTTTTAATTCTTTCTAGAAATTCTTTGAAATTTTTGTCAAAAATCATGTTTTTCTTTTGTCAGCAGAGGGCTAAAGATTACTATGTGAAATTTAGTGTCTTTTTTGTGGTATAAAACACATTGTTTTTGAAATTCTTGCAAAAATCAAATAGGTGTTTGATTTTAATGAATTTTTTTATGATTTATTCACAAAGGAATGAAATTATTTTTAGAACATCTTGGTAATAATATATATATTAGGTTGGTGCAAAAATAATGACGTATTAATGTCGTTTTTTTGACGTATTTTTTAACGTCAAAAAACAACATTATTACGTCATTATTTTTGCACCAACCTAATATTTTTTACATCTTTTATCCCCACTTATTTAATTTTATGAAATTTTGATCAATTAAAATTTCAGCCTCCTTTTATTTATATTAGGTTGGTGCAAAAATAATGTCGTTTTCTCACATATGTTACTATGTGAGGAAACGACATTATTTTTGCGCCAACCTAATATTACTTAAAAGCAGGACTTCTTGGAGAAATCATCAATTTGTTTTTGTCAAACAGCAGCACCATTTACTGAAAATCTTCTTTGAATTGTAAAATGAAATAAAACTGACATCATTTAATTGGAAAAGCTTTCAATTTCTCTTATAAATAAAATATATACTAAGGACACTATTCTTAAAAAAAAAAATTTTTTTGATGAGTAATGAAATTTTACAAGAATTGTTTTCAATTTTTTAAGAATTTTAATTACGATAATTTATAAAGTTTTAAATCTTTTAAAATTCTGCATTAATTTTCATCGTTTACTAATCATAAATGGAAAAGCTTAATAATTTTGAAGTTTTTTTGTATAAATGTGCCATTTTTGTAAGTATGGGCAATCATGAATAGCATTATCAGAAAATAAGATAAAAAACTACAGTAAATTTAAAGCCGACATTTCTAAAATTCAGTTAACTTTTATATTAGGTTGGTGCAAAAATAATGTAACATATGTGAGAAAACGACATTATTTTTGCACCAACCTAATAACTCCACTCGAACTTTTGGAGTTGTATCCCCTGGATCCATATTAATTTTGAGTGTGGTAAGTTTTTGAATAGTGGATATATTACTAGCACTGTAAGTTTTAGGGTTTTAGATATATTGTTAAAAAAATTTTTCAGGGTATTTGCATAAAAGGATGTAGAAAATCTAGACATATTTTTTACTGCACATATGATAAATTTTAAGAAAAAAATAAAAATCATGAAACTAAAAAAAAAATATGACAGAATTGAAAGGCTTACATATATAAAGGGTGGGGGCTCTGTTGTCCAGTAAGATGAATACAAAGGTCACTTTATCAACAAAAGCAAGACCAAAAATGCTTTGATTTCTTCAAAGCAAACGTTTTTCCAAACTCTGATTTGTGAGTTGGGCTTTGCTATGTCATCTAATTTTGTTTTCATATTCATTTGCATACCTATATATATATATATATATATATATTATATATGGTTAATTTCCACTACCATTCGTTGAATAACTTCACTAGATACAAAAAGACGAAAAATATCTACTTCACTAGCTTCTTGATTAACATTTGTAGGTCCAGGAGTATAGCAAAACTCTGGTAGCCACAGCTGATTGTATGCTTGTGATGGTTTGAAAATTCCTCCTCCTTGGTCAGAATCACTTTCAGTATCAGTCATGTACTTCACTAATATCTGCATGGGTGAATCTGAGAAATGCTTGTCACTCTCACTGTCCCCGAAAAGTTCCTCTATTGATGCAACAGATCTTTGCCTTGCCCGGGGGTCGCCATTGTGATAAAAAAAAACGAACATTTTTAAAACACTTTATTAAAATTCACTGAAAAAACAACTATTTCAATTAGGGCAAAATGGCTGACATCCGTTCATTCCCAGTTCATATCACAAGCTTAATGAAGTCATTTCCATAGTAATAGGTTATTTTTAGTAACTTTCTTTCTCTTTCAAACAAAGCTCTGTCACTTGGTGAACATGTCAGCCTGAAGAATATTTAGAAAGAGTATTGCTGGCGGACATGCATACCTGCAGAATTGTGAAGTTTAAACATTTGATTATGGAGAATATTTTCCAAAATTTTAAAGATTCCTGAGTACTTAAAAATTATGTAAAAAAGTGCCCATGTCATTTTCTTTTACAGATAAAGTCTCTGTAGAACAACACATCGAAACAGCTACTGTTGGGTTAAACAAAGTATTTCTGTGATATTTTAAACTTAAAGTAAACAATTATTGTTTGTAATTAGATTAATTATACTTTAAATCAGCTAATATTCCTCAAATAAAGTTTCAGAAAAGTATATTTTATTTTTGTAAGATTTTTTTAATAAAGAAAATTGCATTGTGATGAAAGGTGACTAAAAAAAAGGGGTAATCAGCAAAATAAAAAAAACTGCTTCCAGTCAATTTAAATTAGTTTTCAGGATGCAGCAAAGTATTTTGCTTATTGGAAATATTAAATTTAATCTATTAGTTTGAAGTTAAAACTATGGTGACAAGCTGACACACATGTATGATTCATGGTTTAAATCCAAACTAATCAAGCAGTAAATGAATAAAAGTTGTCTTATTATGTGTTAACATATAGTTGCCTTTTATTTTCATTTGTTTTTGTTCATCCCAACAACCTGGGAGATATATACTTTTTTTTTTTTTTCAGACTTTAGTGAATGACAAAGGAAGCTATTTTTTTTCTCCATGATGTTTCTCTCCAAAATTTGCTCATCTTTCTTCCGGCAGCCACTCACTCGGATTCTTGGTCAATCTTCATTTTTGGGTGATGGACAAGCGATAATAAAATGCCCCTTTGTCAATACTTTGGTCCAAAATTATTCGAATTCTGTAAAACCAGTCAATGAATATGAAAGTCCTTCACCTTACAAAATTCCCAAACCCAAAAAATATGGATACACTACAAAGTATTTCACAGGAGGTAAGTGAATTTAAAACATGATGTTTGCATTTCTTTTGGGATAACAGAAATTTCCTGGCAAAGTTTAACATTTGTACCTGAGAAAAAAAAAAATAAGGGAGATAACTTTTATATCTGAATATTAATTAAAAAAAAAAATGATATATTAATAATTATGCCGGTTAATTTCATTATTTATGCTAATTAGTCCTGGGTATAATGATAGATTACATCTGGCAGCAAGGCTGCTGATTTAGAGATTTTGAGGTGCATGGCAACACCTCTTAATTGCTGTTCTCAGGTCTACCCGGACTTGGGGTGGTAGCACCTGTTAGGGTTCTAGCTATGGGTAAATAGTGAACCTCCAAATCAAAACAAAACACTATGAAAGTATAAAAATACATTTTTATATAAAATAATTACCAACAATACATTTTTATAGTAAAATGACCAACAATCCATTTTATCTGTAGTTTAAGGCATAAAATTATGTTCAAAATATATTTAGTTGAAGCCATAAAATTGTGTTCAAAATACTTAAGATTTCAGCATTAAATAATCTATAGAGGTTTATATGCCGCCAAACAAAATCAACCAACCGACAATACTTAATTCTAGTAAAATTACTGAGAATATATATTTTATATTGTAATTATACATGGTTAGGTACGTTTTCAGTGCTTCTAAGGTCAAGGTCAAGTTTGTGTGGGGAAGAGATTGCATGTGGTGATGAACTCAGCAGGCCATTTTGCAGAGTTCATTGTCAGACTAATATCCTCATCTCTGTTTGGATCACTACATTTTGGCCAGTGCATTCTCCAGGCTTCTTATAGAGTCTCTGTGTCTGAGATGAAGTCCTGTCATTATTTCAAGAATTATTCAAACTAGTATCCTCATCTTTGTTGTTTTGATCACAATATTTTAGCCAATGCATTCTTCAGGATTCTTACATTGTCTGAAGGTCTGAGATGAGGTCTTGTCATTATTCCATGAATTATTCTGACTAGTATCCTCATCTTTGTTGTTTTGATAACACTTTGGCTAATATATTCTCCAGTCTTCTCTTATTGTCTGAAATTGTGTTATGTATTCTTATCACTATTCCATGAATTATTCTGACTAGTATCTTCATCTTTGTTGTTTGTATATAACTAAACATTTCATATTTATTTCCGTACTTATTTTGTTTGTTTTTCCTTTCACAGGCTTGATTCCAAGAGTTAAAACCAACAAAACAATAAAATCACTACCCACCTACAAACCCAACGACTCTTGGAGTAAAGAAAAGGCCCTGTTTGGACAGAATGACTATATTGGTATGTGGAAAAGAAGTTATATATGGATGAAGTTAAAAAATGGGGCATATTTTGGGCGAGGGAAATTCTCCAGCATTATATCGGTTACCATAATTGTCAAAAACAATGAAGGCAATACTTTTCACTATTAGATGTAATAGTCTGTGAATTTCTTAAATGAAGCCTTGTTAATTATTATTCATTTTTGATGTTATAATTAAAATGGGAGTGTGACTTTATAATAATAATATATCATTTTTTAAATATTTTATGACTTTCATATAATTTGTTTGACATTATCAAACTTTATGTATCTCTCTCTCTCTCTCTCTCTCTATATATATATATATATATATATATATATATATATATATATATATATATATATATATATATATATATATTACTTTTAAATATCAATTTTATCCCAACATCGATGTTACTGTGGTTTTAACGGTATTTCCAATTTCTTTTCACTTTGTTCAGCATCTTTTTCAGCTTGTACACTATTTACATTATTCGGACTATTGTCCTCATCTTTGTCGCCATATTTATCACAACGTTTCGGCCTTTCAGTATCTGTCTATATTTCTGAGATGAGGTATTATGTATACTATTTACATTATTCGGACTATTGTCCTCATCTTTGTCGCCATATTTATCACAACGTTTCGGCCTTTCAGTATCTGTCTATATTTCTGAGATGAGGTATTATGTACACTATTTACATTATTCGGACTATTGTCCTCATCTTTGTCGCCATATTTATCACAACGTTTTGGCCTTTCAGTATCTGTCTATATTTCTGAGATGAGGTATTATGTACATTATTTACATTATTCGGACTATTGTCCTCATCTTTGTCGCCATATTTATTACTACGTTTCTACCTTTCAGTATCTGTCTATATTTCTGAGATGAGGTATTATGTACACTATTTACATTATTCGGACTATTGTCATCATCTTTGTCGCCATATTTATTACAACATTTCGGCCTTTCAGTATCTGTCTATATTTCTGAGATGAGGTATTATGTACACTATTTACATTATTCGGACTATTGTCCTCATCTTTGTCGCCATATTTATCACAACGTTTCGGCCTTTCAGTATCTGTCTATATTTCTGAGATGAGGTATTATGTACACTATTTACATTATTCGAACTATTGTCCTCATCTTTGTCGCCATATTTATTACAACGTTTCGGCCTTTCAGTATCTGGTATATTTCTGAGATGAGGTATTATGTACACTATTTACATTATTCGGACTATTGTCCTCATATTTATTACAACGTTTCGGTCTTTCAGTATCTGTCTATATTTCTGAGATGAGGTATTATGTACACTATTTACATTATTCGGACTATTGTCCTCATCTTTGTCGCCATATTTATTACTACGTTTCTACCTTTCAGTATCTGTCTATATTTCTGCGATGAGGTATTATGTACATTATTTACATTATTCGGACTATTGTCCTCATCTTTGTCGCCATATTTATTACAATGTTTCCGCCCTTCAGTATCTGTCTATATTTCTGAGATGAGGTATTATGTACACTATTTACATTATTCGGGCTATTGTCCTCATCTTTGTCGCCATATTTATCACAACGTTTCGGCCTTTCAGTATCTGTCTATATTTCTGAGATGAGGTATTATGTACACTATTTACTTTATTCGGACTATTGTCCTCATCTTTGTCGCCATACTGAAAGGCAGAAACGTTGTGATAAATGTGCATTTTTTATTCTATTTTACACATGTGTGGATTCATGAATTTAAAAATTAAATTATATATATATATATATATATATATATATATTCATCCACAGGCAGACTTTTTCACTGTATCACAGCTCTTTAGTGTGGCTAGACATCCAATTGCTTCAGGCTGTGACTGAAACCTGACTGATTTGGTATCAGTCAGAGATTCTAGCCCCTAGGCCATTGATGCCCGGCAGAGAGAAAGGATAATTTTTCTGTATTTATTTTTCATAAACACACCAGTCGCTTAGAGAACTCAATCAGCTCGGAGAGTCTTGCATTATCACCAGTGTATATATATATATATATATATATATATATATATATATAACCAAAATATATCTGTAAAAAGATAAAAGGAAAACTTATCTTAGCTGAAGTTTTTTGTCTTCTAATGGACTTATCAAGGCAAATGTAAGAATTTTATTTTGCAACAAAATATAAACAAAAGTAAAAATGTTAGTTTTAGAAATTTTTAAATTTAAGAAACACTGATTAATATTCATCAGGTTAACAGAAAAGTTTAGGTAAACTTTGGAGGATGTTATCTTTTCTTTTGTCTTTATATATATATATATATATATATATATATATATACTTAACTCTCCCATTGAATTTGAGGTATGAGTGTCAAGCAGACCAGTTCCTAGAAAACTGACAGCCTGACAACAGCACATGAGAATTGATTATAGTGGTGAATGTTTCGTGCAGGACCATCCACACTTTTTGAAAGGCCGAATACAGAGGCCTGGTGCACTAAGTGCCACAAGGTCCCCAAATGACCCTCCGCTGGTTTTGAATTCAGAGTTGCCCTTCTCCTAGACGAGTTGCCATCCAAAGCTAAAGAACCCAGTCTGTCTTGCCATTTACCCATAGCTGGAGGAAGAAGAAGAGGATTCATACCTTTCCCAAGGGTATTAGCACATAAGTGAATGTAATGGATTCAACTGGAATTTGAACTTGGCTCACTGATTCCTCAATCCAAGCCGCTATCCATTACCCCACCATACCTCCTTATATATATAATTATTTATTTTTTAAAAATTTATAACATAAATATGTTATAAAATCACTACAAAAATAGCCATTTTGTTTCAACACTTCCGGTGTCTTATCAAGTGATGATGTTGAATGTAAAATAAATGTTTTTAAAAGTTTCAAATTAATTATCAGTCCTACGCAAGGGGAAAACGTTTTTACAAAAGCTAGATTGACCAATCAAAATACAAGTATAGGAAAATTCAAAAAGCTTGACAACAAAGTCATGTTATAATAGCTATTCAGATGTTTAAAATATGGGTAATATTAAAAAAGAATTTATTCTAACCAATAATTACTAAATTATATGATAAAATTTGATATTAAAATTAATATAATAATAATTAATGTGTGCATATATGTGTGTATATTTGTGGGTATATATGTATATATGTGTGTATGTGTACTTGTTATTATGTAGATGTATACGTATGTATATGTTTATATATTCATATGTATGTATTTCAGTTTGTGTGTATATATATATATATATATATATATATATATATGTATATGTGTGTTGGTTTGTGTTTGCTGTTGCGTGTATATATGTGTATGTATGTATGTACGTATGACTGTACACTTATTTCTATAGGTAGTTCTTTTTATCTTATTTTCCTTCACCTAATATATAATAAAATTATTATCAACTTATCTGATTAAAAGATATGTTTTTATTGATATTTGTGGGTTTGGAATTTTTGTTTTTTAATATATTAAATAATATTATTTTTAATCATTTTTATCTTTGTTTATTTGCTCGCTTAAGTTATATTTTAATAAGTGGTTAGCATTTGTTTAATGACACTTTCAGTCTTAAATATTTATTGGTTGTGGTATCTGATTGTCTGGGTCAATGTCTGTGGATGTGTGTACATATATTTATAGGTGTCTATGTGTATGGAAAGTGCATTCACTTTTAATTATGTATGTATGTACGTATGTGTTGGTTTCCTTCTCCCCCCCACTTTTTTTTTTTTTTTTTTCATAAAGGGCCATGGAGATGTTCTCTGTCTCGTCTCTTTTTGTGTGTGTGTATATATATGTATATATATAAATATGTCTGGGTGCTTATATGTTATAATCTGATTGTGTTTGTGTTTTACGCGTGAGTTTAGGACCACATTCACACACTTGGGATTAAAATGTATACATATTGTCAAAGGACCGGATATAAAATTAGCTTCTAAAGTAAATTCAATGAAGAAATAAATTGAATAACATATATATTTCTTCTTTTCTCCTCAGTAATTTTATAGTTGTAAACTTAATAGCGATTAAATTTTGATTTTGAAATTAGCAGTTTTTAATTTTAATATTAAATTTTATCATATAATTTAGTAATTATTGGTTAGAATAAATTCTTTTTTTAATATTACCCATATTCTAAAAATCTGAATAGCTATTATAACATGACTTTGTTGTCAAGCTTTTTGAATTTTCCTATACTTGTGTTTTGATTGGTCCATCTAGCCTTTGTAACAACGTTTTCCCCTTGCGAAGGATTGTTAATTAATTTGAAACTTTTAAAAACATTTATTTTACATACAACATCATCACTTGATAAAACATCGAGGGTGTTGAAACAAAATGGCTATTTTTGTAGTGATTTTATAACATATTTACGTTATAAATTTTTTTTAAATAAATAATTATATCTGCTCTACTTTGTATTGAGCACTCTTTTAAGAATAGTAATTGTAATATATATATATATATATACACACACAAATAAAGAGAAAGAACAGACAGATTAAGAATCCACAGTTCTTAGCATTTACTTTTTTCTGAAAAAAGTACTCAATACAATGTAAAGCAAAATATAATATTTTTATCACTATACAAAAACTTTCATGTTTCAGAATTATAATGTTCCTTCATCAGGAAATGATAGATAACTTACGATGAAAATGATTTATTTAGGAAACTAGAAAACAAATCATTACCTCATTTGAAAATTAAAAAGGAGTGGGGAAAACCCTAATCTCAAAATTAAAAGACATACTTGTAGGCATGTCTGGATTAACCAATCAAGAGACAGATCCAAGTTAAAGGGGAAATTAAGAATAAGGTCAGTGGGTGTGGGTAGGTGGGTTATTAATTCATGTCAAGATAAATTGACACATCACACAGCAGACAAACTGTTGCAAACAAAGTTTAGATAAGATGTAGACAAGGTTGTATTAAGCAAAATATTATTTTCAAGGAATTTCAAAATTTTTTATACTACAAAATATATATATATCTGTTATATTTTGTTTGTTTTTTAGACATTCTTGGTGATGGCAACATCCACCCAAAGGATTTGATCCGTGGTCCTCCATGGTTGGTTGGTTTCCGTGGTAATGAGTTGCAGAGGTTGTCCCGTCGTATGCGCTATGAGGGTGAAAAACTACGTTATCTCTACCCGACCAAGTTCCATAAAATCCAAAAAAGGATAAGATGGCTGTACCGTTTCTACAATCACCGAAGACACAAAACCAGTTACTGAAATGTTCATTTAATAAACAAATTTTCTTTTTATTTGTTAATGAAATTTTTTGGTTCCTTTATTAGATTTTTTTTTATTTACACTATTGCTAGTTTTAATCTGTGAAAATTTCACAGTCTTCCTATCTTAATATTTGGATTAATCTTAATGCTCAAGTGAATAAAGAGTTGGTTAATGCCGAGTTCTGTGGCTATAAAATATTTGTAGAAATTACCCTATCACATTGTTAAATATTTGAGCTAAACAACTTTAACAAAATCAAACCAGACAAAAAGATGGATTTTTGAGTCCCAGAATTCAATCTTGGTCAGCTGGGTCACATATTAAACACCTGTTCTTATACATTCACAAGAGTTAAGTAATGCTGAGTCTAGTCAGTACCTAGTGGGTGACAGTTTGCGAATACCAGGTCCTCTAAGCTTGGATGTGCGGGTGGTGTAATAGACAATGACTTGGAATTGAAAATTGGAGGGTCGAGTTCCACTTCCAGTTTGGTTCATTAATATTCACTTATGCATAAATACTCTTGGGAAACATATGACTCCCCCTCCCCCAACTGGGTGTTAATTAGTAAGATTTGTATGACTAAATTATTATTATCTCAAAAACATTCTTACAATCTAAAAATATTTTCTGGCATAAAATAATCTGCAAAAGGTTGATAAACTGTAAAAAAACAAGTTGATCAATCAATAAAATCTTTTACTCCCAGTAGACCCTGCATCCTAATGGCATTATTGTCTTGCTTAGGGTGAAATGATTAAAAAAAAAAAAAAAAGGGGGGGAGGGGTGCGGTTGAGTTCTGGAATTCAGTGTCAGTCAGGCAGGTCACGTATTTCTTGTTATAATATTATTTTCATATTTCCCATTATGGAGCCGACCGTGCTCAAATTTCTAGATCCGGTCGTGTATTTCATTTCTTTGAACCAGACTTTATACAATTTTTTTTTCTTTCTCTTTTTAATGTTGAGCTCTTGTGAACTTTAATAACCAGTTTTTTTTAAACACTAAATATTTTTTAAGGACAGGACAAAAATATATTTCTACCAACATCTGAGAATATGCGATATTTTTATAAGCAACATATATATAATATATTTTATATAATATATAATTTTTATAAGCGACTTAAAATAAGTACTACTACTGCTGATGTCAGTCTGGCTGGTGCAATTAAAAGAAAAAAAGATTTTTTATAATATATTTTATATATATATATATATATATATATATATATATATATACATACTATAGTAAAAAAAGAACAGTAAGATATATAATCTGGTGTTCTTATTGCTATTTTTATTTTTACAAAACAGTGCTCAATGTAACTTTACAGAGCATAAATATAAATTAACTGATTTAAATATATGGTTCCTTCGCTACACAGGAATTACCATGTTTTAAAAACCGAAGCTAAAATTTTCAATATAATTAAATTAAAAGCATTAGTTCTGTTTTGTCATCAAGTTAATTTCCAAAATTCGCTTGAAGATGAAACAGAACTAATTCCATATGTGAAGGGGTCAATATAACATCACTACAACCTGAAAAAGCTGGACAACCCTTTGCAAATATTTCTCCCAAGCAAGATCCCCTCCCATAGAGGAAAACCTGACCAAAGACTGTGTATGCTATCCCGTGCAGCTGTGGAAAGAAATATAAAGGGGAGACAGGCTGCCGCCTTATGGTAAGGCTTCAAGAACACCAGAAAGCTGTAACATGAGGGGAAGTGAAAAAATCAGGCGTGGCTGACCACATACAGAGAGAAAAGGGAGATCACTGCCCTCTCTGGGATCAGATTGAGATCATAGATGAAGAAAACCATTGGAAAATTCGTAAACTTAAGGAATCAGCACATATGCTAGGCCACAAAAATCTCCTGAGCCGATCAAGCATAGAAATAAATACAGTATGGTAACCAGTAATAAGGAGTGCCAGAGAAAAGTGATAACAACAACAAAAATTGCAATATGAACTCTGGTAAAAACATAAATGATAACAGCATCAATTGCAATATGAGCACTGGTAAAAATCGGAAGCTAAATACATCAGGTTTATAATACCCAGAAATTCATGCATAGATGTCCTCAAGTATACATGGCACAGTGGATAAAGGTGTTGGTTAGGTCCAGTGACAGGACCCAAAGAGTGTGAGTTCAATACCTGGTTAATCCATCAAACATAGCACGTGGAACTAGAACAGTTTCCACCCAGTGAGCGAAAAAAGGGTTTATTCCAACTACCTGAAGAATAGTCCGAATTGTACATGATACCTCATTTCAGAGATATAGACAGATACTAAGTGTTAAGAAGAGAAGCCAATAAAAGAGAGTTCCGCAAGTCTGAGAGAAGAAACTGTTAGCATAGAACTTACAGTTACGTCTAGCCATTTCAGTCTAGTTAGTCATAAAGTTTAGGTACAATAATTGAAAGTAATATTTATTTTGAATATACAAAAATGTGGCACAGTGCCAGGGGACGGGGGAAGGCTGGTCTCTAGTCAGTCTTCTCTTAAACTTAGCTACAATTATTGACCCAAACATACCCCAGTATTCCTTACACCAAAACAACATTTTCTTACTTATCATTCTTACTACATAATACCTCAAAGTCTCTATTTAGTCCGAACTAATTCCCATATATTAAGTCTAATCAGTTTGATAAAATTAAATTGGCAGCTGATCTTAAAAATGACCTACAATCTGTCGTTAATTGGGGCAAGAAACGACTTATTAATTTTGATGTCTCCAAAACGAAACTGCTCTCTTTTTAATCATATGAGAGAACTTTTTTTGTTTTCCATCAACATGGCGGATGATCAATTTGATAAAGTCAAATTGGCAGCTGAATCTTAAAAATGACCTACAACTGTTGTGGCAAGTAACGACTTATTAATTTTGATGTCTCCAAATGTTAAAGAGAAATAACTGCGACATCTAGAAGAGGCATGACACGTGGAACTAGAAAAAAACTACCCTGTTGGTCGAAATAAAGAGTTCGGTTCAAAATTTTAATCACCTGAAGAAGGCCGGAGAGTACAATGGCCGAAACGTTTTGAATTTGAGAATAAAGATGAGGATAATTGTTCAAACAATATAAATAATGCTATTAATCACAATGCCTCACATCAGAGATCCAATCACCTGAAGAAGGCCAGAGCGTACAACGTCCGAAACGTTGTGAATATGTCAATGAAGATGAGGATAACAGTCCGAATAATGTAAATAATGCAAGTAATCATAAGACCTCATCCCAGAGATCCAATTACCTGAAGAAGGCCGGAGCGTACAACGGCCGAAACGTTGTGAATATGGCAATGAAGATGAGGATAACAGTCCGAATAATGTAAATAATGCAAGTAATCATAATACCTCATCTCAGAGATCCAATTACCTGAAGAAGGCCGAAGCGTACAACGGCCGAGACGTTGTGAATATGGCAATGAAGTTAGGGATAAGAGTCCGAATAAGGTAAATAATGCAAGTAATCATAGTACCTCATCTCAGAGATCCAATCACCTGATGAAGGCCGGAGCGTACAACAGCCGAAACGTTGTGAATATGGCAATGACGATGAGGATAACAGTCCGAATAACGTAAATAATGCAAGTAATCAACTAAATGATTCCGAAAATATAATTTAAAAAACACAAGCTTTTCGATCACTTTTTCTGTTTTTGATCCTTAATTCACGTTGGGGAATTGAGTCAAATCTCTTGATCTGTTGGGACGATTCTTCCAGTTCAACGTTACCTATTTTTTTTTTCTTTAGTGAAATCACTTTCACTGCTCGTTCAGATGTCCACTCTTCACTGTATTCAAAACTGAATTTGAATCTAGAACGAATCCATAAATTTCACTCCCCCTTCGTTTGCTGAGAAAGCCCAGTATTAATTGAAGACAAACCTTGATCCACAAGTGAGATAAAAAAAAAATGTTACGCCGAAAACGTTCTTCAGCGTGTTTGAACTTCATCGCAGGACTCATACTGAAAGAAACCTCTTTTACGGCGCACTTGTAACTCAAACCTTTCATCAATATCATTTTCTTCTGCAATTTCAGGCGCTGTTGGCAGAGCAGATGCATAACCATTTTCACGATAGTCTTGAAGAAAACTGGGAGTTAGTTGCATATTTTTTTAAAAAGTTTTTCTAATATGTTTTTAATAAAAAAAATTTTCTAATATGTTTTTAATCATTTCACCCTAAGCAAGGCAATAAAGCCACTATGTCACAAGAGGTTACTGAGTGTGAAAGAACAAGAAAAACATTATTAAGGAGCAAGAACAATAAAAGAAGAGGAATCAAGAAGACAGAAGATGACGATTGACATTGCATTTAAATTTTTAAAGATCAAAGTTGGCTGGAAAACAAGAAGCCGGAAGAGAGTTCTACAGACGTGAAATGCAAGAGAAGAAACTGTTAGCAAAGAACTTACGGTTACATCGAGCCAATTCAACTGTAAAATGATGAGACCTAGCCGCAATATTCGAAGCATGGACGAATGGTAGACTTATAGATATGCAAGATAAATTCCGGAGAGAAAAATTGTCTAGCACGACACAGTGGACCAACTTTCTTTTCAGCAAACCAAGCAATGGATTCAATATAATCTTTCCACTTCATGTCAACAGAAAAACGTTAGCTCGAGAAGGTGCAACGAGTCACTCTCCGGGAGGTTAGCATCAGTCATGCTAACGGCAGGTAGAAAAGGGTCTCTCAGATGATTAATAGAAAGTAGTTTTGTTTTAGAGCTGTTAAAATTAACAAGCCATTTCTTGTCCCAGTTAACAACAGATTTTAGCTTAGCTTCCAATTTGAATATATAAAAAATATTTTTATAATGCACAAATTTAAATGTATTTAAACATATTTTTAGACATATTAAGGGGTTGATAAATCATAAAAAATACAAATCAATCATTCAAACTGTCGAGTAATTGCTGAATGCTTCTTACTTCCATCACGCGGACACACGGTGAGCTTGCATGCAGGAATTCGATACGTTTGGAACATTTCCCAAGTGATATGTGTCATGTCTAGTCTGAGAGTCGACAGTCTCAGGATTTTAGAACTCCAAGTACTTCTCAAGTTAGGATCGTTTGAAGACAATCGAAACGAACATGTTTTGTCATTTACTTTTAGATGACCAATTCCGGAGAGCTGCCTTTTTCTGTCTGTTTTTACTCAGAAAGTTCTTTGAAGCTTGTTGAAATGATAGGTTTAATTTAACACTCCTTTAAAAAAAAGAAGAAATACCTGTATCAAGAGAATATGGAGACGATGCAACAATTTCTGCCAAATTAACCCAGTTTTTGGTCATATTTTTCTTATCTATGATTACCAACTTCAAATAACTTTAACAAAAATACAATTAATAAATAAGATAAAATAAAAAATAAATAAATCGTGACAAACCTGGTATTGAACCCTTCTGTAATTGTAGATCTAAAGAAAATTATCCACTAGAGAGCAAATGCAGATCTACCAGGGTTATATATCAAGCGATCATTTCCCGCAAATATGAAAAATTATAATGTTTACATTGGAATGTCCGCGGGGGAATGGAAACAGTGATTTTATACCCATAGGCACTCAATTTCTAACCCTAAACTAAAGGACCAGACAGAAATTTTAGTAATTGAAGGAGAAAAGTTTGAGCCCACAGATAATTTTGGAGATTATAGGTTCCGCGCGTACTACTAAAAGTCTTATAGAAAGGTGTGACTTGTGTTTAGAAGAAAAAAAAAATAGAAAAATAAAATACAATAATCAAAGCCAACTATTAAATGTGCAAAATGTAAGAATATTGTTCGAAGATATTTGAAATGCACTCAGGTTCTTCCATACGTTAAATTTGATTATTGCCCGGTTTTGATACTACATACTAGGTACCAAATATCAATATAACATTCCTTTTATTTATCAGGAAATTTTGAACTAGACCTCTGTTCTTATGTTTTTGGGTTTTTAAATCCATTTCTGGCACTGTAAATCCCCCATAAAAATAAAACAAAAAAGTTTGTTTTTTTAAATCGGTATCACCCCCAAATAAGGCAGTAAAGCCACTAAGACGCAAGGGGTGTGGAGGAATTAGGAACAGAAACATTAGTAATGAGAAAAGAGTAATCAGGAGGACAGTAGATAGTGACTGACATTGCGTTTAAATTTTGCAGATTAAAGTTGGCTGGAAAGCATAGGACCAGAATAGAGTTCTGCAAGCGAGAGGCGCGAGAAAAAAAAAAACTGTTAGCATAGAACTTAGTTACATCTAGCTAGCTCATCTGTAAATTGATGAGATCTCATTGCCATTCTAGTACTGCGCTTAAATTAATAAAGTCTAGGTACCATAGCAAAGAGCTCCTCCAAACACTTACCATGAAAGTATTTATAGAAAAGGCACAGAGAGGCAACCTTATGGCAGTGGGCAAATGACTGAAGCCGAGCAGCCAGATCAGGACCAATAATATTGCTGATTCTTCTTTGGATGTTATCAAAGAGTTCCAGATAAATAGCAATGGCAGCGGACCATATATGGCAGCAATATTCTAAGCAAGGATGAACGGTAGACATAGATATACATGGTACAGCGGTGTTAGTTAGATCCAGTGACAGGACCCAAAGAGTGTGAGTTCAATACCTGGTTAAGGCGATGGAAAACTTGGAGAGGGGAATTAATAGATAACTGATAACTGACATCTATTAGACATGGCACGTGGAACTAGAACAGTCTACCCCAGCGAGCGAAATAAAGGGTTCAGTTCGACATTCCAACTACCTGAAGAAGGCTGGAGCGTACAACGGCCGAAACGTTGCAATAAATATGGCGACAAAGATGCGGACAATAGTCCGAATAATGTAGATAATGTACATAATGCCCCATCTCAGAAATATAGACGGATTCAATATAGTCTTTCCACTTCATTGCAGCTGAGGACGTTAACCCGAGAAGGCGCAATGGGTCACTTTCTTAGAGGATGGCATTAGCCATGCTGATAGAAGACAGAGAGGAGTCTCTCAGATGATTAATCAAGAGAAGTTTAGTTTCGGAGGCGTTATAATTAACAAACCATCTTTTGCCCTATTTAACGACAGTCTTGAGGTCGTTTATACATCAGCTGCCATTTTTACTAATATTATTGGTCCTGATCACCTTTTCTATCGAAGCAAGAGTAAATGATAGTGTCGTCAGCGTAGATGCCAAATTAAGACCTGATGTCATCGGGAAGGTCGTTAATGAAGATTAAAAACAGTGTAGGACCAAGGATGAAGCCCTGGGGGACACTCATGTTAGTACGAAAGGATTTAGACGAGTGGCCGTTCAGGAAAACCTTCATTTCACGATTCGATAGCAACGACTGGATCAGCTCAAAAACGTACCCAGAGATACCGTAGCTTTTCAGCTTGTGAAGAAGACCCTGCTAAAGGCTTTCTACAGCCCGGCTTCGCCGTTTTTATCAAGAGCAATATAGAATCTCTCCGCAATTCACACTATTTACATTATTCAGACTATTGTCCTCATCTTTGTTGCAGTATTTATCACAACGTTTCAGTCTTTGTACGCTCCTGCCTTCTTCAGGTGGTTGGAATGTCGAGCTGAACCCTTTATTTCGCTCGCTGGGGTAGTCTGTTCTAGTTCCACGTGCCATGTCTAATGAGTGTCATTTTTCAGTTATCTCCTGTTAATTCCAGGTATTGAACTCACACTCTTTGGGTCCTGTCACTGGATCTAACCAACGCCTTTATCCACTGCGCCATGTGTCCTCAAGTCAGTGGAGAACTTGGAGAGGGGAATTAACAGGAGATAACTGACAACTGACATTCATTAGACATGGCACGTGGAACTAGAACAGTCTACCTCAGCGAGCGAAATAAAGGGTTAAGTTCGACATTCCAACCACCTGAAGAAGGCCGGAGCGTACAACGGCTGAAACGTTGTGATAAATATGGCGACAAAGATGAAGACAATGGTCTGAATAATGTAAATAGTGTACATAATACCTCATCACAGAAATATAGACAGATACTGAAAGGTCGAAACGTTGTGATAAATATGGCGACAAAGATGAAGACAATAGTCCGAATAATGTAAATAGTGTACATAACACTTCATCTCAGAAATATAGACAGATACTGAAGGACCGAAACGTTGTGATAAATATGGCAACAAAGATGAGGACAATAGTCCGAATAATGTAAATAGTGTACATAACACTTCATCTCAGAAATATAGACAGATACTGAAGGGCCGAAACGTTGTGATAAATATGGCAACAAAGATGAGGACAATAGTCCGAATAATGTAAATAGTGTACATAACACTTCATCTCAGAAATATAGACAGATACTCTCCGCAATTATCGTTAATACACCAGCAGTTGATCTGGAGAAACAAAAGCAGTATTTTTTGAGAAAAGATCCTGTGATGGGAGATGATGGACTAATTCAGCATTTATTAGGGCCTTTAGGAGTTTCTCAAACAGATGCAAAAGGCTAAGAGGTCGATGGTTGGTTGGGTCAGATGGCTCACCAGAGTTCTCAAAAACCGGAAAAACAGACGATGACTTCCAGCAGGCGGGAAAACAGGAGACAGTGAAGCATTTATTGTACAGTTCCGAGAGTACAGGAGTTAGTTTGGGGGCACACTTCTTAATAAATATTGCAGGAAATGCCATTGGGTTCACATGTTTTGTGGGTACCCAGGTTAGAGATGATAGCAGAAACCATGGAATGGGTTATATGAATATCACTCTGTTCTGTTCTAGACTCAGTTCTCAGGGGGTGAAGATAGGAAGGGAGAGTCCAGATGAATCAAGAGTAGAGTTCAAGGAGAATTTACAAGTGAAGCATTCAGTTTTATAAGCAGAGAATGTTAACACCTATCTCCCTCTATCTATTTCTATATATATATATATATATATCTCCCTCTCTCTCTGGGGATCTAGGTTAGAGATGATAGCAGAAACTGTGGAAGCGGTTATATGAATATCACTCTGTTCTGTTCTAGACTCAGTTCTTAGGGCGGAGTGAAGTTAGGAAGGGAGAGTCCAGATGAATCAAGAGTAGAGTTCAAGGAGAATTTACAAGTGAAGCATTCAGTTTTATAAGCAGAGAATGTTAACACCTATCTCCCTCTCTCTCTATCTCTCTCTCTGGGTATCTAGGTCAGAGATGATAGCAGAAATCATGGAAGGGGTTATATGAATATCACTCTGTTCTGTTCTAGACTCAGTTCTCAGGGGGTTGAAGTTGGGAAGGGAGAGTCCAGATGAATCAAGAGTAGAGTTCAAGAATTTACAGGCAAAGTATTCATTTTTATCAGCAGAGGATAATAACATCTCAAATCGATTGAAGAGACCTTGCATTTATTTGGTACTTTATTATACAGATGCCAGTAGTCACCAGATCCAAAGTTTTTAGAGGCTATGTAGTGTCCCATTCTCCCAGCAAATAGGGACCTAGCTTTTTCTAGGACTCGCTTACCTTTGTTATGAGCACATGCACATAGGCATCTCTTATGACGAGAGCTGTCACGCTGGTATAGTGTGAGACCTTGCATCATGTACTTTAGAAATTCCAACTGTCTTTCCCTGATGTTAAGTATAAGTTTCCTTCTTGCTTCCATTTCCTGTAAAACTTTGCTCACATGTTCTGTATTCTCAGCATCCTTCTGTAGTGCCACTTTTTTGCTGTTTCAAGTTTTATCTTCACCTGTATGGATATTGTCTAATATTCACTGCAATATTTTAAAAGGCAAACGCCAGTTTCACAACTCTCATTAAACTTTTCCGCTGCTATGTTTGTGAGATTCGGATATGTGCGCAAACTATTTTATTGCTAATGTCGCATTCTTTGGTAACTATTTGGTAAGTAAATATGTTCGTCGTCTTTAGTTTTTCTATATTCAATGAATTGTATTGAACAAAATAGTTATCCGGCCCACACTCGTCATTCTCTCAGTTATTTGGCCCTATGTAAAAAAAAAAATAAAATAAAATAATGGTGACCCATGTCCTAGATAAACACATTATAAAACTCACGCCCGTTTATCGGACACCCACCGATCACTTCACGCCTCAATCTACCAATCACGTTACTTGCCCGCCTCTGTCACAGATGACCGTAGTAAAATAAACGATTGCTTTCATCGTCTCTGCGAACGCCATTAATTGTCTTATTAATTATGTTCGAGTTAATTATCGGGAAATTAACACATTTAATCGGGCCACGTTTAGTTATCTAACCTACACCCAACAAAAAAGAAAAGAAAAAAAAAACGCGGTCAATCCCTGTTTGAATCAGAAAACACTAGCGACACTTGCATTATTTACATTATTCGGTCTGTTATCCTCATCTTCATTGCCATATTCACAACGTTTTGACCGTGGTACGCTCCGGTCTTCTTCAGGTGATTAAATCTCTGAGATAAGGTATTATGATTATTTGCATTATTTACATTATTCGGACTGTTATCCTCATCTTCATTGCCACATTCACAACGTTTCGACCGTGGTACGCTCCGGTCTTCTTCAGGTGATTAAATCTCTGAGATAAGGTATTATGATTACTTGCATTATTTACATTATTCGGACTGTTATTCTCATCTTCATTGCCATATTCACAACGTTTTGGTCGTTGTACGCTCCGGCCTTCTTTAGGTGATTGGATCTCTGAGATGAGATATTATGATTACTTACATTATTTACGTTATTCGGACGGTTATCCTCATCTTCATTTCCATATTCAAAAACGTTTCGGCCGTTCTACGCTCCGGTCTTCTTAAGGTGAATAATGTAAATAATGCAAGTAATCATAAGACCTTATCTCAAAGATCCAATCCGAAAACATTATCTGAGGCCTTGTTGTAGTCATATCGTCATACCCAGGACGCGGATGTAGTTTATCGTCATACCCAGGACGAAGGGCCTAATAAGACAGATTTATATTTTACAATGATGTTCACTATGTACAAGTCCTAAGACTCAGTCAAAATAAGGGGTACAGTTTATGGGGATATGTAGGGAGGATAACGTGTTTAAGAGGTTAAAATTGTAGTGATCGAAGACGCATCCTCATAGGAGGCGGTTCCACGACGTAGCAGTTCGTAGGAAGAAGCTGCTCGAATGGAACTTACATCTCATCAATGGAATACGAAGGTAATGAATGTAATTCGCTACAATATGTATTACATAGCTTAGACGTGAAGGTTTTAACTGGTGTAACTAAGGAATGTGGTTCATCTGAATATTTTCCAAGGAAATAGCGATAGAACAGTAACAGGCTAGCGACGTTTCGTCTGTGGGGCTTGTGTTGTATTGTAAAAAATAATTCATCACCCACAAGGACGCGGAGTGGCTTTTGATCTCTACAGAAACTAGAAAGCGAAAACTGGGAAGCTCTATAGAAATGGCAGCAGTACTCCGTTTTCGGTCTGATCTAGATGGAAGATAGCAGATGTCAGGCACCCGTGGAGCTGTGCCAACCATTTTTTTTCCGGTATTTTTAACGATGGATCGTATGTACGAATTACACTTGAGGTCTGGATTGAGTTTAAGGCCTAACAGGAGTTCAAGACATAGGAACTCTCTTTGAAAGAACACTCGTTCATCGTGATTGGTGAAAATTCAAGATCTCTCCGCATGAAAACAAATTCTAGCAGTAATTCGCAAGAAATGAAGAGATCTCAGAGCAACAACTAGAAGAGGAGGATTAAAACCATCTTGTCACCTGGCCTATCTCTGTATCGTATTGTCTCAGAAGCCTTTATTTATTCGACATCTTCCAACTTTCCTAAGAATCAACTTTGGTATCTTCATTCTTCTGTTGATCGATGTTGGGGCGCTACGGTTCCTCTTCGCAAAAAATTAAAAAATATCCTCGACGTCTAATTAAGTTCTCTGAGTTTTCACACGATTTAATCTTAATTATTTCCGACTTTAAATCGTTGTTAGGCATTCTTAAAAGTTGGGCTAGGGTTACCACCGCCTTATTTCGCTACCAATAAATCAGTCAGATCCAATGAGTGTTTTCCTTAGGAGAATGAAGGTTCGAATCCTGCCGGGGAGAGCATATTTTTCTAACAAGATTTCTCGAATATTCAGGCCGTTAGATGGAAATAAATATACTCTTTAATAAATAAACAGAGCATCTACCCAAATATGGGAATTCATTAAAAATAACGTTTAAGTAATATCACACACACACACACACACACACACACGCGCACGCGCGTCAACATAGCTACAATTAAAAAGAAACACTACTGCAAATGACCTAATCTGAATAAAAAATAGAAATCGATTACACCCTGTCACTCCAGTGGGTCTTAAACTGACCGTATGGTGAAAGAAAACTAAAGCAGTTGTTTCAATTAATTTGCACAAAGGTGTAATTACAATACCTCATCTCGGAAATCTAGATACAAGAATTACAAAGGTGGATAAGGGAACTTACTTCTAGCCATTTCCGCTATAAAATAATGAGACCTTGCCGCTTGAAAAATTCAAAAGGTCTAGGTAGCATAGAGAAAAGCTCATTCTTGAAGATTTGTCGTTGATATGAAAGCCGGAAGCCGAACGAGAGTTCCACAATTGAGAAGTGCAGGAGAAGAAACTGTTAGTATAGAACTTACGGTTCCAGCAAGCAATTTCAACAGTGAAGTCATGGTATCAACACCTTTGTGAAAATTAATTGAAACAAAATTAATAATTCCGTTGTTGTTTACCTTTATGGTGAAAGAAAGGAAACTAAAGCGTTGTTTGGTTTGGTTTGTTTTGTTTTACGGCATATAAACCTTAATGGGTTATTTAATGCCGACAACATTTTTAGGATAGATTCGTATGAATAGAATATTTATTCTTTGGTTTAGATTGGTTTGGTTTATTTTGTTTTACGGCATATCAACCTCAATGGGTTATTTAATGCCGACAACATTTTTAGGATAGATTCGTATGAATAGAATATGTATTCTTTGGTTTATTGGTTTGGTTTGTTTTGTTTTACGGCATATCAACCTCAATGGGTTATTTAATGCCGACAACATTTTTAGGATAGATTCGTATGAATAGAATATGTATTCTTTGGTTTAGATTGGTTTGGTTTATTTTGTTTTACGGCATATAAACCTTAATGGGTTATTTAATGCCGACAACATTTTTAGGATAGATTCGTATGAATAGAATATGTATTCTTTGGTTTAGATTGGTTTGGTTTGTTTTGTTTTACGGCATATCAACCTCAATGGGTTATTTAATGCCGACAACATTTTTAGGATAGATTCGTATGAATAGAATATGTATTCTTTGGTTTAGATTGGTTTGGTTTATTTTGTTTTACGGCATATAAACCTCAATGGGTTATTTAATGCCGACAACATTTTTAGGATAGATTCGTATGAATAGAATATGTATTCTTTGGTTTAGATTGGTTTGGTTTGTTTTGTTTTACGGCATATAAACCTCAATGGGTTATTTAATGCCGACAACATTTTTAGGATAGATTTGTATGAATAGAATATTTATTCTTTGGTTTAGATTGGTTTGGTTTGTTTTGTTTTACGGCATATCAACCTCAATGGGTTATTTAATGCCGACAACATTTTTAGGATAGATTCGTATGAATAGAATATGTATTCTTTGGTTTAGATTGGTTTGGTTTGTTTTGTTTTACGGCATATCAACCTCAATGGGTTATTTAATGCCGTCGACATTGTTAGGATAGATTCGTATGAATAGAATATGTATTCTTTGGTTTAGATTGGTTTGGTTTGTTTTGTTTTACGGCATATCAACCTCAATGGGTTATTTAATGCCGACAACATTTTTAGGATAGATTCGTATGAATAGAATATGTATTCTTTGGTTTAGATTGGTTTGGTTTGTTTTGTTTTACGGCATATAAACCTCAATGGGTTATTTAATGCCGACAACATTTTTAGGATAGATTTGTATGAATAGAATATTTATTCTTTGGTTTAGATTGGTTTGGTTTGTTTTGTTTTACGGCATATCAACCTCAATGGGTTATTTAATGCCGACAACATTTTTAGGATAGATTCGTATGAATAGAATATGTATTCTTTGGTTTAGATTGGTTTGGTTTGTTTTGTTTTACGGCATATCAACCTCAATGGGTTATTTAATGCCGACAACATTTTTAGGATAGATTCGTATGAATAGAATATGTATTCTTTGGTTTAGATTGGTTTGGTTTGTTTTGTTTTACGGCATATAAACCTTAATGGGTTATTTAATGCCGACAACATTTTTAGGATAGATTCGTATGAATAGAATATGTATTCTTTGGTTTAGATTGGTTTGGTTTGTTTTGTTTTACGGCATATCAACCTCAATGGGTTATTTAATGCCGACAACATTTTTAGGATAGATTTGTATGAATAGAATATTTATTCTTTGGTTTAGATTGGTTTGGTTTGTTTTGTTTTACGGCATATCAACCTCAATGGGTTATTTAATGCCGACAACATTTTTAGGATAGATTCGTATGAATAGAATATGTATTCTTTGGTTTAGATTGGTTTGGTTTGTTTTGTTTTACGGCATATCAACCTCAATGGGTTATTTAATGCCGACAACATTTTTAGGATAGATTCGTATGAATAGAATATGTATTCTTTGGTTTGGATTGGTTTGGTTTGTTTTGTTTTACGGCATATAAACCTTAATGGGTTATTTAATGCCGACAACATTTTTAGGATAGATTCGTATGAATAGAATATGTATTCTTTGGTTTAGATTGGTTTGGTTTGTTTTGTTTTACGGCATATCAACCTCAATGGGTTATTTAATGCCGACAACATTTTTAGGATAGATTTGTATGAATAGAATATTTATTCTTTGGTTTAGATTGGTTTGGTTTGTTTTGTTTTACGGCATATCAACCTCAATGGGTTATTTAATGCCGACAACATTTTTAGGATAGATTTGTATGAATAGAATATTTATTCTTTGGTTTAGATTGGTTTGGTTTGTTTTGTTTTACGGCATATCAACCTCAATGGGTTATTTAATGCCGACAACATTTTTAGAATAGATTTGTATGAATAGAATATGTATTCTTTGGTTTAGATTGGTTTGGTTTGTTTTGTTTTACGGCATATCAACCGCAATGAGTTATTTAATGCCGACAACATTTTTAGGATAGATTTATTTGTATGAATAGAATATTTATTCTTTGGTTTAGATTGGTTTGGTTTGTTTTGTTTTACGGCATATCAACCTCAATGGGTTATTTAATGCCGACAACATTTTTAGGATAGATTTGTATGAATAGAATATGTATTCTTTGGTTTAGATTGGTTTGGTTTGTTTTGTTTTACGGCATATCAACCTCAATGGGTTATTTAATGCCGACAACATTTTTAGGATAGATTCGTATGAATAGAATATGTATTCTTTGGTTTAGATTGGTTTGGTTTGTTTTGTTTTACGGCATATCAACCTCAATGGGTTATTTAATGCCGACAACATTTTTAGGATAGATTTGTATGAATAGAATATGTATTCTTTGGTTTAGATTGGTTTGGTTTGTTTTGTTTTACGGCATATCAACCTCAATGGGTTATTTAATGCCGACAACATTTTTAGGATAGATTCGTATGAATAGAATATGTATTCTTTGGTTTAGATTGGTTTGGTTTGTTTTGTTTTACGGCATATAAACCTTAATGGGTTATTTAATGCCGACAACATTTTTAGGATAGATTCGTATGAATAGAATATGTATTCTTTGGTTTAGATTGGTTTGGTTTGTTTTGTTTTACGGCATATCAACCTCAATGGGTTATTTAATGCCGACAACATTTTTAGGATAGATTTGTATGAATAGAATATTTATTCTTTGGTTTAGATTGGTTTGGTTTGTTTTGTTTTACGGCATATCAACCTCAATGGGTTATTTAATGCCGACAACATTTTTAGGATAGATTTGTATGAATAGAATATTTATTCTTTGGTTTAGATTGGTTTGGTTTGTTTTGTTTTACGGCATATCAACCTCAATGGGTTATTTAATGCCGACAACATTTTTAGGATAGATTTGTATGAATAGAATATTTATTCTTTGGTTTAGATTGGTTTGGTTTGTTTTGTTTTACGGCATATCAACCTCAATGGGTTATTTAATGCCGACAACATTTTTAGGATAGATTCGTATGAATAGAATATGTATTCTTTGGTTTAGATTGGTTTGGTTTGTTTTGTTTTACGGCATATCAACCTCAATGGGTTATTTAATGCCGACAACATTTTTAGGATAGATTTGTATGAATAGAATATGTATTCTTTGGTTTAGATTGGTTTGGTTTGTTTTGTTTTACGGCATATCAGCCTCAATGGGTTATTTAATGCCGACAACATTTTTAGGATAGATTCGTATGAATAGAATATGTATTCTTTGGTTTAGATTGGTTTGGTTTGTTTTGTTTTACGGCATATAAACCTTAATCGGTTATTTAATGCCGACAACATTTTTAGGATAGATTCGTATGAATAGAATATGTATTCTTTGGTTTAGATTGGTTTGGTTTGTTTTGTTTTACGGCATATAAACCTTAATGGGTTATTTAATGCCGACAACATTTTTAGGATAGATTCGTATGAATAGAATATGTATTCTTTGGTTTAGATTGGTTTGGTTTGTTTTGTTTTACGGCATATAAACCTTAATGGGTTATTTAATGCCGACAACATTTTTAGGATAGATTTGTATGAATAGAATATTTATTCTTTGGTTTAGATTGGTTTGGTTTGTTTTGTTTTACGGCATATAAACCTTAATGGGTTATTTAATGCCGACAACATTTTTAGGATAGATCCGTTGAATAGAATATGTATTCTTTGGTTTAGATTGGTTTGGTTTGTTTTGTTTTACGGCATATAAACCTTAATGGGTTATTTAATGCCGACAACATTTTTAGGATAGATTTGTATGAATAGAATATTTATTCTTTGGTTTAGATTGGTTTGGTTTGTTTTGTTTTACGGCATATCAACCTCAATGGGTTATTTAATGCCGACAACATTTTTAGGATAGATTCGTATGAATAGAATATGTATTCTTTGGTTTAGATTGGTTTGGTTTGTTTTGTTTTACGGCATATCAACCTCAATGGGTTATTTAATGCCGACAACATTTTTAGGATAGATTCGTATGAATAGAATATGTATTCTTTGGTTTAGATTGGTTTGGTTTGTTTTGTTTTACGGCATATAAACCTTAATGGGTTATTTAATGCCGACAACATTTTTAGGATAGATTCGTATGAATAGAATATGTATTCTTTGGTTTAGATTGGTTTGGTTTATTTTGTTTTACGGCATATAAACCTCAATGGGTTATTTAATGCCGACAACATTTTTAGGATAGATTCGTATGAATAGAATATGTATTCTTTGGTTTATTGGTTTGGTTTGTTTTGTTTTACGGCATATCAACCTCAATGGGTTATTTAATGCCGACAACATTTTTAGGATAGATTCGTATGAATAGAATATGTATTCTTTGGTTTAGATTGGTTTGGTTTATTTTGTTTTACGGCATATCAACCTCAATGGGTTATTTAATGCCGACAACATTTTTAGGATAGATTTGTATGAATAGAATATTCATTCTTTGGTTTAGATTGGTTTGGTTTGTTTTGTTTTACGGCATATCAACCTCAATGGGTTATTTAATGCCGACAACATTTTTAGGATAGATTCGTATGAATAGAATATGTATTCTTTGGTTTAGATTGGTTTGGTTTATTTTGTTTTACGGCATATCAACCTCAATGGGTTATTTAATGCCGACAACATTTTTAGGATAGATTCGTATGAATAGAATATGTATTCTTTGGTTTAGATTGGTTTGGTTTGTTTTGTTTTACGGCATATAAACCTTAATGGGTTATTTAATGCCGACAACATTTTTAGGATAGATTCGTATGAATAGAATATGTATTCTTTGGTTTAGATTGGTTTGGTTTATTTTGTTTTACGGCATATAAACCTCAATGGGTTATTTAATGCCGACAACATTTTTAGGATAGATTCGTATGAATAGAATATGTATTCTTTGGTTTATTGGTTTGGTTTGTTTTGTTTTACGGCATATCAACCTCAATGGGTTATTTAATGCCGACAACATTTTTAGGATAGATTCGTATGAATAGAATATGTATTCTTTGGTTTAGATTGGTTTGGTTTATTTTGTTTTACGGCATATAAACCTTAATGGGTTATTTAATGCCGACAACATTTTTAGGATAGATTCGTATGAATAGAATATGTATTCTTTGGTTTAGATTGGTTTGGTTTATTTTGTTTTACGGCATATAAACCTTAATGGGTTATTTAATGCCGACAACATTTTTAGGATAGATTCGTATGAATAGAATATGTATTCTTTGGTTTAGATTGGTTTGGTTTATTTTGTTTTACGGCATATAAACCTCAATGGGTTATTTAATGCCGACAACATTTTTAGGATAGATTCGTATGAATAGAATATGTATTCTTTGGTTTAGATTGGTTTGGTTTGTTTTGTTTTACGGCATATAAACCTTAATGGGTTATTTAATGCCGACAACATTTTTAGGATAGATTCGTATGAATAGAATATGTATTCTTTGGTTTAGATTGGTTTGGTTTATTTTGTTTTACGGCATATAAACCTTAATGGGTTATTTAATGCCGACAACATTTTTAGGATAGATTCGTATGAATAGAATATGTATTCTTTGGTTTAGATTGGTTTGGTTTATTTTGTTTTACGGCATATAAACCTTAATGGGTTATTTAATGCCGACAACATTTTTAGGATAGATTCGTATGAGTAGAATATGTATTCTTTGGTTTAGATTGGTTTGGTTTATTTTGTTTTACGGCATATAAACCTTAATGGGTTATTTAATGCCGACAACATTTTTAGGATAGATTCGTATGAATAGAATATGTATTCTTTGGTTTAGATTGGTTTGGTTTATTTTGTTTTACGGCATATAAACCTCAATGGGTTATTTAATGCCGACAACATTTTTAGGATAGATTCGTATGAATAGAATATGTATTCTTTGGTTTAGATTGGTTTGGTTTATTTTGTTTTACGGCATATAAACCTTAATGGGTTATTTAATGCCGACAACATTTTTAGGATAGATTCGTATGAATAGAATATGTATTCTTTGGTTTAGATTGGTTTGGTTTGTTTTGTTTTACGGCATATAAACCTTAATGGGTTATTTAATGCCGACAACATTTTTAGGATAGATTCGTATGAATAGAATATGTATTCTTTGGTTTAGATTGGTTTGGTTTATTTTGTTTTACGGCATATAAACCTTAATGGGTTATTTAATGCCGACAACATTTTTAGGATAGATTCGTATGAATAGAATATGTATTCTTTGGTTTAGATTGGTTTGGTTTATTTTGTTTTACGGCATATAAACCTGAATGGGTTATTTAATGCCGACAACATTTTTAGGATAGATTCGTATGAATAGAATATGTATTCTTTGGTTTAGATTGGTTTGGTTTATTTTGTTTTACGGCATATAAACCTTAATGGGTTATTTAATGCCGACAACATTTTTAGGATAGATTCGTATGAATAGAATATGTATTCTTTGGTTTAGATTGGTTTGGTTTGTTTTGTTTTACGGCATATCAACACCTCAGTGGGTTATTTAATGCCGACAACATTTTTATTGCGGTTAATATTTTTTTTTCTCAAAAATCTATTTCTAGTAATATTTTTCCTGAAAAAATGTATAGCTGATAATATTTTCTTTTTCAAAAATTTATTGCTGGCAATAATTTTTTTTTCAAAAATTTATTGCTGGTAATAAGTTTTATTTTCAAAAATGTATTGCTGGTATTAATTTTTTATAAATCATTTCTGGTATTATAACCTATTTATACACTTTCATTTTGTTTCTGGCCCCAGTTTGGATGTTAACTATTTGCCCATAGATGGGACCCTAACAGGCGTTACCATCTCGGGTCAGGGTAGACCTAGGAACACCAGCAATTAAGAGGTGGTTCCACGCGCCTCAAAACCTCCTGATCAGGGGCCTTGCTGTTGGACGTAATGTATCACCATACCCAGGACGCGGATGTAGTAAAAGCGTCGTTTCAATTAATTTGCACAAGAGTGTAGCATTAAAAAAAACTCTCAATTGTTGAAATTCACTAACAAGATGGAGTCGTGGATGGTGCTTTCGTTTCCGGTTTTAACTTTCGATTTTGGCGCCAAAAAGAAAGAAAAAAAAATGAAAGTATGAAACGATGTAAAGAAGGAGTGAAAGAGAGAGAGAGGGAGAGAGAGAAAGAGAATGTGTGAGAGGAAGAGAAATATTGGAAAAAGACGAAAAAGAAAGTAAAGAACCAAATGAAAGAATGAAAAGTGGAAGAAATAAAGAAAAGAAAGAAAAATACAAAAAATGAAAAAGTAAAAGAAAGAAAGAAAGAAAGAAAGAAAGAAAGAAAGAAAGAATTTCACGGTCAGATCATTCAAGAAAACCAGAAGGGAAAAAAGTGAAAACAAACCTTGAAATTATGAGTAAAGTTCTCTTTCTTAGGCACTTGCTGCTGTGGCGAGTTCGATGTTCCCGCCTTGCCCAACAATTTCAGGCCTTGTACCAGACGCGGAGATGTTTAGTTAACACTGTAAACATGGAGTTTCGTCAGAAGTATATAACGTTTCCTCTCCTATGAGAGAGAGAGAGAGAGAGAGAGAGAGAGAGTGAGAGAGAGTTTTTTTTAACCATCTGTTTCCTGCTAGCCCTCTCTCTCTACTTCGCTTATGCACACTCTGGGCTTGAAGCAGCCGCTTTTTTTTAAAAGTGTTTCCTAAACAAAAAAAAAAAAAAAAAAAAAAAAACGAAATGAAGGCAAACCAACTTTAACTAGTTACGTAAACGGCGGACATTGAAAGAAAAGAACTGTTTCATAGTATGACTAGACTGACTTTTACGACGATTGCAGATACCCTGGAAGCAAAGAGGGCGTGACTCCATTCTTATATGTATCGAGTGCAATCGGTACACGAGGACATACAGCTATTTAAGAGCTTTCACTAAAACATCAGTTTGTGGAACATTTGATATGGCGGGTAAAAAGTGAACTGAAATTCTTCATTGGCGGCTTCTTTTCTTAACCAGTTGGGAAAAATTACCATTTACTGAGATGTGGAAATGCATTAACTATATTCACCAAATCTTTAAAACCCGGGATTCTATCAGCTGTTGTTCGCCTCCATGATTGATTTTGAAGAGTGAGAGAGAAAAAAGGCGGGAAAATCACTGCAAATTAAAAAATAAATAAATAAAACGAAAGGAATTGGATCTTTTCAGTGGAAAAAAAAAGAAAAAAACAAAAACATTTGGGGCGAAAAGAGGAATGGCGATTGTATGTTGAAGAGATTGTCTTGCCAAACGGGCAACAACAGCGATAAAAGGAACGTTATCAATTGATTTGAAAAAAAAAAATCTAGAAACTGAAGAAATTCGATCAATTCTTAAGACGGATAAATCTAGAGTCAACGAACGACTATATCTATCTATCTATCTATCTATCTATCTATCTATCTATCTATCTATCTATCTATCTATCTATCTCAGTCATTTTCATATCTATCTATCTATCTATCTATCTATCTATCTATCTATCTATCTATCTATCTCAGTCATTTTCATATCTATCTATCTATCTATCTATCTATCTATCTATCTATCTATCTCAGTCATTTTCATATCTATCTATCTATCTATCTATCTTATTCTATTCACATCTATCTATCTATCTATCTTATTCTGTTCACATCTATCTATCTATCTATCTATCTATCTATCTATCTATCTATCTTATTCTGTTCATATCTATCTATCTATCTATCTATCTATCTATCTATCTATCTATCTATCTATCTTATTCTGTTCATATCTATCTATCTATCTATCTATCTATCTATCTATCTATCTATCTATCTATCTATCTATCTATCTTCCCTTTCATGCTTTATCATTACTCTTTGATTCAGATAAATGCAACGAGTCAAAAACGCGCCCGCCCATCACAGTGAAATATTAACGCTATACAGTCTTTTTACCCAACAAAGCAGCCAGTAACTCCATTGTATATCTATTGTCTTCTTTTTAAATTACTGAAACCGCAACAAAAAAAAAAGTGATTAGAGATAGACGCACAGTATCAATTCATGATCATTTGGCATAGAAGAGTCAGGGCGTAGATACGATAAACAACAACAACAAAGTTTGGTAATCTGCTAATGTTTTTAAGGACAAAAAACAATGGAGTCTTTTTATCTCGACCGTGTTTTACTTCTTCTCCTAATTCACCACCATTTTCTTCGGCCTAGCATAAGTTACGGATATGGCGGTCGTAACGAGATGAACCCTTCAGAGAAAAAATCCTCAAATATATTCGATCCGGACTGTTTTTTGATATCCATTCTCAATTTGACAGCTCCAATGCCAGCTCGGAATTTACTCGAAAGCATGGCAAATATCTCGAACACTCCGTTACAAACTGCTGATGGTAGAAATACATTATCAAGTTTTCCAAAGGACGAGCCGAAAAGCCGAGACAAAGTTTTATTGGGCAAGAACAAGATGTTAGTAAAAGTTTCGAAATCTAAAAAAGGAATTCCCGATTCTCTGTCAGTGCAGATACTTGAAGATAACAGTAGCACCACTAAAATTTCGCCAACGATTCTCAAAGACAGAGAACTTATCAAGAATCCTAATTTTGAACACGGTCTAAAAGGATGGACTTGTTATTATTGTTGGGCCAGTAGAGTAACCGGGGGTTACAGGAGTAAATATGCAGCCAAAATTGTAAACAAGTAAGTAATTTCTACCTGTCTCCTTTTTTTCTTCTTTACTAAAGACAATGCCTGAGAGCCACTCAAGGTAGGGGCTTACTGAATGACGCGTAAATATGCAGCCAAAATTGTAATCAAGTAATTTCCTTCAATCTCTCTTTTTCTTTCCTTAACTAAAGTTCACTCAATACACGGCTGGAGAGCCATTCAAGGTAGAGGCTTACTTATTGACGTGCGTGATATAAATGTAAGAGGAGGTAGAAAGGAATTAAGCTTATGAGAATAGATAGCGATTGACCCTTGACTTGAAGAGGTTGAGATGGTAATGTTCAGGGATGAATTTACACGAGTGTTTGTTCCACAAGGTAGCAGTTCTTTGGAAAAATGCTGGAACTTCCTCCTTACAACTGGAATATGGAGGAAATGTGGGTGATTCGACTCCTTGGGCGTAGCATTTCGAGTTCCTAGAGGGTGGTGCTCGTCTGAACATTTATCTTGGAAACAGCGATAGAGAAGCGTGAAACTTGCAACATTGCATCTGAGGGGAAAGAGACTGCAGTGTGGAAAATAAGTCTCCCCCCTAACCCCCCTAACCCCCCCCAAAAAAAAAAAATCCGCGCAAACGATTTTGAAGTCTATCAAGGTTGGAAAGTGAAGATTGTGTAGCTCCAGCCCAGATATAACAATAAATTTTTTGTCTAATCTGGCTCTTGTATTCCTGGAGCGATAAAGTAAGCCAACTAATCTATCTATCTATCTATCTATCTATCTATCTATCTATCTATCTATCCCAGCCAGCTATCTTCCTCTTCACCCTTTATCATTCCTCTTTGATCCAGATAAATGTAAATAATTAAAAAACGCGCTCGCCTTGCGCAGTTAAATATTTACTCAATACAGCCCTTTTGCCCAACAAAATAGTCATTACCTCCATTGTATATCTATTGTTTTCTTGTTGTTAGTTTACTGAAACCGCCAAAAAAAAAAAGAAAAAAAAAGTGATTAGAGATAGACGCGTGTTTTTTTTTTCTTTTAAACAAACAAGATATTTTAAAAACGCAAAATCATTTTCTTCCATTCTTCGAACATTGATAGAACGCGTGTTTTGCGATTTTTCAAAATTTGTGTCTCTAAAATCTAAAATCTAAGACAAATTTATTTTAAAACGTCTCAAGATTATTAATTTGGGGATTCCATAGTTTGAATGGAAAGAGATGTGATCAAATCACAGTATCAATTCATGATCATTTGGCATAGAAGAGTCAGGGCTTAAATACGATAAACAACAACAACAAAGTTTGGTAATCTGCTAATGTTTTTAAGGACAAAAAACAATGGAGTCTTTTTATCTCGACCGTGTTTTACTTCTTCTCCTAATTCACCACCATTTTCTTCGGCCTAGCTTAAGTTACGGATATGGCGGTCGTAACGAGATGAACCCTTCAGAGAAAAAATCCTCAAATATATTCGATCCGGACTGTTTTTTGACATCCATTCTCAATTTGACAGCTCCAATGCCAGCTCGGAATTTACTCGAAAGCATGGCAAATATCTCGAACACTCCGTTACAAACTGCTGATGGTAGAAATACATTATCAAGTTTTCCAAAGGACGAGCCGAAAAGCCGAGACAAAGTTTTATTGAGCAAGAACAAGATGTTAGTAAAAGTTTCGAAATCTAAAAAAGGAATTCCTGATTCTCTGTCAGTGCAGATACTTGAAGATAACAGTGGCACCACTAAAATTTCGCCAACGATTCTCAAAGACAGAGAACTTATCAAGAATCCTAATTTTGAACGCGGTCTAAATGGATGGACTTGTTATTATTGTTGGGCCTATAGAGTAACCGGGGGTTACAGGAGTAAATATGCAGCCAAAATTGTAAACCAGTAAGTAATTTCTACCTGTCTCCTTTTTATCTTCTTTACCAAGACAATGCCTGAGAGCCACTCAAGGTAGGGGCTTACTGAATGACGCGTAAATATGCAGCCAAAATTGTAATCAAGTAATTTCCTTCAATCTCTCTTTTTCTTTCTTTAACTAAAGTTCACTCAATACACGGCTGGAGAGCCATTCAAGGTAGAGGCTTACTTATTGACGTGCGTGATATAAATGTAAGATGAGGTAGAAAAGAGTTAAGCCTATGAGGATAGATAGCGATTGACCCTTGACTTGAAGAGGTTAAAATCGTAGTGTTCAGGGATGAATTTACGTAAGCGTTTCTTCCACAGAGTAGCAATTCTTGGGAAAAAAATCTGTAACTTCCTCCTTACAACTGGAATATGGAGGAAATGTGGGTGATTCGACTCCTTGGGCGTAGCATTTCGAGTTCCTAGAGGGTGGCGCTTGTATGAATATTTGTCTTGGAAACAGCGATAGAGGAGCGAGGACCTTTTAACTTTGCATCTGAGGGGAAAGAGACTGTGGAAAATAAGTCTTCTCCCCACTTCCAAAAAAAAAAAAAACTCCTGCGAAAACGATTTTGATCTCTATCAAGGCTGGAAAGTGAAAACTGTGTAGCTCCGGCCCAGATATAACAATAATTTTTTTGTCTTATCTGGCTCTTGTATTCCTGGAGCGATAAAATAAGCCAACTAATCAATCAATCTATCTATCTATCTATCTATCTATCTATCTATCTATCTATCTATCTATCTATCTATCTCAGTCCTTTTCATTATCTATCTATCTATCTATCTATCTATCTATCTATCTATCTATCTATCTATCTATCTATCTCAGTCCTTTTCATATCTATCTATCTATCTATCTATCTATCTATCTATTTATCTATCTATCTCAGTCCTTTTCATATCTATCTATCTATCTATCTATCTATCTATCTATCTATCTATCTATCTATCTATCTATCTATCTATGTATCTATCTATCTATCTCAGTCCTTTTCATATCTATCTATCTATCTATCTATCTATCTATCTATCTATCTATCTATCTATCTATCTATCTCAGTCCCCCTTCATCCATTTTTTTTATTACTCTTTGTTCCAGATAAATGCAAACAATTCTTAAACGCGCCCGCACTGCTCAGTCAAATATAAATACAACCCATTTTTTTTGCCCACCAAAAAGAGTCAATGCCTCTATTTTATATACATTGACTTCTATTTATATGGTGTTTTTTTTTTTTTCTCAATTTAGTGAAACTGACAAAAACTCCGACGATTATTTAATGTACTTTCTGTTTGTACGTTATTTTTATAGATATAATTTATTTAAATAAGTGCTCTGTTTTTAAACAGTATTAATTACATTTAGTGGCCTGAATGTTCGACAAATTTCGGAAAACGCATATTTTCTATTTAGGCCGCTAAATGTAATTAATACTGTTTAATTAAAAACAGACCATTGACTTAAATAAATTGTATTTAGAAAAATAACGTATAAACAATATATATATATATATATATATATATATATATATATATATATATATATATATATATATATTATTTTTATACGTTATTTTTATAGATACAATTTATAACGTTTAAACAGAAAAATATTAAATAATTGTATGACTTAATCCATTTCATTCATTATATATATATATATATATATATATATATATATATATATATAGGTATATATATATATATATATATATATATATATATATATATATATATATATGTGTGTGTGTGTGTGTGTGTGTGTGTATAGCGTGTATCAAAAATAATTTTACAAACTTTGGAAGCGGGCTCTTCATACCAACACAAGGACAAAATCCATATAAACATGTGTCTGCAAATTCTTCGTTTTTGAGTTATTAAGTTTAAAGTTTACGGTAGATGTGTTGCTGTGTAGACGAGGTTTCATTTGTCATTCGTGTACATTTGTGGCTAGTCTGTCTTCAATGTTAAACCTGGGTAGTAGTGAGTTAACTGAGAAGTATTCCGTTTAACAATGGCAAGATATTCATATTGTGAGCAGGCAGATGTGATTTTTACATACGGCCGCGCGAATGGTAATGGATGCGAGGCTGCACGGCTGTATCAAATTACGTTTCCAGACGAAAAACCGCCGAGTCATACAACCTTTGTTGAGACAGGATCCGTGACACCACAAACTATGGATCGAGGAAGACCGATATCCGATTGTATGCCTGACCACGAAGAATACATTCTACAAGCTAAACTTTAAACATAATAACCCCAAAACGAAGTATTTGTGGACATCTGTCTATATTTATGAGATGTGGTATTATGTACACTATTTACATTATTCGGACTATTGTCCTCATCTTTGTTGCTATATTTATTACAACGTTTCGGCCGTTATACGCTCTGGCCTTCTTCAAGTGGTTGGAATGTCGAACTGAACCCTTTATTTCGCTCACTGGGGTAGACTGTCCTAGTTCCACGTGTCATGTTTTTAATGGATGTCAGTTGTCAACTATCTTCTGTTAATTTCCCTCTGAAAGTTCTCCACTGCCTTAACCAGGTATTGAACTCTTGGGTCCTGTCACTGGATCTAACCAACGCCTTTATCCACTATGCTCAAGGACACATGGCACAGTGGATAAAGACAGTGGAGAACTCTGAGAGGGGAATTAACAGGAGATAATTGACAACAGACACCCATTAAAAACATTTCACGTTGAACTAGAACAGTCTACCCCAATGAGCAAAATAAAGGTTTCTGTTCGACATTTCAACCCCCTGAAGAAGGCCGGAGCGTATAACGGTCGAAATGGTGTAATAAATATGGCAACAAAGATAAGGACAATAGTCCGAATAATGTAAATAGTGTATTTGAGGACATGTTCATATAGACTTTTGTCCTCGTTTTGGTGTGAGAAACAAGCGATCAAAGTTTGTAAAAGTATTTTACCTGTAATGGGGTTGAACGTTTGGGTAGTTAAAATGTAAATTACTTCGTGTTACATGTGTTAATTGTTGATAAAGGAAGCCACTTCTCTTTTTTATATATGAAATGAATAAAACGTAAAACAACAACATAGAACAAACACGTCGAAACAGAAATATGTATTTTTCTTTTCGTGATATTATCTACAATATTGGTTTTGTGTGTGTTAAATGTTCTCAGGGTTATTGTCTCGTTTTGTTTCTTTTAAAATTTCGGCTGATTTGTTTATAATTCTTCCAAAAATTTCATGCTTAGGGAAGCTTTTGAAACCGTCAACTATGGATTTTCACGGAGCGAAGAAGATACGTTTGTGTTGTTCTCTTTACTACTGCTACCTTTGATTGTGATGGAAGGGTCGTTTTTATAATGATGAAATTTCAGATCATTATTTCTAGAATGATGAAATATCATCATCATCATCATGAATCGTGTCACTCTCTCTCTCTATCCTTCTCTGTCTGTCTGTCTGTCTCTCTCTCTCTCTCTATATATATATATATTAGGATATTACACCGAAAAGATCTCAAAATCGCAACACAATTGCAGTCGTGTTTCGATGCGTATCAGTGCATCTCATCAGGTGATTTTAAATTTACAATCGCCTGATGAGATGCATTGATAGGCATCGAAACACGACTGCAATTGTGTAGCGATTTTGACAACTTTTCTGTGTAATACCCTAATATAAAGAATATTGCTCTACTTTGTATTGAGCCCTCTTTTAAATTAAATGTTACGAACATTGGAATTGTACTCTATTCGTTCTCATCTTACCTGGATATCTCTCTCTATATATATATATATATATATATATATATATATATATATATATATAATAGACTTTTCCGTCGTTTTCGATGTGTGAGTGTATTTGAGTTTAGTTTTTATGTTTATGTTTCGTATGAGACTACAATCCTGCACGGGATTTGCAAACAAGTTCACACGAAGGGCATACTGAAGGGTTGACCATCATACGGGCTGATAGATTGGCCCATGACTGAGTGTTGGTTCTTAATTCTCTCAGATGGTTGAGATGATTCTTTTCAAAGTTAGTTATACCTCGGTGGCAGCTGTTTTTCCAGTTTGCTCGGTTTGTAACAGCGAGTTCGAACTCCTCTATGGGGATGTTTTCAGCATTTAAATTGTATTTAAGTTTATCCTTGAAGCGTAACCAAGGACGGTTTACATAACGCTTACCATGAAAAAGTTGGCTATACATGACGATTTTCGGCATCCGATCGTCACTCATTCTGATGACATGACCAGACCATTTGAACTGTGATTGCATCAGAAAGGATTTGATACCACTGATGCCACATTTGATAAAAAGATCAGGGTTAGAGATTTTGTCCTGCTGTGTATAACCGCGCATATTGAACGAAGACAGCGTTTATGAAAAGCATCAAGTTTCAGGGAAATCCCGCGAACATCCCACAAGTGACGCTCAAGCTTTCCAAAGGCATTTGTTGCCTTTGATATTTGGTTAACTATCTCGTCATCCAAAGAGACACTTGAACTGACTTTTCTTCCTAAGTGTGTGAACGATTTCATATAATTCAGGTTATTGTCGCCAACAGTTACGACTGGAAAGGTATGGTAGGTGGTTTTTGTTTTACACCCTTGAACAGCTTATATATATATATATATATATATATATATATATATATATATATATATATATATGAAGAAAAATATACGGAAAAAAGAAACAAAAATCCTTAAAACTACAATATTACCTACTAGAACTATCCGTATTTTATTAAATAGCACCAGCAAACAACATATTACATCCGATGCTTGCATCTACCAAATCTCATGCAACAACTGTGACTTAAAATATGTGGGTGAAACATGTAGGTCCGCAAAAATCTCGTGTTTTCGAACATAAACGAGATATTCGCCTTGGAAATTTAAACAATTTAACAATGCTTGTGTACACACAACTAAAGCAGATCATAATTTCGATTTTGATTCCCTGAAGATTTTAAAATATTTTCATAATAAAAATCTTAGGAGAATTTATGAAGCCGGCATAATATCCATCTTACGCACGGTGAATACTAGACCTGGCTTCTTTACTATTTCCCCTTTTCTAGCGAGATTAATGTTCGACAAGCGTACATATAAATTTTAGATCAAAATAGAATTCTTTTCATTTTTCATTTTTCATTCAAAATACTCAAATTTTAGGAATACGTTTTGACAGTGTCGCCCACTTGACGACAACGTGACAATGTTTAAACAGAACGCTGATCATATAAAACTTTCAGTTATCTGTTTGGATAAGTCTTGTTCTTATGTCCATCGTCTTTGTCATGTTGAATTGATAATGTTAATTATATTTTATGAATATGTCCTGAAGATGGTTTATTAGACCGAAACGTCCGACGTTGACATTATATTAACATTAAAACAGCATAATTGCATATTAGGATTTTTATTTGTTTTTTTCCGTATATTTTTCTTCATACTGTCAGATCTATATCCATATATTTGCTTACATATATATATATATATATATATATATATATATATATATATATATGTGTGTGTGTGTGTGAAAAGTGTGTGTATATAAATATAAATAAATATATATATATATAATTATTTATATATTATAAGCGCTCAATATCAGAGATAGAGCTAACATATTTGGTTGGATAGATGTGAGTTTGTGACCCTGGGTTTCACGCTTTAGCGATCGTCAGACAAACGCTGACGATCGCTAAACGTGAAACCCAGGGTCACAAACTCACATCTATCCAACCAAATATATATATATATATATATATATATATATATGCAAATTTATACTATATGCTATTTTGTTTCAACACTTGCCAAGTGATGATGTTGAATGTATCGGGTCTGATAGCAAAATTGTCCAAATCGCGTAACTGCATAATTGTCAATCCCACAAAATGTTTAATATCTAAAAAAAAAACACGAAACTAATTGTTTCTTTTTATCAGATTTTCAGATGAGACATTTAGCAATCTTGACACGATTTGTTGTAAGAATCACTGTAAAATCGTTTGAATTATTTAGCTAGAAATAGAACAGGTTAAATTACTTTGTGTCACCCTCACTATGTCTTCCCAACTGAGCAATGGTGAGAGGAAAATGATCAATAAGGCCTCCAGCAATGGTAACAACATTCATACTCTGCGTCCCATCTTCAAAGTCCATTAAAAACCATCAAGTGAACGGTGAATAAATTTAAAAAAGAGGAAACAGTAGAGAGGAAAATTGATGACGGAGTCACAACAGGAAGAAGGATCATCATTTCAACTTAATATATTATCTATAAAATTATATATGAAATATATATATATATATATATATATATATATATATATATATAAGTGAACAATGAAGTCAACACTTAGAGGCGACAGGCTGTTTCATGCTAGATGCAATCGTCAGGCCTGTCGCCTCTAAGTGTTGTCTTCAATGTTCACTTTTATATTTACACACGCTCTGTCTCTGATATTGAGCACTTTATCCCATAAATATAGCACACCTTAAGAGTATATTTCTTCATATATATATATATATATATATATATATATATATATATATATATATATATATTGTTCTCTCTGTTGTGGTCAGGTTTTGAACTCACAACTCTTTGGATCAAGTCACTTTTTGGATCAAATATCTAACGCTTTTGCCAACTGGGTCATGTGTTTTTAGACACACACACATATATATATATGAGCAAGCTTCTATAAACATAACAGGAGTTCATCTTTGATGGTGATCATCTCTGTTGTAATGCCCATATAACGACTCTGATGATGGCTCATGTGAGCCAAAAGCTGAGATTAAGGAACAGCATAATAAAAAATATCTAAATGTTGAACAATTTTCGTCTTTATTTTCTCTCGAAACTAAAGCCACTATACGAAGCTTAGAACAGCTCATGATCAAACATAATAGACATTAGTTGTCTGTTATATTTAACAACACACATATATATATATATATATATATATATATATATATGTGTGTGTGTGTGTGTGTGTGTGTGTGTTTGTGTAGAGGTAGGTAGTTCGCGATTGACGAAGACACGCACTTAATAACCTTCATCGGATGAAGAATATTGATGATGAAATTGCTCGGCACTTGACAAACACGTTCGGTGGGAATTCTTTGCCTTCTGTCGTCTTTATCTCACAAAACATCTCGTCAGGAGGGCACTCTAAATAAAACCGTTGTTAGCATCTATTTTGGTACGCCTGACAATCTCCATAAACAGTTGATTGATGCCGGCGACTCCACGCACCGTTGAGGAAAAAAAAAAAAAAAAAAAAAAAAAGGCGACACGTATCGATAAAAATAAAAAAAAAAGACGATAGGAACTTGTAACAAGCCAATTGTAATTTTTGGCTTACGGCCACATCACGTTAAAACATCGGTTCCCGTACGATCACCGAAGTTAAGCTTGGTCAGTAACTAGATGAGTAAATACCATGTGTTGTTTAACATGGTTCGCGTAATGGATAATGGCTTGGATTGTTAATCGTGCGGCTGAGTTCCAATTCCAGTTGCGTTCATTATATCCACTTACGTGAATACCCTTTGGAAAAGGTACGAATCCACCTCCAGCTATGGGTTAATTAGTAAAACGTGTATCACTAAAGCCATCATTAACAAAAAAAAAAAAATTGCGGACAAAATATTTAGATTTCGTCATTAATAACCAATAGAGATGTTGATATGCCGTAGAAACAGGGTGGGGATATCGGAGTAGCACAAAAGAGAAGTTAAGCAACGTCGAACCTTGTCAATACCAAATGGGTGACCGCTTGGGAATCTCATGTGCTGTAAGTTTGGATTTACGGGTGGTGACACGTATCGATAAAAAAAGTCGATAGGAACTTGTAACAAGTCAATTTTAATTTTTGGCTTGAGGCCACATCACGTTGAAACACCGGTTCCACTACAATCACCGAAGTTAAGCAACCTCAAGCCTGGTCAGTACCTAGATGAGTGATCGCTTGGTAATACCAGGTTCTGTAAAGTTGGGTCGCGTAATGGATAATAGCTCGGATTGTTAATCGTGCGGACGAGTTCTAATTCCAGTTGCGTTCGTTATATGCACGTACGCGAATACCTTTGGGAAAGGTATGAATCCACTTCTCTCCCCACCAGCTATGGGTTAATTAGTAAAACTTGTATCACTAAAGCTATCATTAACTCAAAAAAAAAAAAAGTTGCGGACAAAATATTTAGATTTCGGCATTAAATGACCCATAGAAATGTTGATATGCCAGTAATTTTGATTTTTGATTGGATTTCTGGAATGGGATCAGAATCAGTAGAAAGAAGCTTGGTGACTTAGTAATTGTGAGTTCAATCCCTGGGCCAAGTAGTACAATGTCGAACCTTGTTGGTACCTGGATGGATGACCACTTGGGAATATCATGTGCTGTACACTCTGATGTACGGGTGGTGTAGTGGATAAAGGCTTGGGAGTGTTCATCACAGAACCGAGTTCTAATTCCAGTTGAGTTAGTTATATTTACTTATGTGCAGATACCCTAGCCACAAAGCGGGGCATCAATTTATATATTGATTGCAATCTAGAATTGATTCCACAATTTATATTCACATTATAATTTCTTGTTTTTTTTTTTTAATCTAATTCTGATTAGTTATGAATCTACCTCGTCTCTCCCCAGATATGGGTTAAGTAGTAAGACGTGTATCACTGAAAACATTATTATCTAAAAAAAAAAAATAAAAATAAAATAAAATTGCGTAAAAAATATTTAGATTTCGACATTAAATAACCCATAGATGTTGATATACCGCTAAAAAAAAAACAAAAAAAAAACTAACCCCCCCAAAAAACAAAAAAAAAACAAACAAAGAAAACAAAAGACACCCTCCCCCCAAAAAAAAAGAACAACAACAAAACAACAAAATACAACGGATCAACTAAAAAAGAAAAAAAAAGATAAGATCTACTTAATCATGATCAGCGGAACGAGAGAGATTTAATCTTATATAATAATGATGTTTTCATTAAAATTAGACAAGGGGTTCTTTGGCTAGGGCCGTGTTTTACGCCCTGTTTAATTAGAAATTCAGTATTTGTTTTCGATACACACTCTTATATTAATCCACATATATGAACAAACACTTGCGGATTGTAATCGAAAATGAGTAAAAAAAAATAAAATAAAATAAAATAACGATCCATAATACATTACAAGAATGTTATTAAATATATATAACTGTGTATAACACAACATATAATTATACAATTCACGCCGCTACATTAGAATTTTTTTTATAAACAACTAAAGGGGAAGAGTCTATACGTGTCACATGACGGTAAATAAATAGATGCACGTTGATTTGCTGCCGTTATTTATTTTAAAATAAATGCAACGAAGAAACAAGTATGTATAATGATAAATATACTTATTATTTTGAAAAAAGACTACAGCTGTTTTAAGCTATTACTCCAAAATTTTCACGCAATATATTAACTATGAAGCCCAGTGGAAGAATAAACCTTCTTTTACCATCTTTAAACATTAATTTTATATTCAAAATACATTTTATGGAATAAATTTATCTTTTAATGGAAAGTAGGAAAACATATATCTATTGATATTGTAAAATAATTTATTTTCATATTTTAAATCAGAATATATTTGCATTTAGGGTGCTTTTCATTTGTTTTCGCCGCCGGAAATCTTTTTACTTATTAGTAACTGAAGATGTGTAATTAATAATATTGCTATCTTATCATGAGCTGCTTTAGAGAAAAAAAAAAACATTTTTATGAGGGGTCTAGTCATCATCATCATCATCATCATCATCATCATCCCGTTGAGTTTTGTATTCGTAGGTAGGATCTGAATGCAGAAGTCACGCTAAGTCTCCTCCACAATGGTCTATCAACGGCAGCCATCAGCAATTCTGGTACAATCATACCTATCCATTGTTAGACATTGTCCAACCGCTTTTTGCGTTGGCGTCCTATCCTATGTCGACCTTCAACGGTGCCTTGCATAATGGTCTTGCACAGGTTGTTGCCATTTTTCTCCGTTTGACAGTGGCGAGAAGAGGTTCCTGGTGGCTCACGAAACTTTCAACCCTTTTCTGCACAAACTCATTGGGTTTATGTTCCCAATAGAAGATGCCAAAGGTTTGTTCTCAAACGCTTGGATCCTTCTCTCTGTTTCTGCTAACAGTGTCAACGTTTCACATCTATATAGGAAAATGGAGTGGTCTAGTATCTATATATAAAACACAAACAGACAGACAGACAGACGCCCTGGGATCTGGTAATCGGATGCGATGAGTCCGCATTTATACTAAGAGATTCCAACGCATTCTTCCTTTCGTCTATGAGGTTTCGATCTATTGGTTTTCGTATGAGAAAAGTCCACTAAAATGCTGGCACAATGAGAGAGAGAGAGAGAGAGAGAGAGAGAGAGAGAGAGAGAGAGAGAGAGAGAGAATCAGATTAAGAGGATAAGAACAGATACTATACTTTGATCTTAGACAAAAGTCCGAGTAGATATTGTACTTGCTTGCCGCCCCACACTGGCAGTATGTGACATGAGGTCAGTTTAATGTGGGACGGGTTAAAAGTAGCATATATATATATATATATATATATATATATATATATATATATATATATTAAAGAAAAACAGACCGTTTTAAGGTTCCATTATAATAATTTATTTCACCAGAGCCCTTTCAAAGGACTCTGGTGAAATAAATTATTATAATGGAATCTTAAAGTGGTCTGCGTTTCTTTAAAATATTAGCTCTGGATTTATATTGAGCTCTCAGGATTTCATCCTCCTTGGGATTGCCCATACGGATTACCAAGTTTTTCATAACTTATATATATATATATATATATATATATATATATATATATATATATATATATATATATGCGTATATTTAATATTTGTTCATTTATTTTATTTATTTTGGGGAGGGATTTGTCTTTCTTTCATTCTAATCCGAAGAAGCCAGAGAAAGCCTACGCTCTCGGCGAAACGCGTCGTTTATAGCTTTTCCATTTTGCCTCATTGTCTTCACTTTCGTTTAGGATACTATTATAAACACACATGTCAATCTGTTTATATTTGCCCATCGTATTTAAAATTGTACCATTCTTTTTTTTTACCAGGGGTCGTCGTCTTGGCAACCTAAGGACTTTCCTAAATGCCAAACAAGGGTTTTATTATTTCACAGCATATGTGAAGATTTTAAACCCAACCAGATGGAACATTCCTTATTGTCCAGTGACAGCCTATGTCAAGATCGTCCGCTCAAAAGGTCAGTTTTCGTTTATATGGTTTCGATCTATTGGTTTTCGTATGAGAAAAGTCCACCAAAGTACCGATACAATGTCAAATTTTGCTATGCATCATCATTATCATTATCATAATAATCCCCTTGACTTTTGTAACCTGGGGGTTGGGGTGAGGGTCCGAATGAAGTATCCATATTGAATCTCCTTCACAACGGCCTATCAACGCAGCCATCAGCAACACAGGTATAGTCATACGTATCCATTGTTTGACATTGTCCAACCAGTTTTTAAACAAACAAAAAACAGTATTATTTGATACGATGAACAGGAATTCAGTGAAGGAATTGTCCAGTTTTAAATACTTAGGAGCAATCTTGTCTAAAGAAGGTACCTGTAACTCGGAAAACCGCACACGAATTGCCGCAGCCATGGCAGCGATGGTCAAATTAGCAAGAATATGGAAGAGCAAAATCAGCTTTCAAAGTACAGACTGTACAAATCGCTGTTAGTCTCTATTCTCCTATATGGATTTGAAACATGGACACTGTTGGCAGAAACAGAGTGAAACGATTAAAAATGTTTTATTACACTGTTCTTATAAGTGGAAAGATATTGGTACGATTAAAAATGTTTTATTACACTGTTCTTATAAGTGGAAAGATATTGGTACCATATCAACGCGTGTAAGATCGGGTAGGTCAAGGAGTGCATCATCAGCAGCATCAGCATCGTCATCATCTCCTTGACTTTTGTAATCGTAGTGAGCTCAAATTTCATTTTGCATTATCATTTCATGATTAAAATTATCAAAATATATTACAGAATAAGCTTTCATTCAAATATTTTATATTTCTGCCGCTCAGTTCTCTATTATATGTTTTGAATCTCTCTCTCTCCTCTCTCTCTCTCTCTCTATATATATATATATATATATATATATATATATATGTGTGTGTGTGTGAAAATATATAGAAAATAGGAAAGAACTCGTTAGGTAAATAATCCAAAGTTCTTTAGTATTTTAGTATTTTTGTTATTATTTTTAAAAAATAGTGCTCGATACCAAAGTAGAGCATAAATATAATTATTTATTTAAAAATATGATTCCAACACGCTACATAAGAGTTCTCATGTTTCAAAACAAGAGCCGAAGACTTCAATATAATTATTTGAATTAAATTGAATTAAAGTACTAAACTCTGTTCCATCTTCAAGCGAATTTTTTTTTGAATAACCAACACCCCAACCTAACCCTGACTTGACATCTATGAATGTACCTCTATACTTATACAAATTATTAACACCCTACACCCCTTAAACAATCGCGCTAGCCGTTACCATGGAAATTTTGATTTCGATAATGAATATGCTATTAAAACATGTAAATTTCAGAAATAAGTTATTCCAAAAAAAATTTCGCTTGAAGATGGAACAGAGCTTACTTTAATTCAATTTAATTCAAATAATTATATTGAAGTTTTCGGCTCTTGTTTTCAAACATAAGAACTCTTATGTAGCGTGTTGGAATCATATTTTTAAATAAATAATTATATATATATATATATATATATATATATATATATATATATATATATATGTAACTATACTCGTTTCGAAAAACCCTCGAATTTTTGATTTCCCAACAATCAAATCAATCTCGAAGGAAAAAAAGGTTTTAAAAAAAGAAAGAGCTAGAAACATGAAAGTCTGTCGAAAAAATCGCACAGATACAGGTTCAAAGCCCAAAGAAGAAAAAAAACGAGACGAGTAAACAAATAGTAATATATATATATATATATATATATATATATATATATATATATATATATATACTGTCATTTTTTTAAAATTGTTCTCTTTTATGGATGCCATGATCTTTGGCGGCTTGTTTAGAGACCAAAATTAATGGCTTTTTAAGATTCCTTCACGTGAATTGCGATAAAATTTGGAATATGTAAGAATTAAATATTACAGGAGGAACCAGAATTTTAGAAAGATCAAAAAAGGGTATGGGAACCAGACGTAGAGTATTCCAGCAGCTACCCTCTTGATCCAGGGCAGTATTAGCTCCTCAAGGCACTTGATGAAGGCTTCCGTGTTGAGTCCGAGACTTTGTGGGAACATGAATGGATGTTACCGTCACCATTGATCTCTCCAAACTCGTTCGTAATCACCATTAGACTCATACAACTCTTTCCGAATCCTTTTCACTGTCCTCAGATTGACACTGAAATGTTCGTGTTGGAGCTTTCGGCGCAAATGTCAAGCAGTATAGCATACCGTTTCCAACTTTCTGGCGCAGTGAATTGCGCCATAGTGCTCTTTTTCTCACAGACGCTGCTCAACTGACCCTACTATACTGTGTAGACGACAAAATCAAAAACAAACAACGCTCATGTCCAAAATAAAAAATAAAAAAAGGCGACAATATACCAATCGCAAACTGCACTCTCGTATTTGGAATAAACGTACGTGCAAGACTATTTAAATTCTGATTTTTTTCAGCCTACACACATATATTATAGACACCACGAATCTTTTATTTCCCACTCTGCTCGTTTATTCCAAACTTCTCCCCCTTTATATTTTGTTCCTTAATTTTTTGCTAATAAGGTGAAAATGAGCGACCATAGTCCACTGGTTGCTGACAGCTGATACTTTGGTACCATCTTCAACAAAATGTGTTGTGTTTGCAGATCAAACAATAAAAATGAGGCTACATTTCAAGTCAGTCTTAATTTGATTCCTGAACTTTGACCATTCTTTTCTTCCTGGTTTTCATTGTAAAATATATACATGGCCAAAAGATTGAATCAAAGAATACATTTCCGAACACCAGAAGTATTCTATTATAATTATGCCTGTCCCTCACTTCGTTAGTTCACACGACCGTTACGCCCTGCCAATACCTCCTAAACAATCGACTATTCCGTTTTGATCGCGTGGAAAGAGGTGAAAAGACGCTACTTGGTTTCAGTGAGAAAATGAAAGAAAGAAGGGAACAAAGAAGTGGAGATTCTCTCAGTCGGATACTACACTTTGATCTTAGCCAAAAGTCGGAGAAGCTATCCTATTTTCTTGTCGCCTCACTTTGGCAGTATATGATACAAGGTCAGTTTAATGTGGGGAGAGTTAAAAGTAGCATATATATATATATACACACACACATACATACCGCGTATATTTAATATTTGTTCGTTTATTTTATTTATTTTTATTTCTTTGTTTATTAGTTAATGTTTATCTTATATTTGCATTTTTTATTTAATTTTATTTATTTTATATTTATATTTATTTTTTAAAAACTTATATTTATTTTATTTGTTTATTTATTTATTTTTAATTAGTGTTGAAATGGCAAAGTAAGTATTTATTTATGTGCCTACACTTACCCATTATTTCAGTTTTCTTGTTGAAGAGCTTATTTTGGTTTCTGAAATTAATTATTTCTATTTTTTGATATATATATATATATATATATATATATATATATATATATATATATATATATAATTAATACAAATAAAATTTAGCACTGAGCTGATTGATGTTCAGCACCTCAACTCTGGAGTTTCGTAAACGAACCCTTTTGTAAGCGTTCTGTCCATTCGTCCGGAGTTTAGGTGTTGTTTTTTACTCTCCATAAACGTAAAGACAAAAACATTTTCCCTATATTAAACCTCCATCGGAGGTAGGGTAACATTGTAGATGGTTGAAGAAATCCTCGCTTATTATTAAGGATTATCGGACACACATAGTTGGTGCGGGCGGACACACACACAGAGACGCAATTTTCTCTCTCTCTCACACACACATACACACTTTCTCTCTCACACACATGTACACATAGACTCCCTCTCTCTTACACACAGACGCATCCTATCTCACATAGACACAGGCACGCTCCCACCCCTCTTTTTCTCAGACGTAAAGACACCCACTCTCTCTCTCTGTCACACGAACACTCTATTAAACACAGTTTCTCTCATACACACACGCACACATACACACTCTCTCACACACGCACGCAGACACACTTTCTCACCACCCCCGCACGCTCTCTCTGTCATGCGCACACGTACACACTCTCACTCTCTTACACAGACACTATATCTCATGCAAACACAGGCATACACCCACATCCTCTCTCTCGCACTCACAAACACACTCACTTTCTCTCACACGCAAACTCTCTCTCACAGAGTCTCTATGATACACACACACGCACGCACGAACACACACACCCACTCTCTCTCACACGCACACTCTCTCTCACATAGTCTCTTTCAAACACACACGCACAAACCCACTCTCTCTCACACACTCACGCACGCACACACACACACTCTCTCTGTCACTCACACACGTACACATGTACTCTCACTCAATCACACACACACGCTCTCTCTCTCATACACACATACTCACACGCACACACACTCTCACACACACGCTCTATCTCTTACTCACTCACACGCACTCACTGTTATTCTGTCTCTCTCACACACGCACACACTCTGTCAGTCTCTCTCACCCTCTCTCTCTCATACACGCACACACTGTCAGTTTTCCCCCTCTCTCTCATGCACACACACTCTGTCAATCTCTCTCCCCCGTCTCTCTCTCTCACACACACACACTGTCAGTCTCTCTCCTCTCCTCTCTCTCTCTCTCTCACACACACACTCTGTCAATCTCTCTTCCCCTTCTCTCTCTCTCACACACGCACACACTGTCAGTTTCCCTCTCTCTCTCTCATGCACACACACTCTGTCAGTCTCTCTCCCCCGTCTCTCTCTCTCACACACACACTGTCAGTCTCTCTCCTCTCCTCTCTCTCTCATACGCACACTCTGTCAATCTCTCTTCCCCCCTCTCTCTCACACACACACTGTCAGTTTCCCCCTCTCTCTCTCATGCACACACACTCTGTCAGTCTCTCTCCCCCGTCTCTCTCTCTCACACACACACTGTCAGTCTCTCTCCTCTCCTCTCTCTCTCATACGCACACTCTGTCAATCTCTCTTCCCCCCCTCTCTCTCTCTCACACACACACACACACACTGTCATTCTCCCTCTCTCTCTCATGCACACACACTCTGTCAGTCTCTCTCCCCCGTCTCTCTCTCTCTCACACACACACACACTGCCAGTCTCTCTCCTATCCTCTCTCTCTCTCATACACACACACTCTGTCAATCTCTCTTCCCCCCTCTCTCTCACACACACATACACACTCACACACTTGTTATAAAGTTGATAAATGACTCCCTCTTTTATATAGGACCCATTTATTTGAAGCTTGGCGAAACACTCCGTGTTCAACCGCACATCCGTTGGTACAAAGTTGGAGGTGACTTTTACGTTCCTGCAAGTAAGTTTCTCCTTCATATTAATAACAATGATCCGGAATGGGACCGTATATATTTATCGATCAATCAATCTGGTCTCGCTACTTAGTAAAGACTTATTTCATTGCTATGCTAATGTGAGTCATTATTTCGGCGCCACTCGAAGCGAACATGACTCGAGCACAATAAACAAGTAGTGAGACCAGATTGATCAGACAGCGCCTTTTATTTCTTTCGTTTCATACGAGTTTTCTTTGGATATTTTCATTTTTAATGATACCCCCCAGATTTCTTTCTTGCTTCATGTTAAATGGAATCTGTGTATAAAATAATATGCACCAGTAGTATTGATTTGATATTTTTGACTAATGCCTTTTTACGGCTTATCAACCCTTTGAGTGTTTAATGCCAGAAAATATTTTTAAATTGTAAGAATTTTTTGTTTGTTTGAGATAATAATGGTTTAATTACACAAGTCTTACTAATTAACCCATAGCTGGGGGAAGAAGAAGTGGATTCATACCTCATCAAAATTTGATCGACAAACAAGAAATGATAATATGGACATAAAGTGGGGGATCAATTTTATATTATAATCAATATATGAACTGATCACCCACTTTGTGGCCACAGTAATTTCTATACATTTATATTCCAGAGAGTATGTAAATAGATCTAAAAGACAGGCCTGTGCAGCTAATCAGTATTTCATTGTTATTCGTTTTTTACGGTTTATCAACCTTTTGCAGGTTATATATATATATATATATAAAGACATCGTATTTTGAAGTACAGTGTAACCCGGATATAAGGGACCCGGATATAAGAGAAACCCGGATATAAGAGACTTCTTCTACGGTCCCGGCAACTCTCTTATATCCGGGTTACACTGTACTTATATTTAGTGTGTGCACAAATTATATTATTATTAATATACAAAATTTTTTAAAATTTATAAATTAATTAAATTATAAGATAAAATAAATGAATCGCCTTTGTTTTGTAGGAGGTTAAATTCTTTTTGAGCTTTCCTTAAATGCGATGTCAACCTGCTTAAGAGCGTCTCCTCGAACAGCTTCATGTATGACAACAAAATACCTGCTAAGGCAAAAAAAAAAAAAAAAAATCCCTGTATTCAGAGGATGGGTAACATTCCAAATTTTTCAAGAAATCGACGCTTCTTTTGCTGATTTTCAAAGCGTAGCCGAAAGTATGCGACACCCAGTAATGGATCGAACTCACTACTCAGTCGTAAATTGTTCTAGAGAGAAGAGCTTGTTAACCATTACACCACGTTGAGGTGCCCAAATGGTGATTTTCTAAGCGCACATTAGATGTAGGACAAAGCCGAAAGTATAGGGCACCCAGTGAGTAATTATTCTGGCGAGACAACTTGGCTACCCATTAGACGACGTCAAGCGTTGCTTAAATGTGGCACAAGTCCAAAAGTTTTGGGCACATAGTAAGGATCGAACTCACTACTCAGTCGTAACTTGTTCTGGTGAGACAAGCTTACTAACCATTACACCACATTGAGGTGCCTAAATCCGCGGTTATTATGACGGATTATCGAACACGCACACACAAACATTCCCCACCCCCTCTCTCTCACACACTTATATTAAAGCTGATGAATGATTGCTCTTTTATTTAGGAATAGCCTTAAATAGCCATATTAGATCTTGACACTCATGCGGATGTCATGGATGACATCCAACTCGTTCAACTATCATCTATATAGTAACAGTTTACATTCATCACCCCCTCTCTCTCACACACTTATATTAAAGCTGATGAATGATTGCTCTTTTATTTAGGAATAGCCTTAAATAGCCATATTAGATCTTGACACTTATGCGGATGTCATGGATGACATCCAACTCGTTCAACTATCATCTATATAGCAACAGTTTACTTATATCACTGTATTAAAAATAGCTTCAAGTGAAGGAATCGTCTATGTCTTAAAGAAGGCAATCTCTTAAATTATTTTATTTAGAATTTTTCTTTTAATTCCTGATTTTGTTTCCACAGATTCCAATTATATGGAAGTTTACGTCACCGTCAGAATGAGAAAGTTGCATTACTTATTCGACCACGCATCTTGCAGCAAAATCGATTACCTACCAAACTGGAAAGAAGAAAGTAATAGGCGAATTAAAAAAATCAGAAAAGCCAACATTGAAGTCCGGTAAAAAAAAAAAAAAAAAATATATATATATATATATATATATATATATATTCTTTATAAATATGACAAAAATGTAACTCCGAAAAACATGCCACTATCTAATTATTATCGTACTTTTTGACTAATAGTGTTAATATTTGATTAGATCGAAGTCTGTGCTAGCACGAAGTTACAAGTCATCGCGACCGAGGGTTTGAACGTGCAGGTCTTGTTCAGATTGTTGATCATGCTCTCTCCCAGAAACTGTAACTAAGGTCTGCTCAGCATAGCTGCAGTACAAACCACAGGTGGGCTCTGTGGCTGTTGAACAAACACAATTGCGCCTGAGCGGGCGCCTGCAATCGGTATTGGTTAGCTACCCTAGTGGACGGGTATCCTAGAATACGATTGGCCACCTAGATGGTTATGAAAATTGTATTAAGCACTCTTTTAACCGTCTTATTACCGTCTACTCTCTCCACACACACAAACACAATATATATATATATATATATATATATATATATATATATATATATATACAGAGAGAGAGAAAGAGAGAGAGAGAGAGAGAGAGAGAGAGAGAGAGAGAGAGTAGATGGTCATATTTTTACGGTCCATCTACAAAACTCTGGAGTTGTATTGGTGAATATAGCATCAATAAGCTAAGTAACAAATTTGCATTAATCCTATTATATATATATATATATATATATATATATATATAATAAAAATATAATAAATATATATAAAAATATAATAAATATATATATATATATATATATATATAATAAAAATATAATAAATATATATAAAAATATAATAAATATATATATATATATATATAATAAAAATATAATAAATCGTATTTACGATTCCAATGGAATAAATTATGACCATGGAATATTAGTGTTTAAGCCTTTTTATTATATCCTTACTCTGTCATGGACATAAGAGTTCTACCTGGATTTTATCCTCTCGGAAAATTTTTTATTCTAAAATATACATGTGTATATATGCACCTGTGGATTTTGCATATATATGTATATTTACCACTAATATTATCTATATATATATATATATATATATATTTATATATATATATATATATATATATATATATATATGTAAGCAAATATATGGATATAGATCCGACAGTATGAAAAAAATATACGGAAAAAACAAATAAAAATCCTAATATGCAATTATGCTGTTTTAATGTTAATATAATGTCAACGTCGGACGTTTCGGTCTAATAAACCATCTTCAGGACATATTCATAAAGTATAATTAACATTATCAATTCAACATGACAAAGACGATGGACATAAGAACAAGACTGGTATTTATTTGAACAAAAAGTACAAATTGTGGCACGAGGCCAATAAAGGGGAGGGGTAAATGCTGGTCAACACTAACTATCTTATACCTAGCTAATCAGATTCGCGACCCATTCGTACATTACAATTTACACATTCACCAAAAGAACTCGTCCATCACCAAACAATCCTTCAACCACCATAATACCACGTGCTCTCAAGGGAGACCTGCCAAAATCGCGCCCCATACCATGAAAATTCTAATGATGATATATATATATACAATTCTAATAATGATAAAATGAGAGGGGAGGGAAATGAACCCAATAATAAACTTAAAATAAACACAAATACAAACTAAACACAATTGATGTTAGTAGGGACCGTCCAACCCATAAAACAGAGAGGCCGCTGTATTCTGCCCAGGGGACAAAATCAAGAGACGCTCTCGCTAAGTGAGTGGGAAAAAGTATAAAATATTAGGCTGGAATGGGAAAATATAAAACTGACCCAGTCGAGATGAAAATGGGGCGGGGGTCAAAACAAACTGGGGAGGATGGGAATCTCGACTTGGATCATAGCCAAAGAACGGCCGGGATGCAGGTCAGGAACAACACTTACTCACATTAACTAGGTACACTGAAGCTTGTCTAACCTAACCAAGGGGAGGGTTCCACAGGAAGCCACCCCGATGTGCATTAGGTTGAGAAAATCAAGGCTAGCCCCGTTCACACGAAGCAAGCTCGCTTCTTTTACCCACCTTTCGCTAAAGACTGTCGAATGCAATCGTTTTCTATCCGATCTAATCTTCATCTTGAGCTGATGCTCAAAGAATCGAATTAGATCCGAATGAGAAAGACGATTGCCTCGCAAGACTTCCTCCTTTCGCGTCGTCCAAATCACCATTCGAGCCGTGGCCATCAGCGTCAGAAACACCATCCGTTTCATCGCGGAATACGGGGGCGACACATTGTCACACGCGTATGCGAGATCAATGGACACAAGCTGTTCGGGAGCGAGACGAGCCGTCAGCTCGCCGACATGGTCCCATAAGGGGCGGACCTGGGGGCAATGGTAGAAGGCGTGCGCAACCGTTTCTTCTAAGCCAAGGCCACACCGTTCACAGTCTGGCAAATCCGCCAAGCCCCTTATGAAAGCCTTGTCGTTGAGAGGCAGCCGATTCCGAGCCAATCGCCAGCTAAGCGAAAACTCAGGGTTACTGGCGCCCAAGACCAGTAGGAGCGATACTCCTCCTCCGACAAGCCGAGCGTATCTCGTAGGAGATCCTTCGCGGGCCTCTCCACTAATTCACGATAGAAGACCTTCCTAGGCCGAGAAAGGTCACTGGACCGGGAACGGCCCTCAAGGCCGACCGACACTCGCGAAGGAAAACCGATTGATCTTGGGGTTTACGACCGCGCTCAACCCGCGAGATGTGGGGACTGATGGTAAGGCCAGGGAACGCGTCCCTAACAATCCCCTCCAGAATCGGATCTCCTCCAGTCAATGCACGGCGTAGGAAAGCCAACCTAGAGGCACAGATGTAACTCGGCAGGTGCGGCATTCCCAGCCCCCCATGACACAGACGTTTAGTGCAGACTCGTCTGTCGACACGATTCCCGCGTCCCCTCCATAAAATGGAGGATAGCGATCGCTCGAGCGCCTTCTTGTGGGTCTTACAGAGAGGAAGTACGGACAATCGATAAAAAATCAGGGGGAAAATGTATGTAGCACACACCTCCGCCCTGCCCTTCACGGACAAACTACGTCGATTCCAAGTCTGACCGGCGGAATCGACCTTTGCTCGTAATTCAGACCAATTCTTCTCCAGCTGGAGGTCAGGCCCAAATCACACTCCAAGAATGCGGACAGGACCGTCTGTCCAACCCAAGCGGCCCGGAAGAGCGACCCCCTTCCATGCACCTAACTGCAAGCCGGACGACTTGTCACGGTTTATTTTGGCCCCTGTCATCTTCTCGTACCGATGAAGTGCCTTCTGTACCACCTCAATGAAAGCAGATACGTCATCGGCGTACGCGGAAACCCTGGCTCGAGACCCTTCAGGAACGGCAATTCCTCGTAGGGCCGAACTGCCGGTCTCATCCTTCAGCCGGCGAAGGAGAGGCTCCAACGCCAAAGCATAAAGGAGAGGCGACAGCAGACAACCCTGACGAACCGACCTAGACAGCACGAACGCGTCCGACAACCTTCCGTTCACCTGTACCACCGCACTGGGGGAGCGATACATAAGGCTAATCCAGCGGCAGAAGTTGGGTGCGAATCTAGCGGCCTGCAGGACAGCAGCAAGGTAGCGATGGTCGACCCTATCAAATGCTTTGGACTGATCCAAATTGATCAGCGCGGCTTCTTCGTCGTCTTTTACACCCTCTATGATCGTGCGGATCAGATGCAGTTTGCTCTGAATTGTTCGGCCCCTCACAGAACAAGTCTGCTCAGGTCGCAACAGAGACTCGGCAACTGACTGCAAACGCTCCGGCAGGATCTTAGCCATAATCTTTTTACTCTGTGTTTAGCAGAGTTATGGGCCTGTAATCATCTAGGTTCCCCCCACCACCTTTGCCCTTTTTCAACAGTGTGATCACACCCCTGGTGATTCAGCCGGGGATGGACCCCGACCGAAACCAGTTGTTGAACACTGCAGTCAAAACTGGAACAAAGATGTGCGACGGCCTCAAGTACAATTCATAGGGCAAACCATCCAGACCGGGCGACTTGCTTCTGCCGACCTTCTTCAAAACCGCGTAGACATCGCCTAACCGCTCGGCCACAAAGGATCGTTCGGTTAGCAAGGTCGAATTTACTGCTTATAAACTTCAATCTTCCATGAATCTCGTACATTCATAACTGCTCATGGCGTATCAAATGCAAACAAATGACGTCATACATTAAGAAATGGACAAAGTCCGACAATTTATTTATTAAACACATTTTTATGTTTAACGTTCTTTTTATAGATGGTATTTAACAATCCACCCACGGGGATCGAATGTGGCACAAGGCCTTTTTAATGTGGGTATCTCCGAGCCCGTAGGCCAAGCCAAAAATAAATAACCATCCAAAACCCCCGAGGGGGGCCAGTTCCGTCAACCTCCACCAACGAAACTCTACCCTTCGGCGGAGCTTCGTCAGAGTTCCTCCCTGCAAGCAGAGAGTTCGACAGACACCCGACCCGGCAGCTCACAAAGCACAGATACTACACTTTGATCCTAGCCACCGGGCCGAGCGGGTATTCTTTTTAGAGATGGTATTTATCAATCCACCTACGAGGATTGAATGTGGCACAAGGCCTTTTTAATGTGGGTATCTCCGAGCCCGTAGGCTCAGCCAAAAATAAATAACCATCCAAACCCCCCGAGGGGGGCCAGTTCCGTCAACGTCCCCCAACGAAACCCTACCCTTCGGCGGAGCTTCGTCAGAGTTCCTCCCTGCAAGCAGAGAGTTCGACAGACACCCGACCCGGCAGCTCACAAAGCACAGATACTACACTTTGATCCTAGCCACCGGGCCGAGCGGGTATTCTTTTTAGAGATGGTATTTATCAATCCACCTACGAGGATTGAATGTGGCACAAGGCCTTTTTAATGTGGGTATCTCCGAGCCCGTAGGCTCAGCCAAAAATAAATAACCATCCAAACCCCCCGAGGGGGGCCAGTTCCGTCAACCTCCCCCAACGAAACTCTGCCCTTCGGCGGAGCTTCGTCAGAGTTCCTCCCTGCAAGCAGAGAGTTCGACAGACACCCGACCAGGCAGCTCACAAAGTACAGATACTACACTTTGATCCTAGCCACCGGGCCGAGCGGGTATTCTTTTTAGAGATGGTATATATCAATCCACCTACGAGGATTGAATGTGGCACAAGGCCTTTTTAATGTGGGTATCTCCGAGCCCGTAGGCTCAGCCAAAAATAAATAACCATCCAAACCCCCCGAGGGGGGCCAGTTCCGTCAACCTCCCCCAACGAAACTCTGCCCTTCGGCGGAGCTTCGTCAGAGTTCCTCCCTGCAAGCTGAGAGTTCGACAGACACCCGACCAGGCAGCTCACAAAGTACAGATACTACACTTTGATCCTAGCCACCGGGCCGAGCGGGTATTCTTTTTAGAGATGGTATTTATCAATCCACCTACGAGGATTGAATGTGGCACAAGGCCTTTTTAATGTGGGTATCTCCGAGCCCGTAGGCTCAGACAAAAGTAAATAACCATCCAACCCCCCCGAGGGGGGCCAGTTCCGTCAACGTCCCCCAACGAAACCCTACCCTTCGGCGGAGCTTCGTCAGAGTTCCTCCCTGCAAGCAGAGAGTTCGACAGACACCCGACCCGGCAGCTCACAAAGCACAGATACTACACTTTGATCCTAGCCACCGGGCCGGTATTCTTTTTAGAGATGGTATTTATCAATCCACCCACGAGGATTGAATGTGGTACAAGGCCTTTTTAATGTGGGTATCTCCGAGCCCGTAGGCCCAGCCAAAAATAAATAATCATCAAACCCCCCGAAGGGGGCCAGTTCCGTCAACCTCCCGCAACGCAACACTACCCTTCGGCGGAGCTACGTCAGGGTTCCTCTCTGCAAGCAGAGAGTTCGACAGACACCCGACCCGGCAGCTCACAAAGCACAGATACTACACTTTGATCCTAGCCACCGGGTATTCTTTTTAGAGATGGTATTTATCAATCCACCCACGAGGATTGAATGTGGCACAAGGCCTTTTTAATGTGGGTATCTCCGAGCCCGTAGGCTCAGCCAAAAATAAATAACCATCCAAACACCCCGAGGGGGGCCAGTTCCGTCAACCTCCCCCAACGAAACTCTACCCTTCGGCGGAGCTTCGTCAGTGTTCCTCCCAGCAAGCAGAAAGTTCGACAGACACCGGACTCGGCAGATCACAAAGCACAGATACTACACTTTGATCCTAGCCTCCGGGCCGAGCGGGTATTCTTTTTAGAGATGGTATTTATCAATCAACCCACGAGAATTGAATGTGGCACAAGGCCTTTTTAATGTGGGTATCTCCGAGCCCGTAGGCCCAGCCAAAAATAAATAACCATCAAACCCCCCGAGGGGGGGCCAGTTCCGTCAACCTTCCCCAACGCAACACTACCCTTCGGCGGAGCTACGTCAGGGTTCCTCTCTGCAAACAGAGAGTTCGACAGACACCCGACCCGGCAGCTCACAAAGCACAGATACTACACTTTGATCTTAGCCACCGGGCCGAGCGGGTATTCTTTTTAGAGATGGTATTTATCAATCCACCAACGAGAACTGAATGTGGCACAAGGCCTTTTTAATGTGGGTATCTCCGAGCCCGTAGGCCCAGCCAAAAATAAATAACCATCCAAGCCCCCCGAGGGGGGCCAGTTCCGTCAACCTCCCCCAACGAAACCCTACCCTTCGGCGGAGTTTCGTCAGAGTTCCGCCCTGCAAGCAGAGAGTTCGACAGACACCCGACCCGGCAGCTCACAAAGCACAGATACTACACTTTGATCCTAGCCACCGGGCCGAGCGGGTATTCTTTTTAGAGATGGTATTTATCAATCCACCCACGAGGAGTGAATGTGGCACAAGGCCTTTTTAATGTGGGTATCTCCGAGCCCGTAGGCCCAGCCAAAAATAAATAATCATCCAAGCCCCCCGAGTGGGGCCAGTTCCGTCAACCTCCCCCAACGAAACCCTACCCTTCGGCGGAGCTTCGTCAGAGTTCCTCCCTGCAAGCAGAGAGTTCGACAGACACCCGATCCGGCAGGTCACAAAGCACAGATACTACACTTTGATCCTAGCCACCGGGCCGAGCGGGTATTCTTTTTAGAGATGGTATTTATCAATCCACCCACGAGGACTGAATGTGGCACAAGTCCTTTTTAATGTGGGTATCTCCGAGCCCGTAGGCCCAGCCAAAAATAAATAATCATCCAAGCCCCCCGAGGGGGGCCAGTTCCGTCAACCTCCCCCAACGAAACCCTACCCTTCGGCGGAGTTTCGTCAGAGTTCCGCCCTGCAAGCAGAGAGTTCGACAGACACCCGATCCGGCAGGTCACAAAGCACAGATACTACACTTTGATCCTAGCCACCGGGCCGAGCGGGTATTCTTTTTAGAGATGGTATTTATCAATCCACCCACGAGGAGTGAATGTGGCACAAGGCCTTTTTAATGTGGGTATCTCCGAGCCCGTAGGCCCAGCCAAAAATAAATAACCATCCAAGCCCCCCGAGGGGGGCCAGTTCCGTCAACCTCCCCCAACGAAACCCTACCCTTCGGCGGAGCTTCGTCAGAGTTCCTCCCTGCAAGCAGAGAGTTCGACAGACACCCGACCCGGCAGCTCACAAAGCACAGATACTACACTTTGATCCTAGCCACCGGGCCGAGCGGGTATTCTTTTTAGAGATGGTATTTATCAATCCACCCACGAGGAGTGAATGTGGCACAAGGCCTTTTTAATGTGGGTATCTCCGAGCCCGTAGGCCCAGCCAAAAATAAATAACCATCCAAGCCCCCCGAGGGGGGCCAGTTCCGTCAACCTCCCCCAACGAAACCCTACCCTTCGGCGGAGCTTCGTCAGAGTTCCTCCCTGCAAGCAGAGAGTTCGACAGACACCCGACCCGGCAGCTCACAAAGCACAGATACTACACTTTGATCCTAGCCACCGGGCCGAGCGGGTATTCTTTTTAGAGATGGTATTTATCAATCCACCCACGAGGACTGAATGTGGCACAAGGCCTTTTTAATGTGGGTATCTCCGAGCCCGTAGGCCCAGCCAAAAATAAATAATCATCCAAGCCCCCCGAGTGGGGCCAGTTCCGTCAACCTCCCCCAACGAAACCCTACCCTTCGGCGGAGTTTCGTCAGAGTTCCTCCCTGCAAGCAGAGAGTTCGACAGACACCCGATCCGGCAGGTCACAAAGCACAGATACTACACTTTGATCCTAGCCACCGGACCGAGCGGGTATTCTTTTTAGAGATGGTATTTATCAATCCACCCACGAGGAGTGAATGTGGCACAAGGCCTTTTTAATGTGGGTATCTCCGAGCCCGTAGGCCCAGCCAAAAATAAATAACCATCCAAGCCCCCCGAGGGGGGCCAGTTCCGTCAACCTCCCCCAACGAAACCCTACCCTTCGGCGGAGCTTCGTCAGAGTTCCTCCCTGCAAGCAGAGAGTTCGACAGACACCCGACCCGGCAGCTCACAAAGCACAGATACTACACTTTGATCCTAGCCACCGGGCCGAGCGGGTATTCTTTTTAGTGATGGTATTTATCAATCCACCCACGAGGACTGAATGTGGCACAAGGCCTTTTTAATGTGGGTATCTCCGAGCCCGTAGGCCCAGCCAAAAATAAATAACCATCCAAGCCCCCCGAGGGGGGCCAGTTCCGTCAACCTCCCCCAACGAAACCCTACCCTTCGGCGGAGCTTCGTCAGAGTTCCTCCCTGCAAGCAGAGAGTTCGACAGACACCCGATCCGGCAGGTCACAAAGCACAGATACTACACTTTGATCCTAGCCACCGGGCCTAGCGGGTATTCTTTTTAGAGATGGTATTTATCAATCCACCTACGAGGATTGAATGTGGCACAAGGCCTTTTTAATGTGGGTATCTCCGAGCCCGTAGGCCCAGCCAAAAATAAATAACCATCAAACCCCCCGAGGGGGGCCAGTTCCGTCAACCTCCCCCAACGCAACACTACCCTTCGGCGGAGCTACGTCAGGGTTCCTCTCTGCAAGCAGAGAGTTCGACAGACACCCGACCCGGCAGCTCACAAAGCACAGATACTACACTTTGATCCTAGCCACCGGGCCGGGCGGGTATTCTTTTTATAGATACAAGTATTTAAGTAAATGCTCTGTTTATAATAAACATTATTAAATAACATTTACCGGCCTGAATGTCCGAGAAATTTTCATAGAAAATATTCGTCCTTTGACAGGATTCGAACCTGCATCCTATACGGAACCGTCATTTAGCTTGACGTGCCTAACCGCTAAATACTTAAATACTTGTATCTATAAAAAGAAGGTTAAACATAAAAAATGTCTTTAATAAATAAATTGTCGGACTTTGTCCATTTATTAATATATATATATATATATATATATATATATATATATATATATATATATATATATATATATATATATATATATATATATATATATATATATATATATATATATATTAATTTCGATTTTTGTTATGTATTTTAATTGAACGCATCTAATTTCCCTATTTTTTTAATAACAGTTTGAACGTCACGTCAATACCGAAGGAATACAAATTAAGTGTAAGTAATTATGTCATATCTATTAAAATAAACTTCCTTTGATATTCCTTTGGCTTGTCAGCAAGGCTTAGAAACCCTTTGCCCCCAAAACAGGCCACCGTACAAGTGGGTACTTTCAGAATCGTGTATCAATCAAAAATATATTTTTGTACTTGAATTAGGTTAATTCAAGGTTCGAGCCACGTCACGTCCCTGTGGGTGATGAATTATTTTCCACCCTAAAAACCTTTTCCCACCAACGAAACGTCGCAATCTTAATCTGTTCAAGCCTACTCCATGGAAGTAGCCTGAACTGGTGGAACTAAAGAATGTAACGCTCATCTGAACATTTGCCATGGAAATAGCGATAGAGTAGCGGCAGATACGAGGTCAGGACAATTAACATTACAGTTCTTTCTTTGGATATTGTCAAGAATCTCGAGATATATAACAGGAGCACCAGACCAGATAGGGTAGCAATATTTCGTTTCCGTTTTGTCGTCCTAAGTTTTTAGTTGGCAACATGACGTTTCAGAATTATTAAGCTTGTTCCCATGTCTATGTAACTATCCCCAATCGGGGCGTCTATAAATAGTGATTTTCATTATTTCGGTCGCCAAGCTCATTCATTGATCGTTTCAAATTATCGCGGATTTAAATACCGTTCTTCTGTTTCCAGAACATCCGATTTTTGCCAGCCATAGCATCGCCATAAATAGACTCAAAATCAAGGCATATCGAAAAAAGCCCCATTCGAACATTTCATTGATTTTTTTAATACTAATGTTCATATAATACAAAGCCCAAGGACTACTCAAGTAGAAAGTTATTGTGTATAAGCGTAAGAAACGGCAAGTTCATGGGACTATGCAGGAAATGTAATGTTTAACCCTAAACCAAGTTTGTAGTGATTGGAAAAAAATACTGCCGGGAGTTTGTTCCACAAAGCAGCAATTTTGAGAAGCTTTCCGAATAATACTTTTTACTATAGGAATATGAAGTGGGGTGCGGATGATTCACTCTTGTACACGTGCTATGGCGGGGTCCATTTGTAAAGATCCGCAGTGTTAGGATTAAAGATTGTTGCTCGTCAGAACACATGCCATGGAAGTAGCGATAGAGCAGCTCGCAACGTTTCATCTGTGGGGAAAGAGGTTGTAGGGTGGAAAATAATTCATCGCCCACAAGGGGCGTAAACACTTTTGAGACAGGCAAATGAGGACCGGACAGCTCCAGCCCAGTTAGAGCAGCAAAAAAAAAAAAAAAAAAAAGAAAAGAAAAAAATCTCGAATTTTGGTCTGATCTTGTTCTTGTAAAATTAGAAAGGTCGTAGGGCTGAAACCTTTTCACATAATGTCTTATAAATAAAATTAAATTAAATTAAACGAAGAAACGATCCCTGAACCGCAAAGGCTTGGACAGTTCCTGGCTAAAATTAACGAATGCCCTCCTCTCTCTTCGAGAATGTTCGCTTATCGTTTTTACTTCGCAGTTAAGAAACAAACTGCCGATATTATTTAAAACAGCTGGACCCCAGGTTTTCATTTCTTAAACAAATTAGACTAAGTTACTTAAATTCCAGGCTAAATAGAGGAAAAAATATATGTAATCACCCATTTCCGTGGTGTGGGCTGAACCAAGGCCGTCTAGAAGCGATAACATCCGTTGTACGCTAAGCATCACCGCGGGTAAACTCGTGGGAAAAAAAAAATCGAGACGTATTTTTCGTTAGTTCATATTTGGTTTCAAATGAGTCGGGCAAGGAAAAGCTTTCTAAAATTTTAACACCTCCGAAACAAAATTGCTTTCATTTAATCAATACAGAGAAGGTTTTCTTTTCTGTGAAACCAGAGGAGAGAAAAACTCTGCGTCTTATTGCCGAACACATTTTCCCCTGACATGAAGTGGAGTGATTATAATGAATCATTCAAGGTCTACTGCTAGAAAAATTTGTTCCCTGTGTCGTGCCAGACAATTCCTCTGGTCGGAATCCTTCTTGCACATTTCTAAATCTACCATTTGTCCGTGCATTGAATAGTGCTGGTCTGGTGCTCCTGTTATATAACCCGTGATTCTTGACAAAATTCAAAGGGTCTGTAATATAATCGGTCCTGATCTGGCATCTCGACATCAGTCAATTTAAAATTTAAATGCAATGTCTTTTTTAATCCTGTTATTTTATTGTACTTTTCCTCATTTATTCACACTAAAGTAATTTTATTCTCTTTCGCTCCCAGTTACCCCTTGCGTCTGAGTGGCTTTATAGCCTTGCTTGGGATGAAATGACAAGAAAAAAACCTTTCATTTTTTTTTTTTTTTTTTTTTTGATCTCGGATTTCAGGTTTCGAGTCTGTTTTTTTCACACCAACCTGTATCAGGAAACACTAAACAGACATATTTATTTCTGTATAGATTTCTGAGATGATGAGTTATTTTTTACACTACTTACATGCAGGCTATTGTCGTAATATTGTTGTTAATGTTTCTACTGTTGTCAACTCCAGCCTTCATCCGGAGTATATGTCGACCCTCGTAACCTACAGGGAATTTCGAAATGGACCCTTTATTTAATTTACCAGTATATACATTTCTCGTTGCAGTGTCGCCATGTCTGGGGATATCTTGTGTAGTTTGTATTTTCGCCCTGTGTCAAAGTGCTCACTGCCGGGCCCTGTGATTGAACATTGAGTTACCGAATTCCCGGACCAACGCTTTAATCTTCTAGGCTATTATTCTGTGGAATTCCCTTTAGGTTACTCTGATCGACATACACCTGATGAAGGCTGGAGGTCACAACGATCGAAACGTTGTGATAACAGAAACAAATATGAAGGTCATAGTCCGTATGTAAATAGTGTAAATAACTGAAATTATGTTCAGCTGGTAAGGTTTTATGTATCGTGTCCGTTCCGGATGTGGGAGATTATGGCTCTCCACAACCTCTCTTCTTTTCTTGCTCTAGGTAATTTTTGAGTCATCGATGGTGATGATGGAACGTTACAAGTTTGGTTTCGATTAAAAAAAACAAAAATAAAATTTCGTTTAGTTAACTGATATTTCTGACATATTTAGATTTGTTGGCGGGGGTGGGGGTGGTCTTTGTTACCAAGAGAGATTTAATTAGTTTTCTTTCTTGCATCATTGTAAATGTTAATTAGGGTGAAAATCTTTTAAATTTTATTCCCCCCACTTCCCACCAAAAAAAAAAAAAAAAAAAAAAAAAAATGGCAAATATAAGATTAGGTAAAGATTCGTAGAATAAATGAGGTGTTATGGCTGGAAATTGTGAATATAATGTTTTGGTGAAAAGAACAGAATTTCGCGGGAATAGGCCAGTGATTGTGACGAGCGAGGTTAAAAGTGAGGACAAATGAAAATCAGCAATCTTCATCTGCATCGCCAACCCACTCCCCTTCTGTATTCCCACCCGAATGAGGATACAAATTCGCAACTCCATCCGCAACAATATCTCCATGCACATCTGCTGCCCCACCACCGCCTCATATGCATCCACACCCGCATCCCCATTCGCAAACCCCATCCCCATCAGCATCCGCAACCCATCCCTCCACTCGTTCGCATCCCCATTCGCAAACCCCATCCTCATCAGCATCCGCAACCCATCCCTCCACTCGTTCGCATCCCCATTCGCAACCCCATCCTCATTCCATTCCTCATCCTCATTCCCTCCCCCATTCTCAACACCCCCCATCTGCAACACCGCCCCCGCCTCATCCGCATCCACACCTGCATTCGCATCCCTATCCGCTAACTCATGCCCATTTGCATCCGCAAACCCTCCCACTTCTCATTGGCAACCCTATCTGCGTCCCCATCCCAAGTCACAACCATATTCCACAAATCCTTCCACTCTTCATTCGCATCCTCACCCACATTTGCATCCCTCTTCGCAATCCCATCTGCGTCCCCATCCCCAACCACAACAACATCCCCACTTCTCATCCTCATCCACACCCCCATTCGCAACCGCATACCTTCCTCCTCCTCATTCGCATTCCCATTCGCAATCCCATCTGCGACCCCATCCGCAATCTTATACCCATCTGCATCTGCAAATTCTCCCCCTTTTGATCCCAATCCCCCTTCGCATTCGCAACCGCATCCCCATTTTGCCCTTAAGCCACATTCTCTGTATTGTTTTACAGAAAAAAAAATTCTTTATCGCTTCCTTCACAGAATGTTGTAGGGACAAAATGCGTTTCGTTTCCCTCGGCGTTACGTCTTGTTCCCTAGTGAATCGCGTGTCGCGTTCTACACTATTTCTTGCTGGAAGAGATACCGCACGAGAACACAGTAAGACATCCACTAAAATATATCACATAAATATAGATCTCACACCAAGAGAAGAAAATATCTCTTTTCAAAAACTGGTCAAACCTGGTAACCTACTCCAGTTACAGACTTTAGACGGTTGGTCGTAAGTTAATGTATAAATATATTGAACCTTTTTAAATGGTCGCGGCGCCCCAGTGACTGTGAGATTGTAATTGCTTTGTTCATATCCACTGTTTAGTTGTTAAAACTTATTTACATATCCGCCATTTTAATTGTCTTGACGACAGTGCATAATTGTCGGTAAATTCTTAAAGCCAAAAAAAAAAGAAAAAAAAAAAGAAAAAAAAAAGAAATCACCTTCTATGAAGATTTTGCTTAAAATAGTTTCCTTTGAAGTTACAAGTCCAGGCAGTTGTGGATCAACCAACAGCGACTATTTCAAACAATTTTCTTTAGGCATTAAAAAGAAGAATTGATTGTATTTAACAAGAATAAGTTCTTTGCTTCTTTTTAAAATCTTTTCTTTTTTTTTTTTCAGATTACTCAGACGAAGGAGAAATTTAAATGGGGCGGCTGCGTGAAAACGTGGTTGATAAACAATTCGCGTTATAGCAAATTTTCTAACTTCATATACAAGAATTTTAATTGGGCTGTCATTGAAAACGGATTGAAATGGGCAAACGGTGAACCACACCAGGTACGATTTAAACATACACACACACACACACACGCATATATATATATATATATATATATATATATATATATATATATATATATATATATATATATATATAAATTTAAATATATATATATATATAAAATTTAAATATATATATATATAAATATATACACATATAAATTTAAATATATATATATATATATTGCATATATATTTGATTATGCATGCGCTATCTGTGTTGATTAGTTAGATATGAACAAACTACAATATATATATATATGCTAGAGGAAACAGGACGTCTAGTCACACTGATGAGCTGTGATACAGCGAAACAGTCAGTCTGTGGATGACAATATATATATATATATATATATATATATATATATATATATATATATTTATATTGTTATTCATTATTTATATAGATACAAATATTTAAGTAAATGCTCTGTTTATAATAAATGGTATTAACAACATTTACCGGCCTGAATGTCCGAGAAATTTCATAGAAAATATGCGTCCTCAGTTAGGAATCGAACCTATATCCTACATGGAATAAAAAAAGCGTCTTTGTAGCTAAACTGGTATAGCACGTCAGGCTATATGACGGTTCCGTGTAGGATACAGGTTCTTTCTTTCTTTCTTTTTTTCTTTCTTTCTTTGTCTTTCTTTCTATTTCAGTCTGTTCTTTATCTTAGTTTGTTCATATCTATCTGCATGTCTGTACATATATATATATATATATATATATATATATATATATATATATATATATATATATATATATATATATATTAGGTTCGTGCAAAAATAATGTCGTTTTCTCACATATGTTACTATGTGAGAAAACGACATTATTTTTGCACCAACCTAATATATATATATATATATTATGTCTCTCTTTAATATATATATAATTGTGTCACTACTGCAAATTTTCAAGTATTATATAATTCGTAATTACAGTTTAACCCGGATATAAGAGAAACCCGGATATAAGAGATATTTTTATCTGGTCCCAAATTAGAGCCTGTGTTAATGTATATATAATAGACCAAACCCGGATATAAGATAAAGCCGGATATAAGAGACTTCGTATCCTGTCCCGACAACTCTCTTATATCCGGGTTACACTGTATTTACAAACTTATGCGTTATCTATTTGATATATGATGTTATACATAAAAGTTTATAACTAATTTATCAAATGCATTAGTCCTACATAGAAATAAGTCCATCCATAAATTCGATCTAAAGAATGCCATATTTATTTAATGAGAAAGTAACTTACTTAGACGGAAAGTTCTTGAGAGTGCCGTTATCGAATCTTGCCAAAATATAAATCTGCGAACCGGATTTTTTCAAATATCTCCTTTCCTTAAACATATACTTCATTTCTCAGGTCAACATACGAGGTTGGTGATAAAGTAATTATGCTAGAGCTATGGAATTTTAGTTCTTATTAATAATTTCAGTCCTTACTAATAACTGCAATGTTTCATTCCATATAAACTGACATCAGACTTTTCGAAGAAAGCTTCAAAAGTAACTAGTAACAACTTAATATTAGGTTGGTGCAAAAATAATGCCGTTTTTGACGTTCAACTTCAAAAGATCATGACTCCTTTCATAATAAACTTTATTAATCGAAATAAGAACCATTAGAATCGACACATTTTTGCCAACGAGAAACAAGTTTATTTATCCCATTAGCATAGAAATCCGGAGTTCTGGAAGCGATGAAGTCACTGAAGGCCGATTCGGAATCATCTCAGCTTTTGAAGCATTTTTCGCGCAGGAAGTTGTCGAGATGCTTGAAAAAGTGATAATCGGTGGGCGAGAGGTCAGGTGAATATGGCGGATGAGGCAGAGTCTCGTAGCCCAATTCGTTCAGCTTCTGCAGGGTCAGTTGAGCAACATGCGGGCGAGCGTTGTCATGGAGGAGAATTGGTCCCTTCATATTGACCAATCTCGGGCACATACGTTGGAGCTTCTGGTGCATTTCGTCAATTTGTCGGCAGTAATCGTTTCGCCCGGATTCAAGAAGCTGTGATGGATGAGACCGGCTGCAGACCACCAAACAGTCACCATAACCTTTTTTGGTGCAATTTCGGCTTCGGGAAGTAATGTGGAGCTTCTCCGGCATCCAACCACTGTGCCGAACGTCGCCGGTTGTCGTAGAGGATCCACTTCTCATCACACGTCACAATCCGCTCGAGAAATGGGTCGTTTTTGTAGCGCAGAAGGAGCGTAGAAGACACCTCAAAACGACGATTTTTTTGATTATTGTTCAATTCATGCGGCACCCATTTATCCAACTTTTTTGGCTTCCCTATTTGCTTTAAATGGCGAACGACTGTTGAGTGGTCGACCGCGAGTTCAACAGCAACTTCTCGTGTGGTTTTGCGAGGATCGGCTTCAATTAAGGCTTTCAAATGTTCGTTATCAACCGCAGTCGGCCGGCCGCTACCGTCTTCATCTTCGAGGCTCTCGTCACCATTGCGAAATTTCTTGAACCACCGTTGTGCCACACGTTCGTTAGTGGTTCCTGGGCCAAACGCATCATTGATATCATGAGCTGTCTCGGCAGCTTTTCGGCCTAGTTTGAACTGGAACAAGAAAATCGTGCGGATTTGAATTTTGTCCATGCTGTCGAAAAGCCTGCAAAAAATGAATGAAGAGATTGAGAACGGTAACGAATAACACGATTCGATAGAGCGAAAAACGCGATTCAAAATGATAACATGGCTATATATATCAATGAATTAATTCAGAAATCATATATAAAAGTAACATATGTGAGAAAACGACATTATTTTTGCACCAACCTAATAAAAAAGGGTTGAAATAAATGCATGCAAGATTTCACAGCTCTAGCATAACTTCATTGTCAGCCTCTGAACTTTTCAGCCCACCGTCGTACCTGGAAAGAAAAAATGCAGATATTAATAAGATTTGAAATGAATGCACCCATGCTTTATTTGCAAAGCTCTAGAATCACTCCTTCATAGTCAGCCTCTGAACTTTTCAGCCCACTCTTGTACCTGGAAAGAAACAATGCAGTTATTAATAAGAAGCGTTGAAATGAATGCATGTAAGATATCACAGGTCTGACATCTCTCCTTCATTAGTTAACCTTTGAAAATTTCGTCCCACCCTCGTACAATTGCTTTTCTTTTGACAGGGACAGATTAGGTTATCGGGTGTGAAAAAAACGGTGGATCTATTGCGAAGACATCAGTGAGTATATTATTAAATATTTTTCTTTAAATAAAAACAGTTATATTTTATCATCTCCCCCAGCCCAAGCAATGCCAGTAAGACGCTACAGGTTGTTGGGCATGAAAGAAGATCAGAAGACTTTAGTGAGGAGAAAGGACAATAAAAGAATAGGTTTCGAGACGGCAGGAGATTGCGATTGACGTTGCATTTAAACATTTGAAAGTTGTAGGGGGCAGGGAAGGAATGATGAGAGTTCCAAAAATAGTTTGAGGAAAGAAAGTATTAGAATAGAACTTGAGGTGACATCTAGCTATTTCAACATTAAATGCTAACCTCCAGGAGAGTGACCCATTGCCCCTTCTCGGACTAAAGATTCCCGCTGATACGAAGTGGAAAGGGTATACTAAATCAGTTGATTAGTACAGACCAAAGAAAGTTGGTTCACTTTGTCATGCTAAACAATTTTTCTCGCCATAATCTATCTTACATATTTATAAGACTACCATTTGTCCTTTGTTTTGAATATTGCTGGTACATCTGGTCTTCTGGTCCTGCTATATAGTTAGAGATTCTTGATAAAATTGAAAGAATAATCTGCAATGTTATTGGTCCTGACCTGGCATCTCGGCTTCAGTCACTTTTCCACCGCCGTAACGTAGTTTCATTTGCCTTTTCTATGGTAATTGTTCTGGTTAACTTTCCTCTATGGCAACAAGACTTTATGAATTTAAGCGCAGTACTAGATTGGCGGCAAGGTCTCACCATTTTACAGTTGAATTGGCATAACCGTAAATCTTTGTTAACAGTTTCTTTTCTTTCACTTCTCGCTTCTTCACACTTCTGGCTTTCCAGCCAACTTTGATCTTCAAAAATTTAAATGCAATGTCAATCGTTATATTGTGTCTTCTTAATTCTTCTTCTTTTATTGTCCTCTCTCCTTAATAGTAGTTTTTCTCATATTCTCTAACACTGAGTAACCCCTTGCGTCCTAGTGGCTTTATTGCCTTTGATCTTCAAACATTTAAATGCAATGTCAATCGTTATCTTCTGTCTTCTTAATTCTTCTTCTTTTATTGTCCTCTTTCCTTAATAGTAGTTTTTCTCATATTCTCTAACACTCAGTAACCCCTTGCATCCTAGTGGCTTTATTGCCTTTGATCTTCAAACATTTAAATGCAATGTCAATCGTTATCTTCTGTCTTCTTAATTCTTCTTTTATTGTCTTCTCTCCTTAATAGTAGTTTTTCTCATATTCTCTAACACTCAGTAACCCCTTCCATCCTAGTGGCTTTATTGCCTTTGATCTTCAAACATTTAAATGCAGTGTCAATCGTTATCTTCTGTCTTCTTAATTCTTCTTCTTTTATTGTCCTCTCTCCTTAATAGTAGTTTTTCTCATATTCTCTAACACTTAGTAGCCTCTTGCGTCTTAGTGGCTTTATTGCCTTTGATCTGCAAACATTTAAATGCAATGTCAATCGTTATCTTCTGTCTTCTTAATTCTTCTCCTTTTATTGTCCTCTCTCCTTAATAGTAGTTTTTCTCATATTCTCTAACACTTAGTAGCCTCTTGCGTCTTAGTGGCTTTATTGCCTTTGATCTGCAAACATTTAAATGCAATGTCAATCGTTATCTTCTGTCTTCTTAATTCTTCTCCTTTTATTGTCCTCTCTCCTTAATAGTAGTTTTTCTCATATTCTCTAACACTCAGTAACCTCTTGCGTCTTAGTGGCTTTATTGCATTTAAATGTTTGAAGTTCCAACTTGACTGGAAAGTAAGAAGATAGTTCCATCAGCGAAAATTAAGTCAGAACACTAGAAGAGTAATCAATAAGACAGTAGATAATGATTGACATTGGATTTACATTTTTGCAGATCAAAGTTGACAGGAAAGCAAGAAGCCGGATGAGAGTTCCACAAGCGAAATTTGAGTGAGAATAATAGAAGAGTAATCAGGAAGATACTAGATTACGATTGACATTGCATTTAAATTGTTGAAGATTAAACTTGACTGGAAAGCAAGGTAATAAAGCCACTAGGATACAAGAGGTTACTGAGTGTTATAGACTATGAGAAAATTTATTAATGAGAATTGACTATAAAAGAACAATAATTGAGAAGATAACGATTGACATTGCATTGCATTTAAATGTTTGAAGATCAAACTTGACTGGAAAGCAAAAAGCCCGAAGAGAGTTCCACGAAAATTGAGTGAGAACAATTGAAGAGTAATCAATAACACAACAGATAATGATTGACATTACATTTACGTTTTTGAAGATCAAGTTTGCCAGGAAAGCAAGAAACCGGAGGAGAGTTCCACAAGTGAAAATTGAACCAGACTAACAGAAGAGTAACTAGGAAGGCAGTAGATTACGATTGACATTGCATTTAAATCTTTGAAGATCAAAGTTGATTGGAAACCAAGAGACCGGAAGTAAGTTCCACAACCAACAAGTATGAGAAAAGAAACGTTTAGAATAGAACTTACGGTTTGCAAAAGTGATGAGTCATGAGAAGAAAAGTGTCATTAAATGTCAGGAAGCCTTAATGAAATTTTATGTATGGCGTTTATAAAAATTGGCAATGAATATCCCTAAAGGTTTAATAAATAATGTACCCATCTAAAGACATGCCTCTAATTAATTGGATTATATGTTTAGAATGTACTGAGCTCACCTAAGTGATGTCGGCAAAGACTTTGCACGCGACGTCTCACCAGACTATGATGGAAACCAGGGGTAGTGTTGATTTCAGGTAACATCCTAGCCACCGAATGGAAACCGATATGATCGGTGCAGCTGCAACCGAATTGCAAACGTGGATAAAAGAACTTCCGGTTACTTCTAGCCATTTCAATTACAAAATAATGAGACCTTGCCGCTTAAATTCATAAAGTCTAGGTACCATAGAGAAAAGCTCATTCTTGAAGCTCGTCGTTGATAGGAAAGCAGGAAGCCGAACGAGAGTTCCACAATTGAGAAGTGCAGGAGAAGAAACTGTTAGCATAGAACTTACGGTTCCAGCTAGCAATTTCAACAGTGAAGTCATGATGTCTAGCTGTCGATCTAGCAATATTCATGAACTCGAGCTGCCAGAATGGACAGCTCATCAGAAGAAATCCCATGGAAATATATTTATGAAAGATATAGAAGAATATGGTGCAGCGGTGGGAAAGGGAGTGAAACCGAGATGCCAGGCCAGGAATGATAATTTTGCAGATTCTATTAATTTTCTTCATTTCTTTTTATTGTTTTCCCTAGACTTCATGTTCGAGGTCATACGTTATTCTACGGGATATCTGATCCTCCTTGGGTGAAAAATCTAAAAGGAAAAAAATTGTTGATGGCTTTGAAAAATCGCATCAAAGATTTCATGGCACCGTTTAAAAACAAGTAAGTACTGGCTGTTTTTTTTCTTTAAATCCCATTTTTAATAATAAAGTGAAAGTGAAAATGAAAGTAAATTCAGTCTCGCCTGCTGCCTTCACTTTTGTACTAACATCCTCGGGAAAGACATGGACCCATTTCTTCTTCCCACCATATATGGGTAAAATAGCAAACTAGAGTGCGCTCTGTAGACTGGCCTGTAAGCCCGGCTAGGAGAAAGGAAACCGCAAAGAAAGCAGAGTGGAAAGCATATCACTATGCTTCCCAAGAAACATGACAATTCAGAGAAAAAGGTCTGTGGAGAGATTTGAATCTTGATGCCTAGAAATAGCTTCACTATCCTAAAGCATTAAGTATAAAGCAGAACAATGTTGGTCCATAGGATCACGTATAAGCGCCACAGTATTTATCCATGGTCTCAAGTATAAACTCCATCAATGTTTGCCTATAGACTTAAGGCTATAAGCAATCATTAATCTGTTTTATTCTTAAGCATAAAGCCGACCAATGTTTGCCCGTAGTCCCAAGTATATTGTCGGCACGAAATAATAAAATGGGATTTGATACAACTTTGTGCAAATTAATTGAAACAAAACTAATAATTCCGTTATTATCGTATTTTTTCAATGAAACAAGCCCAATTGTACATGTTAATACTTCGTATGTCCATTCTACGAAGTCGTCCTTTGCAGATTGACCACAGATTCTTGATTGGATTTAAATCAGGAGAGTTTCCGGGCTAGTCTATAGTACATTGATTTGCTCACTGGTAAGGCTTGCCAGCGTGTTCGTGCAGCGTCACAATTTTCGTACGCTACCAGGGAGTAATGTCCATCGCAGACAATGGCCCTAGGACATCTAATCGACAGTCGAGACAAGTGTCTGGGCCTGATAAAATCCGATGAAATCACGGATGACGCAATATTTTGCAAGGGCAAACACATTTCATCACACACACAGAAAATAGATTCATATTACTGCACACCACTGCATATGACCTAATCTGAGGAAAAAATAGAAATCGATTACACCCTGACACTCCAATGGGTCTAAAATTGGCCGTATGGTGAAAGAAAGGAAACTAAAGCAGTTGTTTCAATTAATTTGCACAAGATTGTACGTGCTAAGATCCACAAGCCCAATCCAATCAACTGGATTAAGATATATCCAGACCCGGAGCTGCATTTTTAGGTGTCAGATTTCTCCGCATGGATTGAGTTGGCAAGAAATTGAAGTCAGAGCTTGATTTCTAATCGGAGGTTGCTTTTTAACTTATAGAAGATGAACCCACAAAAATGACATAATTTAAAATGTGAATATAAAATCTATATCCCAGAAATATAGACAGATCCTAAAGAAGGCCTTAGCATACAACGGCCGAAACGTCGTAAATATGGCAATAAAGATGAGGACAACAGTCCAAACAATATAAATAGTGTTAATAATTCCAGTACCTCATTGATTGCATTTAAATCTTTGAAGATCAAAGTTGATTGGAAACCAAGAGACCGGAAGTAAGTTCCACAATCAACAAGTATGAGAAAAGAAACGGTTAGCATAGAACTTACGGTTTGCAAAAGTGATGAGTCATGAGAGGAAAAGTGTCATTAAATGTCAGGAAGCCTTAATGAAATTTTATGTATGGCGTTTATAAAAATTGGCAATGAATATCCCTAAAGGTTTAATAAATAATGTACCCATCTAAAGACATGCCTCTAATTAATTGGATTATATGTTTAGAATGTACTGAGCTCACCTAAGTGATGTCGGCAAAGAGTGTTAATAATTACAATACCTCATCTCAGAAATGTAGACAGAGAATAAACTAAATAATATAGATTCTATAACCGATTTCGAAAAGCTTCACGAATGTTCAATATTGGCACCACCTGTGGTACGACAGACTTCAAGTCGGTAGTCCTGCCAAATACGTTGTAGCATGGCTTGCGTAACATCCAGTGCGGGCTTATCGCCATGAGAATCTACCAGGAAGATGGACCGGATGTGCTTTTGATAATAACTATATGCTGTTGAAATGGCCATCACCTGACTTGAGAACTGGTGATTTTTGCTATGGGGTTATGTGAAAGGACAGGTCTATATTCCCACCTCTTGCTACAAGCCTAGAGGAACTTAAGCAGCGAATCCATGAGACGGCGAAGGATGTTACGCAAGGCATGCTACAGCGTGTTTGGCAGGAGAAGCTGGATTACCGACTTGATGTCTGTTGTGTCACATGTGGTGTGAATATTTGTGAAGCTTTGTGAAATCGGTTATAAAGTCTACATCCCTTTGAATATCTTGTTCAAATTTTGATAAATAAATATTTTATTGTTCAACATGAAGACTATTTAATTTCGTTTGCTTGGGAAATGTAGTTACTCATATATTTACATTTTAAATGATGTCAGTTATTTTGGGATACCCTGTACATTTTCGATCTATCGGCGAAATAATGACTAAATTTCACTTCAGACCATAAAAGAAGGCTGGAGCACGCATTGGCTTAAATGTAGTGATCAAAACAACAAAGATGAGGATACTAGTCTGAGCAATTCCTGGAATAATGATCTGACTCCATCTCAGACATTCGGGCAATACAAGAAGGCTGGAGAACGCCTTGGTCGAAAAGTGATAAAAACAACAATGAGGTGAATAGTAGCTTGAATAAGGCGGCAAACAATTACAAGACTCCAGACAATACAAAATGGCTGGAGAATGCATCGGCTGAAATGTAGTGATCAAAACAACAAAGATGAGGATATTAGTCTGAATAAATCACGCAATAATGACAAGACTTCATTTCAAAAAATAAAAGAAGGCTGAAGAATATATTGGTCAAAATGTTATCAAAACAACAAAGATGAGGATAGTAGCCTGCATACTTCATGGAATAATGACAAGACTTTATCTTAGACCTTCAGACAATAAAAGAAGGCTGGAGAATTTATTGGCCAAAATGTTATCAACATAAGAAAGACGAAGATATTAGTCTGAATAAATCATGGAATAAGTATAAGATTCATCTCAGTCCCTCAGACAATTCAAAAAGGCTGGAGAATTTATTGCCCGAAATGTAGTGATCAAAACAACAAAGAAAAAGATAAGGATATTTGTCTGAATAAGTAATGGAATTATGATAAATTTCACTCAAACGGATTTTTACAGTCGAATAAAACTAGAGAACTGTTTGACTGAAACGTAGCGAATATTGTGTGGCAGCAGTTACTTTATCTTTTGTATCGCATCCCCCCAAATTCCTTTTCGAATTCTTTGAAGTTGATCTCTTGTTGAATATTTTCTTTCTTTAAATGGTGTTCTTCCTTCTTTAGAATCACGAATTGGGACGTGAGCAACGAGAATTTACGTTCGTCAACTTACGAAATTTTGACGCATGACCCGAATATAACACAGAAGATGTTCATGATGGCACACAATGAAGATCCCAACGCACATCTTTACTTCAACGAAAACATGATAGTCAACTATGGTTTCTCTACAGTGGTAAGCTAATGCTCTAAGCCTTCTGTTAAAAAATTCAACTTCATAATTGTTTTCTCTGCAGTAGTGACTAAGGGTCTATGCTTTCGTTGTTAAAACAACTTCATGACTACTATAACGAAGTACATACGCGATCTGTGGGTAGATGTTTATTGTATTGTTATTGTATGGAAAGATGAGGAGGGCGAATATATAGAATGTAAAAGGGGGATATGGGAAGGCTGGTCTTCAGTCTATCTTATCTTAAACTTAGCCACGATTACTGACCCAAATATACTACAGTATTCCTTACACGAAAACATCACATTCTTACTTATCATTCTGACGGCAGTCACCATAATACCTCAAGTCTCTAACTAGTTCCTATATATACAATTTGTCTGTGGGAGCATGATCCATAAAAATAACAACATTCAAAAATGAAACCTGAATGAATATTTACAATGATTACAATTTATATTGCATAGTGGAAAGTAATATTTATTTTGTTTTAATCCGAAAATGCGGCACAAGGCCAAGAGGAGGGATGTGGGAAGGCTGGTTTTCAATCTTTCTTATCTTAAACTTAGCTAGCCACGATTACTGACCCCAACTTACCACAGTATTCCTTAAACCAAAAAAACATTTTCTTACTTATCATTCTTACTACAGTCACCTTAATACATCAAGTCTCTATGAAGTCCTAACTAGTTCCTGTATGTACAATTTTTCTGTGCTGTGGGTGGGGGATAATAATAACACTAAGAAGGAAATATCATCAAAACAAATGCCATGAAACTATTTGTAGAGAAGCTACATCAGTGAGAAGGTGACTGAAGCAGAGATGCCAGGTAAAGATCGATTACATCACAGACCCTTATATCAAGAATTTCGTTATGTACAGTAGAAGCACCAGACCATATATGACGATAGTAATCAATGCACGGACGAATGGTGAATTTATTAAATTTCTTGCACTATAGAATTCTGTTTATGCCAGAAATAAAAAAAAAACGTGAAGAAATTTGCCTGAAGTGGAATCTTATTTTTTTTAACAGGCGCTGGAGGATCGTGCAGTCATGTATCAAGAGGCTAGAATACCACTCCATGGAATTGGGATCCAGTCCCACATGACAGGGAATGTTAATGTATTTGTGCTGATGGTAAAATTACCTTGTTTTCAACAGTTGTCTATATTTCTGACGTGAGGTATTGTAACTATTTACACTATTTGCTGTTGTCCTCATCTTTATTGTCACATTCAGGACGTTTCGGCCGTTGTATGGTACGGCCTTCTTCAGGATCTGTCTATATTTCTGACGTGAGGTATTGTAACTATTTACACTATTTGCTGTTGTCCTCATCTTTATTGTCACATTCAGGACGTTTCGGCCGTTGTATGGTACGGCTTTCTTCAGGATCTGTCTATATTTCTGACGTGAGGTATTGTAACTATTTACACTATTTGCTGTTGTCCTCATCTTTATTGTCACATTCAGGACGTTTCGGCCGTTGTATGGTACGGCCTTCTTCAGGATCTGTCTATATTTCTGACGTGAGGTATTGTAACTATTTACACTATTTGCTGTTGTCCTCATCTTTATTGTCACATTCAGGACGTTTCGGCCGTTGTATGGTACGGCCTTCTTCAGGATCTGTCTATATTTCTGACGTGAGGTATTGTAACTATTTACACTATTTGCTGTTGTCCTCATCTTTATTGTCACATTCAGGACGTTTCGGCCGTTGTATGGTACGGCCTTCTTCAGGATCTGTCTATATTTCTGACGTGAGGTATTGTAACTATTTACACTATTTGCTGTTGTCCTCATCTTTATTGTCACATTCAGGACGTTTCGGCCGTTGTATGGTACGGCCTTCTTCAGGATCTGTCTATATTTCTGACGTGAGGTATTGTAACTATTTACACTATTTGCTGTTGTCCTCATCTTTATTGTCACATTCAGGACGTTTCGGCCGTTGTATGGTACGGCCTTCTTTAGGATCTGTCTATATTTCTGACGTGAGGTATTGTAACTATTTACACTATTTGCTGTTGTCCTCATCTTTATTGTCACATTCAGGACGTTTCGGCCGTTGTATGGTACGGCCTTCTTCAGGATCTGTCTATATTTCTGACGTGAGGTATTGTAACTATTTACACTATTTGCTGTTGTCCTCATCTTTATTGTCACATTCAGGACGTTTCGGCCGTTGTATGGTACGGCCTTCTTCAGGATCTGTCTATATTTCTGACGTGAGGTATTGTAACTATTTACACTATTTGCTGTTGTCCTCATCTTTATTGTCACATTCAGGACGTTTCGGCCGTTGTATGGTACGGCCTTCTTTAGGATCTGTCTATATTGCTGAGATGAAGTATTTTAACTATTTACACTATCTCCGTTGTTCGGACTGTTGTCCTTATCTTTATTGTCACATTCACGACGTTTCGGCCGTTGTATGGTCCAGCCTTCTTCAGGATCTGTTTATATTTCTGAGATGATGTATTTTAATTACTAACGCTATTTCCGTTGTTCGGACTGTTGTCCTCGTCTTTATTATCATATTCACGACGTTTCGGCCGTTGTACGCCCCGGTCTTCTTCAGGTGATATACGTGTTAATTTCGAACTGAGTCCTCATGCCTTATTTGGATATCTCAGTTTCAGTGAATTCCTTTTAGTAACTCAACTCTCCAAGGAAACTGAAGGAATCAGCGCATATGCTAGGCCACAAAAATCGACCAAGCATAGACATGAATAAAATACTGTAAAGGCATGACACGAGAGGAAATAGAAAAATAAAGCCTCTCTGACCATATATGGCGCGAAAAGGGAGATCATCGCACACCGTGGGATAAGGTTGAAATAATAGACAGAGAACATCGCTGGAAAATACTAAAACTTAAGCAATCAGCGCATATACGAAACTATAAAAATCCCCTAAGCCGTCCAAGCATAGAAATGAGTACAATATGGGAACCGGTAATACAGAGTGCTAGAGAAAAACAGAGTAAATGTATTAGGTTGGTGCAAAAATAATGTTTTCTCACATAGTAACATATGTGAGAAAACGACATTATTTTTGCACCAAACTAATAATAATAGGTTTACTTCGAAATTCCAACAAAATTATATCAAGAAGGCCGAAGTTTACAAATATAAAGATGAGGATAATAGTTTCATTTCAAAGTTGAGAAAATCGACAATAATGAAACATTTCTGTATCAAAATAGAATTTAATAGTACGGGTATGTTGCCGTTTTTCAACTTAACATCAAATCCGTCCAGGAATTTATCTCGGAAGCAATATCCAGTCTCCAGGAGAGAGACATCAAAATCCGCAAAGGCAAGGCCTGGGGTGTCGTAGATGATCTGAGCACCATCTGGAAGTCCTTCCTCTCTAAGAATGTTAAGAGGGACTTCCTTAAGGCTACGGTAGAATTTGTCTTGATCTACGGCTCAACATGGACACTGACGAAACACCAAGAAGCATCACTTGATGGAAGGATGTTACGAGTTGCACTGGACATCAGCTGGAAGAAGCACCCGACGCCTGTCTGGATATCTTCCTCCTAAGTAGAATCATCAGGATGGTGATCCCATGTGGTGAAAGTAGATAATACCTGGCTCATTAGGATTTATTTGACCTTTGCTCTACTTAGCGTATTGAGAACTCTTTGTTTTAACTTAATACTCGCTGTTTTTTTTCTTTGTACCAGAAATTTAGGGTACTGGACGATTTAATAATAATAAACAGTATTAAATAACATTTACCGGCCTGAATGTCCGAGAAATTTTCATAGAAAATATTCGTCCTTTGACAGGATCCCAACCTGCATCCTATACGGAACCGTCATTTAGCTTGACGTGCCTAACCGCTCGGCCACAAAGGATCGTTCGGTTGGCAAGGTCGAATTTACTGCTTATAAACTTCAATCTTCCATGAATCTTGTACATTCATAACTGCTCATAGCGTATCAAATGTAAACAAATGACGTCATACATTAAGAAATGGACAAAGTCCGACAATTTATTTATTAAAGACATTTTTTATGTTTAACGTTCTTTTTATAGATACAAGTATGTAAGTAAATGCTCTGTTTATAATAAACAGTATTAAATAACATTTACCGTCCTGAATGTCCGAGAAATCTTCATAGAAAATATTCGTCCTTTGAATAATTCTATGAAAATTTCTCGGATATTCAGGCTGGTAAATGTTATTTAATACTGTTTATTATAAACAGAGCATTTACTTAAATACTTGTATCTATAAAAAGAATGTTAAACATAAAAATGTTTTTAATAAATTGTCAGACTTTGTCCATTTCTTAATATATATATATATATATATATATATATATATATATATATATATATATATATATATATATATAATAAAAAGGCTTAAACACTAATATTCCATGGTCATAATTTATTCCATTGGAATCGTAAATACGATCCAATTCATCAGACCTACAAATTCAAAAAGAAAACAGAAAAAAACCTACTCCAGAAATAAAAATAGAATTTAGAGAGAGTGTAATTATGAGAGTGTGGGACTTACATACTTGTATCTATAAAAAGAACGTTAAACATAAAAACTAGGTGTGAGTGGAAGGGGGAAAAATGATTGTTGTCGGATGTCTAAAACAATAAGGATACATTTCGAGGTGACATACACATACCATGGCCGATCAAATCTTAAAGAAGGAGGGAGAGGTAAGGAAAGAAGTGGTGGGGAAGAAAGATGGGGCGGGTGAAATTAAAATTGAAAGGGACGCTGTGTAATTGAGCAAATTTGACAAAAATAATATCGACTGCAGGTTACAAATCAAATATAAACAAATATAATTTTTTAAAATAAAACTCTCTCTGTTAAACCCCTCTCTTATGAACTAACATTCGTCCCACACTCTCATAATTACATCAGAATCAGACTTTTCAACCTTTGGAAGTAAAGTCTGATGATCCGCAGTCCTTTTAAAAGGGCTGTGGTGAAATAATTTATTACATGGAACCTTAAAGTGGTCTGTTTTTATTTAAATTATTTGCTCTGGATTTACATTGAGCTCTCTGGATTTTATCCTCCTTGGGTCTACCCATACGG
>OZ010614.1:63668326-63670826 GCA_963932145.1 Acanthosepion lycidas
AAAGACAGGGACGGTGCAAGGGTCTCGTGCTTCCCCCACCCGAATCTATGATACTACACTCTTCTCCATCTCAGTTTTCAAAAGGTAGTATTCAGATAAAATACAAATTCTATTGTAACCTAATTATCTACTAATAATGGATTATATACAATATAGGTGAACAATTCAACTATATATATATATATATATAAATAATATTTATGTTGGTCACACCACAAACTCGCTTTCACGACGCTTGACACTACATCTGAATGAAAACTCTAATATTTTTTGGGAATTTAAATCAACATGCCTTCCCGCATACACAATTCCGTAAAATACTTGTCGAAAACACAATTATACTTCGACATGAAAACAATAGAGAAAAACTAAAAATCCTTGAAGCATTATACATCAAACAGTTGAAACCCAACCTAAACAAAATCAATTATGGCATCTCTACAAATATTCTTAAATGTCTATAATTGGTAACAGAAGCCATTGGTTTATACCAACGGCTTTCGATTCATACTTCTACAATTCACTCTCGTGTGGTCATGTGTGACGTCATGAGATGCGGTGCGATTTTCGCTTCTAGCGTCTTATATGCACGTGTTTATCGTTGCTTAGAAATCTTCTATGTAAACATTGACAGACTATCATCAATGTCGTGTCCGTATATTGTTTAATATGTTGTAATTGACATCTTTGATAATGGCTTAAGTAAGCCGAAAGCTTAGATTGTATTAAAAAAATATGGATCAATATTGTGAATTTCTTTCTTCGTTCAACGATAATGTTATTAAACTTATCAGACGTTACGAAAAAAATTTACATAAAATAAATCGACAACACTTGTCTATATTATTTAATGAAACGTGTATGAATATATATATATATATATATATATATATATATATATATATATATATATATATTATATATATATTAGGTTGGTGCAAAAATATTGACGTAATAATGTCGTTTTTTGACGTATTTTTTAACGTCAAAAAACGACATTATTACGTCATTATTTTTGCACCAACCTAATATATATAGTTGAATTGTTCACCTATATATATATATATATATATATATATATAGTTGAATTGTTCCCCTATATTGTATGAGTGAAGGGTGAAACGGATGGTGTTTCTGACGCTGCTAGCCACGGCCCGAATGGTGATATGGACGACGCGACAGGAGGAAGTCTTGAGGGGTATCCGTCTTTCTCATCAGGATCTGATCCGATTCTCTGAGCATCAGCTCAAGATGAAGATTAGAACTGATAGAAAACACTTCCATTCGACAGTCTTCAGTGAAAGGTGGGTGACAGAGGCGAGCTTGGTTCGTTTGAACGGGGCTAGCCTTGATTTTCTCTTATAGGTCAAGCCTACATCACATCGGGTGGTTTCCTGCGGAGCCCTCCCCTTGGTTGGGTTAAACAAGCTTTTGTGTGCCTAGTTAATGTGAGTAAGTGTTGTTCCCGGCCTGCCCCCGGCCGCATCTTTAGTTATGATCCAGCCTGAGATTCCCAACCTCCCCAGTTTATTTTTGGCCCCTTTTTATCTCGACTGGGTCAGCTTTTTATTTTCCCATGGCCGTATGATTTTTTTTTTTATCCTTTTCGCACTCCCTTAACGAGAGCGCTTCTAGATTTTGTCCAATGGGCAGAATACAGTGGCTTCTCTGTTTTGAGGGTTGGACGGGCCCTACGAACATCAGTTATGTTTAGTTTGATTTGTGTTAATATATTTTAGTTCGTTATTGGGTTCATCTCCCTCCTCTCTCATTTTTTCATCATAGAATTTTGTATATATCTTTTAGTATCATTAAATTTTTATGACACGGGGCGCGTTTTGTAGGTCGCTCTAGAGAGAATGTGGTATTATGGTGTATGTAGGATTGATTGGTGACGGACGAGTTCTTATGGTGAATGGGTAAATTGTAATGTATGAATGGGTCGTGAATCAGATTGGCTAGGTATAAGATAGTTAATGAAGACCAGCCTCTACCCCTCCCCTTTTTCGGCCTTGTGCCACAATTTTGTACTTTTACAAAATAAATAAATTCAACACTATGGATAAAAACATAGTAAATTTTCTATAGTATTAGGTTGGTGCAAAAATAATGACGTAATAATGTCGTTTTTTGACGTTAAAAAATACGTCAAAAAACGACATTATTACGTCATTATTTTTGCACGAACCTAATACTTTTTTGAGACTTAGCATGAGCAAAATAAATTTATTTGGATGAAAAAATAAACTAGCCCAGAATGACGTCAAAATCTGCGAAATCTTTTCATCTTTTAATAGACAGTTGTACTTAGTTCAATTTGTAACGTATATAAATGTAGACAGAAAAAAAAAAGTAAATGGTGACTGAGAGTCACAAAGCACTGCCAGGGACCCTCAATCAGGTTTGCTCTCCCGGTCGGATGGTTCGCGAGTAGTATGCACCGGCCCTGTAAATAAATTTTCTTTTATTCACATATATGTAATCTAGTCTTTGGGGAGAA
>OZ010614.1:63675826-63680826 GCA_963932145.1 Acanthosepion lycidas
ATCGCGCCAATCCCCCGAAGGAACACCATCGAACGAGGTCCAATAACCCCTGAAGTCTCCACTGCCACAGGAGTAAAAAAAAAAGTCTATCAGCAAGAGAAGAATATTTAACTATTTTTTTTGATTTCTGTGTCCCGGGCGACGGATCCCGGCTCAACCGCGGAACTGATCAAATTACCGACCGAAAATGTATCCGCACAGGTTGCATCCCAAATCAACGACTTCCCCATTTTAAAAGGGAAAATGGTAATGCCATCCGGCCGCTTTCCATCACCGCGGTCGAGGCCTACGGGTTCGATTTGGGAAGAGAACCCAGCTGCATCCAAACCTCTTCTGATGATGTCGTTTATTGCTGCATGCCGTGGAAAGCTGCCGGCACTACGACGACAGGAGAGAGGATGCAAACCAAACTCATCGATGGAAGCTCTACATCTGTATCTGTGACGCTCACATATTTTGACCCGAGTGCATTCATCATCTAGAAGGGTACCGGTAGAGGAAGAGGGCACTGCGTTGAGCCAGGCGCCACTACTCGGTTGTGAAGAAGCAGATAGTTGACACTTGTAATTGATTCTAGTAGACTAAGAAATGCTAAACATACTTGGGTAAAAGTGGAGGTACTTACGTAAGTGGATGACAGTACAGGTTAGTGAGAAATAGAATATTCTTTTTAAATTGCTCGGAGCTAAAGAAGTTGGGGAGAGCCATAACTACTCACGTCCTGAATGGACACGACACATTAAAGAAAATAGCATTAAATAGCGCAGATATTATTAACGTTTATCCTTTCTTCAACTGTAAAGGCTCCGACATCGATGGTTAATATCAATTTTATTATAAAAACATCAGTTCATTCCTAGCAAGGCGATAATGCCACTAAGACGCAAGGAATGAAAGAGAATGAAATCAAATTTAGAGAGAATTATAGAAAAGGCAGTATATAGTTGAAGTATATAGTCGAGCAATTTAAAAAGAATATTCTATTTCCCACTACCTGTTCTGTCAGCCACTACGTAGGTACCTCCACCTTTACTCAAGTATGTTTAGCAAATTTCAGCAATTCTTAATCTACTGGAATCAATTACAAGTGTATACACTCAGCACCTGAAGATTGCGTTTGCCATGAAACTCTGAATAGTACAAATTCTGTGGGATATGTATATTCATTAATACTTATAGAGTTTAGAAGGAACCGGAAACCCAATCCTAAACCTGAGACAATGATAAACCTCCACTTCTGCTCAAAAGATTGAAGAGGAAGTTGACCTGGCGATAGACGACCCCGTCTACAACTATTTATAAAAAATAAATAGAAATGTCAGAATTTAGGCGGAGACGTTAGAAGTTTATCGAATTTTAACTACTTATTTAGATTTTAACATAGGCTAAGTTTTGTTGTCCCCTAAAAAAAGCAACTTATCAGCACACATCCCATTACCTACCAAAGCTTATGGCCGTGTCTGAGGAGTGGAGAGGTCAAATTTCTTCTTTTATGTGCCGTGTCCCTTCAGAGCGTAGGCGACCATGACTCTCTACATCTTCCTGTCCCTTGTAGCTCTTAATAAGTTTTGTCTTTTTGCTATGTCTCCAAAACCCTGTTCCGCCATCCATTTACTCAAAAACATCAAGTATCTTACTGCTTTCCTCTATCCCTCTTCTCTGCTATCCGTCTTGTGAGCATCACTTCACTCATTACATACCCTAGAAATTACAACTTTCTCTTCCTGATGTTAAGTATAAGTTTTCTTTTTGTTTCCATTTTCTCCAAAAACTTCGTCGTTGCTCACATATTCGGTCCATGGTATCCTTAGCATCCTTCTATAGAAGCACATTTATTTTGCTTAAAGTCTCTTCATCTTTGAGAAGATTGTCCAAAATTCGCTGCTATATAGGAGGACAGATATCACGTAACATTTCAATAATCTTTTCTTTGTTTCTAATGAAATTTTAATATCTTTTAATACTCTGCTTAGCATTTGGAAGGCATCTTTGGCCATCCCAATACGTCTTTGGATTTCCGTGCCTCACACTCTGTCCTCTGTTAGAACATTTCCAGATATTTAAATGTCTGTATTTGTTTGATTTTAGTATCCCTGATTCGTAATTTGCATTTTCGAATCTTCTGCTAACAACCACGGATTTCAGCTTCTTTTAGGTTATCCTCGCATTCCTTCGGTAACTTCTGTAGGAGATTGTGTAGTTTCCTTTTCGTGTCTGCTATCAACACTGTGTCATCTGCATATCTTATATTGTTAAGATTGTGGCCACCAATGGTAAATCCTGATAGGACTTCTAGTTCTTTCAGAAAATTAATTTACCCTTGTCTTAGCAGGTTTTTGCGTCACTTAAGGTAACACATTCTTTTACAGATTCCTTAATTATAATTCCTCAAAAATGAAACTCTTTTAATCGCCTGAGAGAACCCTTTTTACCTTCCATCAGCATGGCTGATGCTAACCTCTAGGAGATCGACACCTTGCGCCTTCTCGGACTAACGTCTTCAGCTGAGATGAAGTGGAAAGAGTATATTGAATCAATTGTTAAGTCTTCAGCTAGGAATGTTGGTTGGCTGTGCCGTGCGAGACAATTTTCCCACCAGAATCTGTCTTACATATTTATAAATCTACCATTCGTCCTTGCTTTGAATATTGCTGCCACATCTGGTCTGGTGTTCCTGAAGCATATTTAGAGATTCTTGATAAAATTCAAAGAAGAATCTGAATTGTTAATGGTACTGACCTGGCATATCGGCTTCAATCGTTTTCCCACCGCCATAACGTAGCTTCCCTATGCCTTTTCATGGTAATTGTTCTGATGAAATTTCCTCTATGGTACCTAGACTTTATGAATTTAAGCATAGTACTAGATTGGCGGCAAGGTCTCATCATTTTACAGTTGAATTGGCTAGATGTAACCGTAAGTTCTATGCTAACAGTTTCTTCTCTCGCACTTCTCGCTTGTAGAACTCACTTTCGGCTTTTTGCTTTACAGTGAACTTTGGTCTTCAAAGATTTAAGTGCAATGTCAATCGTTATCTAGATCCCTAGTACATATGCAAATATGTGTGTGTGTAAATGTGTTTCTTTCTGTTTGTTCGTATATTTGTGCACGCGCGCGCGCGTGTGTTCAGCTGAAATACCGTCTCGGCATCAATATTTCTCATTTATTCCACGAATTCCAGCAAACTCGCGCCTTATCTCGCTTGACTCTTGAGAACTCAGCTTTGTACACTTACCCCGCAAGTTTTTTCCTTTCCTTTCCTGTTTACAAAACGAAAAAAGAAAAAAAAGAATAATCTCTCTATATAAAACAGATGATGATGATGATGATGATGTGTGTGTGTGTTTCTGTCTGTCTGTCTGTGTGATACCTTTTCACTCGAGATCTATCTAACCGATTTTGACCCAAATTGGCACATACAATGTACAATGTAAGAGATAGGTTCTTAACGTAAAAATCGATAATTTAAAAAATCAATGATCGATAAAGCCAATCAAAAATCAATAAATTCAACTTTTTCCCTCTGATTTGATTCAAACTCGGTATGTAGGTTACTTACATCATGACAAGCTCAATGATACCTCATTTTTATTTCTAAGCCGCGAAAAACGAAAAATCGATTTGAACACAAATCGATTTGAACACAAATTTTAAACTAAAAACTCCCTCAATTTTCAAGCAATCTAATACAAACTTCACTCAGTTGTAGCCAACAATAAGTTGATTGTTTCACAGTTATTTAACTTGATAATTGAGTCCACCCATATAGTGAAAACCTGCGTAAATAGTGAAATATGGCGATTTTTATTGGTTTCTTTCTTATTTTTCGTTGATCTTTCAATCAATTTTCATCAAATTTCACAATTGCTTTATAAATGTATCTTCTTTTACATCCCTGGTAGCACATTGAGAAATTGAATTTTAAAAACTCTAAAATAATTGTGGTCTGAAGTGGGTCTTCATGTTACATGTTTTAACCCTCCATGTCCTCGGCTAACTTCGACTGAATAAATACAGACTACTTATGTTATGTTAGTAACTGCATTAATTCAAAATGTTTTTTTAATGAAAGTACTTTAAAGTAAATGAAGAAGATAGACTCTGTTACAGCTAAACATGATGCTGTTTTTGCTCCATTCTAATTGAACGCTTTTTCTGATCGACCAGCTAGGTATGGCTGCTAGTTTAAAATAAGTGTTATAGTGGAACTCAACTATTCTATAATTAATACTCTCCCACCTGTAATAAGTAGGGATAGTATGAGTAACAAGGAGTCGCTCAGTGAGTCAGTCAGGTAGACCGGCTGATCGATTGAACTCTCTGCCTTCGGGCGGGGAGGAACGCGAAAGAGGCTACGCCGAAGGGCGGATTCTCTTTCGGGGAGGTAAACCGACCCTGAACCCGTTTATACGGGTTCAGTGGGCATATTTTTGGCCGAGCCCACGGGCTCGGAGAACCCACGGGCTCGGAGATCCCACGGGCTCGGAGATCCCACGTTAAACTGGCCTTGTGCCACATGATGCCCACGTGGGTGGGGTGACTAAATACCGTCGCTCAGGCGTTGGTCAGTCAGTCGATGCCTGACGACCGTTAGTCGGATACTAAAGTATTAGCGACCACAACTAGATTTCTCTGCGTCATTACATATATGATGTTCTTAACTGTTTGTACGTCGAACCTATTTTAGGACCGACTTAGTACAAATAGAAGCCTCCACTGTGAAACCACTCTATAACAATAAGATAAACGAACGAAATAAAACTCTCTTAATTCTCCGATGTGCGATTTCGTAAATCCCTTCACACGACCCATTATATCTTTGTTATTTTATATGTGATTATTTCTTTTGCTGGAATCATTACAGCAGCTGCAGATTCCAACGAGTCTGACACTCAAACACTTGTCTTTCACACAAATGTTCGTAATTACCTCATGACGTCTTTTACACCATTCTGGTTGGGAAAGAGGGGCTTATGGAGATGTTCAAAAGCAAGAAATGT
>OZ010614.1:63685826-63728326 GCA_963932145.1 Acanthosepion lycidas
ATTGTTTTCGGATTTGTCTCATGTTCTTGGTTCTTTCTTTTATTATTCTTCAATTTTCCTTGGATATTGGTTTGTTTCACTACAAGTCGAAATATCCAAAGTTTTTCCAAGCGAGTACAACCATTTATATCTATCTATCTATCTATCTATCTATCTATCTATCTATCTATCTATCTATCTTTTCATATTCCAATGTAGATAGCTCCGTCCTTTTCCTGTATCTATCGATATATCTGTCTATCTATCAGTCTGTCTATAGATTTATCTATCTCTACCTTTTTCATATCTATCTATCTATCTATCTATCTATCTATCTATCTATCTATCTATCTATCTATCTCCCTTTTCATATTCCAATGTATATAGCTCCGCCCTTTTCATGTATCTATCGATATATCTGTCTATCTATCAGTCTGTCTATAGATTTATCTATCTCTACCTTTTTCATATCTATCTATCTATCTATCTATCTATCTATCTATCTATCTATCTATCTTTTCATATTCCAATGTATATAGCTCCGCCCTTTTCATGTATCTATCGATATATGTGTCTATCTATCAGTCTGTCTATCGATTTATCTATCTCTACCTTTTTCATATCTATCTATCTATCTATCTATCTATCTATCTATCTATCTATCTATCTATCTCTGTCTGTTCATTATCTATCTATCTATCTATCTATCTATCTATCTATCTATCTATCTATATATGTAATCCCATAATACCGTACTCGATTAATTTAACATATCTATATATATAGTTTCACATTTGTAAATATAAGGCTTATTTCCAAACACATTAAATATATAGTCTCGACCTATTATTATGTTCACACTGTATTGGCTGTAATTATTATAACTATGGTATTTTATGCAAAAAAGAAAGTTATCCCCCTTGATAACTAACTTTACTTAATTTCAAACTTAATTATTTCTTTTAAAATTTGTAACTTAAGAATTTAAATGATATATATTATAAATAATTAATTATTATATTTTAGGCAACGATAATTAAATAAACACGTTCAACACACAAATTTAAATAATCACCACGATAACGCAAACCTCATAGCGGTCATAATATATTCAACATCTGAAGATTGCAAGACCGCATGAAACTCCGAGTCTTGCTATCGATGTTAGATATTATGTAGATTCACATACACACACACACACACACACACACACACACATATATATATATATATATATATATATATATATATATATATATATATATATATATATGTATAATTTCTATCTGTGTATTTCATTGCTTGAACCGGCTTCTAATGCTCTAGAGTGAGAGGCATGGTGAGAGTAGTCGTGGCTCCAGGCGGCACAGTCCTATGGTTACAGAGAACTCAGTAGAGTTCCACCACGGAATATGTGAGCGAGCGGCGCTTTATTGAGTCTGATTTGCAATCTCTTCGTCACCGAGGCTCATTGGAACAGTTGGTATGATGTTTGCTTGACAATCTAACTGTCTGGGTTTCAGTTCTCGGTAGTGGATGCGCACTGCTGATGTCGTCCCAAATATAGGACGAAACGGCCGTCCAGTGCTTTCTGCATTCTGTTGAGGTTTCTATCAGACTCGATGAATTAATTAAATACATATATATATATATATATATATATATATATATATATATATATATATGTGTGTGTGTGTGTGTGTATATGTATATCTTCGACTCTCCTGTCGTATTCGACGTATGAGGATCAAGCAGCTCAGTTCCTAGGAACAGACAGTCCGACACCAGCACATGTGATTTGATTATAGTGATGAAGGTTTTGTGCCGAATCATCCACACTTTTTTTTAAAAAAAACTGGTGCACTAAGTGCCACAAGGTCCCCAAACAAACCTCCGCCTGTATTGAATTCAGAGTTGTCCTTCTCCTAGAGCCTCTAGACCAGTTTCCATCCAAGACTATATAAATCAGTCTGTCCTGCTATTTACCCATAGCTGGAGGTATAAGAAGAGGATTGACACCTTTCCCAAGGGTATTAGCACGTAAGTGAATGTAATGGATTCGACTGGAATTCGAACTCGGCTCTCCGATTCCTCAATCCGAGCTGCTAACCATTACTCTCCCATGCCATATATATATGGGCGCGTGGTTAGAACTTTCACTGACTGACAATGAGACCAGGGTTTGATCTCACTATGGTCGATTTGTTTGAATGGCGACTTTCATGATGTTACTGATGGCGTGAGATGCCTTTGAAAAGTGCCTGAAAACCATAACACGGGTTGAGTTAAATTTAGTAGACGGAAGCCTTAGATGGCTGTTCTAGCACGAAGTCACAAGTCATCGTGCCCGAGGGTTTGAGTGTTCTGGCCTTGTCCAGGTTGTTGACCATACTAGATAACACGCAGTCTGTTCAGCATAGTTGCAGTATAAAGCGCAGCTAGGCGCTGTAGGTGTTGAAGAAACACAATTGCGCCTTAGCGGGCGTCTGCAATAGGGATTGGCTTTTTTTTTATTATGTGATGAAGCTTTTATAAGAGCGAAACATATTAGATTTATTTAACGTTTTCAGATGATAAACTATATAAAAACTGACCGAGCGCTTTCGGCTATACATTTCGCCATTTTCAAGGATGTTTTAATGAACATGGACACAATATCTTGACCGTGTTTTGAAAAATGAAAACATTATATTAATACATACACACAACAAACTATTTCTTATTTAACAGTTAAAATATTACATCCTTGATAATGGCTCTCCGCTCCGATAAAAAGAACATTCGGACAGATTTTGTTTAATTTTATCATCGGAAAAGAAAAAAAAATATTAGATCGTATGAGAAATTTTATAAAAAACTAAATCAAAATACCTTGTCTGTCGTATTCAATGAAATGTGCATGAAAGAAAGATTGCTTCCTAAATACAATATATATATATATATATATATATATAATCAAACAAATGGAAAAAAGGAAGTGACGATTGACATACGGCTTGCCCAAAAGCAGAATTGTTCATAACCATTTTTGGTTCTCACCAGTCGAGGTGCAATTGAAATGCACCGAAACGAAGTTGCATCTTTGTAGTGAGTGAACTGTTTTTGCCTATATGATAAAATTATAATAAATAATTATAGCTTTACTATCGGTATCGAGCCCTCTTTTGGATTAATGCTGTGAACGTTTTATATATTGCTTTCGTTCTCATTGCATCGGATATATATATATTCATAATTTAATCCCATGAAAGGTGATAAAGTCACCGAAATTCAAAGCAATAATGCCACTAAGATCCAAGGTGTTACAGGGAGTGAAAGAAAATGAGAAGACATTAGAAGAAATCAGTAACTCAATCCGAAACGGGAAACAAAGGATAAATCCCAACTCTTATTCAAAAGACGGAGAAAGAGTGTGAACCGGGCTATAGGTGAACCTATATTTATCAAAGAAATCAGCAATTTTTCTTTCTGTATTCATTGATTCCGCAGACTTCCTCGGGGTTGTCGAAAGAGCACCGGCTCCAAATCCAGGTCCTACACAGTCATATTGGAGGAACCCCTCCCTGATCAACCATGCGTTCACGAGGTATAGCCGTAATCACTACACTTGGCCAATTGCGGGTTTAGTTGGACGTTTGCAATTCAGGGTTTTCCCTCTCCTAGACCAGTCCTGCTATTTTACCCATAGCTTTGGCGAGAAGAGACCTTTCCTACGTGCAAGTGAATGTAACGGTCTCGACTGGAATTCGAACTCGGCTCCCCGATTCTTCAATCCGAGCCGCTACGTACCGCTGTATCTTTATTCATTATTAAAAAAAAATACTTTTAAGTTTTATCCAATGAATTCATTATGTTTTCCCTTTCGTAAGAAGTCCGTCGGGATTTTTTTTTCTCCTCTGAAACTTGACAGTACTGATTATAATGTCGTCGTATGGAGAATTAACTGACTGTAATTAATGACATTGTTAGTGTCGGTGTGAAGCAATCGTCATTCCAGGTGTATTTGGTTCTAGTTTAGTTGAACTTGTTTTTAAATGAGCAAACATTGTCTCTGATTCAGGAAGGTTTATCAAAAAGGCAGACACGGAAATTCCAGGTACAATCGGAGTGATTATGTTGACGTCTTTTAAAATCGCACAACTTGGTAAGTGAGAAGACATTCTTCATTTTCAATTTGTTTACGATATTAGGTCTTTTAAGAAGAGAAAAAAAAAGCTGTGGGTGGATTTGATATTTATTGCGCTTAAGACAGCGCTGCCCCTGCCAATTTTCAAAAATCCATAAACAGAATCGTGGCCTTATATTCAACTTGAACCTTCGCAATTGACACAGGCCGGAAACAAAAGAATAACTTAATTCTATACAAGTTCTTCTTTAAAAAGAAAAGAAGTGACTAAAAATTATTAAAACCAATGTGTAAGTAGGAAATATCTTGCGAGATAAAAATAGCGTCCTCTTTGGTCAAAATTCAGTGATGAGACTGGAATAACCTCTCCAATACGCAAGCCTAAGCGATGAAGGCCGTGTGTTGCCCAGAACACAAGACCCACCCTCTCGGTCGTACTGACAAGATCCAAAGTAATTACAGCGCCTTATATTTGGGTGTCCGTTTTGACTGAAGGAGTTGCCGGAAAGTTGTCAGTATTGATAACCGGCCGCTTTCGGGGCTACACTCCGGGTTTTTCTGTCTGGATGTATTTCATAGCCTTTTTCATATTTGTTTGGATATGACCGAAAGACGGCGGTCTTTTCTTCTCCTAGGTGGGCAGGCTTCCTAGACTGTCGAGGCGCAATCTAATCGGGGCAGTTGGTTATCAGACATAGTTGTCCACCTTCAACTGGTTTAGAGTTGAACTTTATTGTCAGAGTCTATTTGAGACGAATGATAACGAAGTATTTTATAGGCTCTAGGAGCTTGTCCTCACTATCACACCGGATATACCAAACATTGGAAAGTATACAATGTACGTAAATAAATATCTGTCTATATTTCTGAGATGAGGTATTATGTACATTATTTACATTATTCGGTTTATTGTCCTCATCTTTGTCGCCATATTTATTACAATGTTTCGGCCTTTCAGTATCTGTCTATATTTCTGAGATGAGGTATTATGTACACTATTTACATTATTCGGATTATTGTCCTCATCTCTGTCGCCATGTTTATCACAACGTTTCGGCCGTTGTACGCTCCGGCCTTCTTCAGGTGGTTGGAATGTCGAACTGAACCCTTTATTTCACTCACTGGGGTAGACTGTTCTAGTTCCACATGCCATGTCTAATGGATGTCAGTTATCCCCTGTTAATTCCCCTCTGAAAGTTCACCATCACCGTAACCAGGTATTGAACTCACACTCTTTGGATCCTATCACTGGATCTAACTAACGTCTTTATCCACTGTGTGATGTCTCCTCAAGGACACATGGCACAGTGGATAAAGGCGTTAGTTAGCAATGCCTTTATCTACTGTGACATGTATTAGATCCAGTGACAGGACCCAAAGAGTGTGAGTTCAATACCCGGTTAAGGCGGTGGAGAACTTTCAGAGTGGAATTAACAGGTGATAGCTGATAACGGACATCCATTAGACTAGAACAGTCTACCCCAGTGAGCGAAATAAAGGGTTCAGTTCGACATTCCAACCACCTGAAGAAAGCCGGAGCGTACAACGGCTGAAACGTCGTAATAAATATGCCGACAAAGACGAGGACAATAGTCTGAATAATGTAAATAGTGTAAATAAATATATATACATTGCGTGATTTGGAAGTTCCCCCAAAATTAACAGTTTTTTAAAGACAGGGTTTAGCTTCCTAGAATATGCCTTGCGTATATACAAGCACAGATGAGAAGCAATGGGCACTGATCATTTAGGCATTCTATGCCATGCCCAAACGAATCTACTAATACAAAACAGCGTTTCTGCTTTCCCTCCAGATGCCAGTGTCCCGATGATAAGGGCGCTGTGCTGATGATATATGTATACATGGTTAGAATAAGCATATTCTTGAACAAAATAATCATCATCTACTAGGTATTCCAAGAAGTAACACTCAAAATAAACCATTCGAAACAGAAACTATGAACTGAAATTAAAATGAACACACATAGTTATCCCTCACCCTACGTCGTTAATTGGTTCCCGAGGTCACGGCTTAGGTCGAAAAACGACTTAAGTCGAAATAATCACACTATAAACAGCAAATATGCACTCCCCATTGTCTATTACAGTTTTAATATGTACGTACTGTAATCTGAATGAAATAATTAATTTCCACCTTATCTTCCAGCAATATGGCCTTACGCTTTAGCATTAGCACTTGCACAGGGACTTTTCTTCAGAGCCATGGGCAAAAATATATTCTAAATCACCATTAAAATGTAATTGAAAGAACGTCAACAACAGGACACAGACTGTAAAAAAAAGGTCTGAATTCAAAATCGTTGTTGGAACGGAAAACTGCGCACGGGTGCCGCATATTGGCAAGAATTTGAGATAAGAACATCTGCTGAACATTCTGCAATTATGTTGCTTTTGATGATTCCATGTTTATATATATATATATGTTTATATATATATATATATATATATATATATATATATTGTTGAAACCTAGAAAGGGTTACTGAATGAGGAATAACCAAAACGGAGGTTGGAAATGAAAAGGTAATCTTTATAACATCAACGAAATACTATACCCACCAGCGGCGTGAAGTAGGTAAACCACTGCTAATGGTGGACCACTTAGCTTATTAACAACGCTTACAATAGTGTCCAACGTATTTATGAGGATTGGGACACACCCATTAGTGTCCATAGTTACGGTATATAACATATATGTATATAGTATAGATAATATTTTAAAATTTATTTAAATGATTTTATGTGTTTATTGATATTTTAGTGTTTTGACGTTTCTATTATTTTCAACGGCCGACGTAAACTCGAGTAAAACGACGTAAGGCGAGTTTTATTTTTCCATATAATATTTAAGAAAGACAGACGTATCTTCGAAAATGACTTAACTGGACACAATTCAAGCTGAGATATCAGTGTACTCTGAATTCACCCTAAAATTTTAGAATGTCTAATGAGTAAATTCTAAACAATTCAAATACAATACCAAAGGTATGGGTTAGGACAAATTAAGTTTTAGTTTTGATTGGTTACTTCATTTTCTACGGCTTATCAGATAATACTGTAAGAATTGTTTTGAGATAATAATGATTTAGTTATGCAAGTCTAACTAATTAACCCATAGCTAGGGAGAGAGAAGGTGGGTTCATACTTTTTCGTTATATTCACTTACGACCACGTAGTAAAGTATATTAAGTATGTAGAAATTGTCCAAATGCTCTGCATATCCAAGCGCTTTCGGCTATTCTTTTAGCCATTATCAAGGATGGTTCTATTTTTACTTTTAACTGAATATATGGTCTTTTTTTTATGTAAGCATCTAAAGTTATCGGAGTGTTTTTATTCACATTATTCGGACTATTGTCCTCATCTTTGTCGCCATACTTATTACAACGTTTCGGCCTTTCAGTATCTGTCTATATTTCTGAGATGAGGTATTATGTACACTATTTAAATTATTCGGACTATTGTCCTCATCTTTGTCGCCATATTTATTACAACGTTTTGCCCTTTCAGTATATGTCTATATTTCTGAGATGAGGTATTATGTACACTATTTACATTATTCAGACTATTATCCTCATCTTTTTTGCCATATTTATTACAAAGTTTCGGCCTTTCAGTATCTGTCTATATTTCTGAGATGAGGTATTATGTACATTATTTACATTTTTCGGATTATTGTCCTCATCTTTGTCGCCATATTTATCACAACGTTTCGGCCGTTGTACGCTCCGGCCTTCTTTAGGTGGTTGGAATGTCGAACTAAACCCTTTATTTCGCTCACTGGGGTAGACTGTTCTCGAACAGTATTATTAATACTTCCGTTATTTTTAGCCTTTATTTTTCTACATATAGACATGTTCACCGTGTTTAGAAAATAAAAAACATTCTTATAACCCTATTTATCTATATCTCTAACCAAGAGAAATCCTATTAAATAAAAGATCCTGCTGTAGAGCGCATCTTTTCTTTGAATATTAAGGCCGGTAGGCGGAAATAATTCATAAATATACTATTTAATAAATAAGTGGAGCGTCTACTCAAATTTGGGAATCAATTAAAAATAAGGTTTAAGTGATAAAATCTGTCGGGTTAATAAATAAAAAAATAAATTACATTTTTAGAAATTTACATTCGGATGTAAAACTGAATAGATATGAATCTGGGATAGATTTGCGTTTATAAGGCACTATTCAGCATTGCTTGATCGCCGAGTTCGAATTCCAGTTGTGCACATTACATTCATTTACGTGCCAACTCTTGTCCCCCCAGCTATGGGTAAATAGCAGGATAGACTGGGTTCTATAGCCTTGGGTGGCAACCGGTCTAGGAGAGGAAAAACTCTAAATTCAAAACTATATATAGCCCTGACAAAGTACATTTCTTTTTATGTGCCGTGTCCCTTCAGGACGTAGGCGATCACGGCTCTCCACTTCCCCCTATCCCTTGTAGCTCTCAATAAGTTTTGTCCTTTTGCTAGTTCCCCCAGGCCCTATTCTGGCATCCACTTGCTTAAGCCCGCTAGGTATGTTATACGTTGCTTTCCCTTGTCTCTCTTTCCCTCTGTTTGACCTGTGAGTATCAGATTCTCCAAGCCCTCCTTTCTCATTACGTGTCCCAGAAATTTCAGCTGCCTCTTCTTGATGTTAAGTATAAGCTTCCCCCGTGTTTGTATCTTCTCCAAAACCTCATCGTTGCTCATACGCTCGGTCCATGATATCCTTAGTATCCTTCTGTAGAACCATACCTCCGTCTTTTCTTCATCTTTGAGGAGACCGCCCAACATTCGCTGCCGTAAAGGAGTAGGCTATAGGCCACGGTCGATTTTCGTTTCATTTCGTGGACATAAAATTTATATGAAAAAATTTTACTTGATTTCGGGTGTTTCGATGCCGTAGAGTCTAAATCTAAAAAGTTCTCCAGGTGAGAATTGCGAATTTTTTTATAAATTGCATTTTAAATTGAATATTTTATCGGTAAATCTGAGCATAAAATTCAAGTAAGGGAGATAATAATTGAGTAAATATGACGTTTCTTAGGCTAGTAGTTATCTCCCTTAAATTCAAAAATTTTAAAATACGGCGAAAATGAATTCCCCGAATATTTGCTCAATACATTTTGAATCAATTAATACGAATGAAAAAATTATTTCTTTTACTGAAATAACTCTTAAAAAAATTTGTGAATATGCAAATAAATGGAGCAACTTTGTCTATCATCAAGGTAATATTGCTCGTATGTTTAAACGTTTTTCAACTTTTAAAAACATTGGCGAAGCGATCAATCAAAGATTCGGAATGCACAAAAAAATGCTATAGTCGATTCACAGACATCGTAAGGTAAATTTTGTTTCTAATAAATAAATATACAGCATATACAACTATATTTTTCTATGTTTTCTGTCACAAAATCGTCTGTTGTGTCAATATATTTAACTGAATAGAGGTATGTGTATGTGTGCGCGTGTCTCTGCGCGCATCTCTGCGTGTATGCGTGTTTTTTACTGTATTTTTTTATTCTTACATTAATTAATTAGTTTAAGCATAATTAATAAAAAATTTTTTTGAATAAACTCTAATGGCCACGAGTTTTGCATTTGTTTTAAAATAATTCTATGTAGAAATAAATGGCATTTAAAATTTCCTTAGCTATTACAATAATCTGCTATTTTTTTACATCTACAATATTTTTACAGCATTTTTTATGATTTAAATAAAGATTGTCAATGCTAGCTATGCTGGTGTGTTACAGGTTGGAAAAATTTGAGAAACGCAGCATTACTGAAATGAATTTAATATTCACTGACACTGCCCCATCAACCAGTAATGAAGAGCTTGAACCCAGTCAGAAAAGGTTGAGGAGCAGTAGTAATTTTAGTCAATCCACTTTTGGTAAAGATGATCAAACTACTCGCTGTTCCTCTGTTTTCCCAGCCAAATGCATATTTTGCAAAAGACAAAGAAAAGATAAAAGAAACAAAATTGACGGAAGGCGCACCAGGGAACCCTTGCAACAATGTGAACTCATTGTCAATGAAATTTTATTTGCTGCAAAGCTGAAACATGATGAAGATCTTCTTTGTCAGTTACAGGATAAAGATCTTGTAGCTGCAGAGTTAAAATATCATCATACTTGTAAAATTAATTATACTAATTTCTTGAGATACAAAAAAAAAAGATCAGTAGACATGAACAATGAAACAAAACACAGTGCTGCGTATGATATTTTCAAGAAAGACATTATGATGAAAAAAATCATTAAAGGAAATCAGGTCTTACGAATGTCCAAACTTTCTGAACTGTACAGAAACATCCTTAAATCAGTAGAAGGGACATCTATAGCGGCTAAAACTCAACATCTGAAGCAGCAGATTTTACATGATTTTCTACAGCTCACTTTCTTAAAACCAAGACAGAGAAATCAGAGTGAGGTGGTGTTATGTGAAAAAAAAGTTCCTGCCCTAATGGGAACAAGTGAAACTGATGATTCAGCAGATGACTCAGATGGTGATGATGATGATGATGATGAAGGAACCCAAGAACATGAAGCAACAGGTAAATCTAATAAGACCTAAAATAATAATGTAAACTCTTTAACATTAGTTTTACTTCTAATCATTGATTAATTTATACCTAATATTAAATGATCTAATTGTGTGATGTTATCTGAACAGACTTTACTACCAAATGTTACCAGTGGAAAATATTTACATCACACTAATATATAAATTTTAGAACACAAAATTATTTAATAGTAATGAAGTATTTTTATTTCTGAATATTTGAAAAAGTTATTTAGTGATTTCTTTTACATTTTGTTTCAGATGGCGATGAAAACAATAGGTACAATTTGTATCATGCTAGCATGTATTTAAGAAATCAGATTATTTCTGTGGAATCACCAACATCTTGGCCTCCTAAGAGCAATAGTGTAACTACAGAATGTGCTATGAAGATAATTCCTGTAGAACTTTTAAATGCATTGGCATTGATGTGTGGTCTTTCTGATGAAGTTGAAATGAAGAATAGATTTATTACTGTGTCTGAGAAAGATAAGAGAAAGCTACTTGCCATAGCACAAGATATTCTGAACCTTTCTCACAGAGGAAATTTGTTTTTACCAAAGCATTATGCACTGGGAATGGCTGTTCGACACTGGACTGGTCAGTCAAAACTTATAGGCATTTTAAATAGGTTTGGGCACTCTATAAGCCACAGCACAACTCTAGAACTGGATACGGCTTTGGCTGAACAACAACTATCAAAAAGTAACATTTTAACAGAGGGTTTTAAAAAGAAAACTTTTACACATTTAGCCTGGGATAATAATGACTTTGGAGAAGAAACTTTGAGTGGTAAGGGAACAACCCATAATACAAATGGGATCATAGTGCAGCAGCTAACTTCTGATCACTTATCACATATTGAAGATGTCGCAATAGAAAAAGACCAGCCCCAAATGATCAGGAGTAAGAAGCGCAGTGTGATGCTAAATGAAGCGCCCATACCAGAATATTATGTGGCAAAAAGAGTAGGCCCATTCCTACCTTTAGTTTCAATTGACAGCATTCAAAATGCTTTATTTAAATCATTTTGTGAGACCAAAACAAGCATTACTGATTTGACTATGACCATGATCAATATGCACTGTGAAAGTGACAACCAAAACACTACTCCAATTCCAGGTTGGACAGGTTTCAATATTCTTTTATTACAGAACCAAATACCACCAAAAAACAATATTGGATATTTGCCTGTGACTGTGAATGCAGTATTTTTGAAAAGTCTTGCTATTGCTGATGAACTTGAAACTGAATGTATTGTATTAACATTTGATCTTGCATTTTATGCTAAAGCACAGCAAGTACGTTGGAATGATGCCATGTATATGCAAAAAACAGTTATCAGACTTGGTGAGTTCCACACCTGCATGTCGTTTCTCAGTGTCATTGGAAAGCGCTTTGAAGATTCAGGGCTAGCTGATGTCCTACTTGAAGCTGGAACAGTGGCACAAGGATCACTACCTGGAGTCATGAAAGGCAGGCACTATAATCGAAGTGTCAGAGTCATAAAAAATATGTCTGAAGCCTTAAGGAGGAAACTCCTATCTACTTTTATTGAAACACAAAGTGAAGAAGAAAAAGCTAAATTCATTGCATTGTCTAAAAATTTATATTATGCTTTTCCCAAAACACAACTCCAAGATCTCTGCACATCAAATGATTTTAAAGAGTTTGAAAGCAAACTATCCTTATTTATTCAAGAGAGATGCAGCCAATTTCCAACTTTTGCATTTTGGACGAGTTACTTGAATATGGCAGATTTGTTTTTAAATTTTATTCGTGCTACACTAACAGAAGATTGGGCCCTTCACCTTAAATCAGCAGCAGAAATGGTACCTTGGTATTTTGCATATGACCATTTGAACTATGCTAGATATCTTCCTGTTTATATCTATGAGATGCTTGCTGTTCCAGATACCCACCCTGCAATAGCAAAGCATCTTGTTGCTGGGGATTTTGTAGTTCAGCAACAAAACCAGTACCCCTTTAGTCAGACGGCAATGGACCAGACGATTGAAGAGACAATGAATAGAGATAGCAAGAACAGAGGTGGGCAGATTGGATTCTCAAATAATGACAATGCTGATATTCAGAGTGTCATGCAGACAATTGAGTCTATGCAAAATCCATTTGCATATTGTGAAAAAGAATTAATTAACATTGCATCTGGCCAAGTAGCATCTTCTGAAATTAAAGATGACATTTTGACAGCACATTAACAAGGCTGTAATATTTCTAATCAGTTTGTTCAACAACGACTAATTTTGAAAAATGTGGAGTTGAATGCACCATTATCATGAAGATAAAAACTTTTAGTGATCTTCAGAAAAAGCATTCACAACAAAAGAGCAAGAAGGAAGCAGATTGCTTGAAAGCAGATAAAGACCTTCTCACTAGGCTTCTTATAGTAGCAAGAACCCGAAAAGTTGACCTAGAAGAAATTTTTTCACATTGCCTTTCAGAGTTCCCATCTAGCCTAAGTAACATTGATGGTTCTTTGCAGCGTACCAACAAAGCTGCATTATTTCATTATTTTCTTGTAAAGTTTCCTGATATGAAAATTAACAATATTCCAAAAAATGCAGCACTGATGGAATGGCAGTAATACAACAGCTTACAGACCATGTTCCATCAAGGTTTGGTGAGCTAAGTATTTATGTTTTTAGATATGTAATCAAGCTTGCTTCTACTTATATGTCATCAAGAGTTGACTTTGTCTGTGATAAGTACAATCCATGGAGTATTAAAGACTCTGAAAGAAGATGCCGTTTGATTACCCCATGCCACCTGTTACGTGCTCTGAATGAAAAACAGAAAACACTGGTACAATTTCGAAAATTCCTCATGTCTGGTGAAAATAAAGAATCCCTCATCTTATTTATGTTGATGCATTGGAAAAAATTGCCAGCAGAAGAATTTCCTGGAAAAACTGTGATTGCTTCATTTAGCCAAGGATGTTTCATGCTGTGTCCTCATAGTGACACAAATGAAGTAATCACAGAAACTTTGCCAGAATTAACAACTGACCATGAAGAAGCCGATACCCTTCTTTTGCTTCATGCAAAGCATGCATCAACTGCTTTCCCTTCCATTATCATTAAGACTCCAGATACGGATGTTTTTCTTCTTTGCCTTGCTCATCAAAATGAATTAAGCTGTGATTTATATATGGCTACTAATACCAACCGATCATCTTGTTTGATCTCTATTAAATCAGTTGCAAAGAAATGTGGACCTGCTCTTCCAAGTGCCTTACTTTCTTTGCATGCATTCACTGGCTGTGATACTGTTAGCTGCTTTAAGGGAAAGGGTAAAATAATACCCTTTGAGTTAATGAAAGAAACAGAGGAATTTCTTCAAACTTTCACACTTTTAGACTGCAACTGGCACCTGACAGATGATTTGTTCCAGCAACTAGAAAAATTTGTGTGCTGTCTATTTGGACAGAGAAATGTTTCTTCTGTAAATACTGCTCGTTTTAATATTTTTCATATGTCTGGAAAATTGGATAATACTCTACCACCTTGCCAAAATAGTTTACGGTTACATGCAGAAAGGGCAAATTACCAGGCTGTAATTTGGCGACAATGTCTTCACATTAATATTAATGCTGCTCCTTCTGCAACAAATCATGGCTGGAAATGTGAAGATCAAAAACTCGTTGTTCATTGGAGCAGCCTTCCTAAAACTCCATCTACCTTGATGAACTTAGTAAAGTGTAACTGTAAGAAGAACAGCTGTAACTCCAGGCGTTGTTCTTGTGTTCGTCAAACACTGCCTTGTACCGACCTTTGCCAGTGTATAGATTGTTTTAATGTACTTAAAACAAATAATGAAGTGCAGCAGATTAATGAAATAGAAGATTCTGACTCCTTAGAGGGCGAATGATAAGATGAGCTTGCAGGATTAGAGGACAATCAATTATTTTTCAATTCCTTTTATAAATGTATTACTTGATAACAATTATTTCAACATAACTGAAAAGAAACTCTTATTACAATATTTATATATATATATATATATATATATATATATATATATATATATATATATATAGTCAAAGTTAGTCTAAACATTAAGATTTCTATATCAGTCAATGTGTATGTGTGACAAAATTACATCAAAAAGTAAATGGCAGTCCAAAATGAAGAAAAGTCAATCACCAAAAGTATTTGAAAACAGTTCTTCCATCTATGATTTTTGGAAGGCACAAGATTTCGAAACATATATAAAGGTTTTTCATGTTTTTTTTTTTCAAATTAATGTACACTGCAATGTTTTACGAGGTTATTCGAATTTGAGAAACTCACACGACAATAGAAAGTAACGTTTTCATTGTTATGGTTTTATGCAAGTCATTTTATTTGCTGAAAATTCCTGATTAAATAAATTAACACATAATATAAGAGCATAGATATATCAGCTTCTTGTTGATACACTTAAATGTGCTAAAAAACTTATTTAAAGTTCATTTTACATGAAGTAAACCATGAAAATGGACTTTTTCCGTAAATGACACACCCTGTATTATCTCCCCTTTTCTGAAGCAGTGCGCACATTTAGCCTGGAGATCTCTTCAGATTTGAAATCAGCACGAAAAATACTCCTAGAAACACTTGAAATTTTGTCATATGAATAAAATGTCCACGAACTCAAAATCTAAGCTCTTTTTTGGCCTCTGGCTCATAGCCTAGAGGTCAGATGTCAAGTAGCAGCTCAGTACTCTTTTCTTTGTCACCAAAGAAATCTTTCTGCCTAGCTTTTAGAATGCGTCTTTGACCATCCAATATGTTCGGTCCATGACATCCTTAGCATCCTTCTGTAGAACCATAGCTCCGTCGCCTCGAGTCTCTTCTTCATCTTTGAGGAGACCGTCCATCATTCGCTGGAGGAGGATAGATGTTACCTTGCAGCTCAGTATTCTTTTCTTTGTTACCAAAGAAATTCTCCTGACTAGCTTTTGGATTTCATCTCTCTGACCATCCCAATTTATTCGGTCCATGTTATCCTTAGCATCCTACTGTAGAACCATAGCTCCGTCCCCTCGAGACATTTCTTCATCTTTGAGGAGACCGTCCAACATTCGCTGCCGTAAAGAAGGACAGATGTCACGTAGCAGCTCAGTATTCTTTTCTTTGTTACTAAAGAAATCTTCCTGTCTCGTAATACTCCGCCTAGCTTTTGGAATGTCTCTTTGGCTATCCCAATACGTCTTTGGATCTCAGCGTCGCACTTTCCAGATATTCAAATTTCTGCATTTGCTGGATTTTAGTGTCCCCGATTATGTAAAATCGCATTTCGGGCTCATCTATTTGCTCGACGAAGCACATACTATGCATTTAAGGAAAGGATTGCTGATTATCCCGACTGCGGTCGACTGCCTTTCTTTCTTTGATTGGCTGATATATATATATATATATTGTATACGACTTGGTAAGATAGATAAAATATGCTATCTTCCCCCATGAATATAGAATCGGCTATTGCTCAACACTTAGTTGAGAATATAGCCTGTGCCAAGTCGTACAAAAAAGAGTGGTTTAAAATTATTCATACAGCCGATTCCAACAATCATTTGAAGATTTTGGAATCAGTCTGTGTAGGATTAAGGAAACCGTCTCTCTGCCGGCAGAAGGAATTTGTAAAGTCCCTTAATCTGTTGGGGGATACTTTATTTTAACTGTCCCTCGCTAATTTATTTACACGTTATTTCCCCTTCCCTCGTTACAAGTATATACACTTGTTTGTTATTTTAGCTTGTTCCCCTTTTTTGCTCTTTATTGTCGTTACTATTCTTTTCGTTAATTAATTATCCAACGATTACCTCCTGATGAGATGTTGGTTGAAACGGCCTTAGAGACTAATAAAATTAAAATCAATAAATTCCTAGATTTTAAAACTATATATATATATATATATATATATATATATATATATATATATATATATATATATATGAAGAAAAATATACGGAAAAAACAAACAAAAATCCTAATATGCAATTATGCTGTTTTAATGTTAATATAATGTCAACGTCGGACGTTTCGGTCTAATAAACCATCTTCAGGACATATTCATAAAATATAATTAACATTATCAATTCAACATGACAAAGACGATGGACATAAGAACAAGACTTATCCAAACAGATAACTGGAAGTTTTAAATGATCAGCGTTCCGTTTAAACATGGCCACGTTGTCGTCAAGTGGGCGACACTGTCAAAACGTATTCCTAAAATTTGAGTATTTTGAATGAAAAATGAAAAGAATTCTATTTTGATCTAAAATTTAGAATATGCTACAGACATCAATGGTTTCGACGAGGATCACTTCACTCTATGGATTAACAGTATTTTAATGCATATATTATGTTTCTAGTGACGGATGTCACCATTAATCGCATTAATATTTCTGATTGATTCTATGTGTGATTATTTCTTTTCTTTATATATATATATATATATATATATATATATATATATATATATATATATATATATATATATATATATATATATATATATATATATATATATATATATATATATATATATATATATATATATATATATATATATATATATATATATATATATATATATATATATATATATATATATATATATAAAAAAAGCACGTCGGATCTAGCGATGGTTTTCCTCCGCACAAGGGAACTCAGGTTCGAATCCTGCCGGAGAGTCCATACTTTTCTTTAATAATGTTTTCCAAATATTTAAAAGTATTTCAGGCCAGTAAATGAAAATAAATAAAATTTCCGTTTAAGAAATAAACAGAGCGTCTCCGCAAATATGGGTACCCACCAAAATAAAGTTTAAGCTGATAAAATCTGTCGAATTCATAAATAGACAAATCCGTTATTTCTTTAGAAATTGCTTTGTTTACATTACAATATTGGTTTCACCACACAGTAGTAATGGTCAGCAAGAATAGCTCATTAACCATTACCCATGCACAAGCATCAGTGTGTCTCATTATTTATTATTTACTAATCTTAGCTTCATTTTGGTACAAGGCTACGAAAAAGAGTCACACAGTGAGTATCGGTCTCACTACACCGGAGTAATGGTCAGTAAGAATATCTCGTTAAGCATTACCCATGCACAAGCATCAGTGTGTCTCATTATTTATTATTTACTAATCTTAGCTTCATTTTGGTACAAGGCTACGAAAAAAGACCCATAGTGAGGATGGGACACACAAGACAGTAATCATGGTCAGCCAGACTAGCTCATTAGTCACTACCACACCGTTGTTTCACATCTTGGCAGAAATCTGTCTCCATCTTGATTGGCTGCCATTTTCGTCTATACCAGACGAAAGCTATCTTGTTTTTATCGATTTTCGTTTAAGCTGATAACTCGCCCCTAGTAGTAAAATCATTGATCGGCCGGACATCCATGATTTAAGCACTTCGACTATCGTTTAAATTATCAGCCGACTGTATTCCACTGTCAATTCGGGAGCAGGATTAGTAAATCCCTCGAGTACAGGGTATCAAAACTTGCTGGGTGTCGTAAATTGGATCTCCTTTAGAATATGTTTAGAGATTATGAAAACAACTCTGTCTCAAATCGAAGATTTCTTTTGCCATTATTTTAATACTGTATTCTCACAATGCACAACATTATATATATATATATATATATATATATATATATATAATATTAGTGATATATATAATATTAGTGATATATATATATATATATATATATATATATATATATATATATATATATATATATGAATATAAAAGTGAACATAAGTCAACACTTAGAGGCGACAGTCTGTTTCATGCTAGATGCAATCATCAGGCCTGACGATTGCATCGAGCATGAAACAGACTGTCGCCTCTAAGGGTTGAGTTCTATGTTCACTTTTATATTTACACAAGCTCTATCTCTGATATTGAGCACTTTATCCCATAAATATAGCTCATCTTCAGACTATATTTCTTCATATACATATATATATATATATATATATATATATATATATATATATATATATCCACATTTCATTGAATACGACAGACAAGGTGCGTTTATTTAGTTTTTTTATACAATTTCTCATGCGATCTAATAATTTCTTTTCTTCTCAGATGATAAATTATATAAAAAACTTCTCCGAATGTTCTTTTTATCCGAGCGCTTTCGGCTATACATTTAGCCATTTTCAAGGATGAAATATTTTAACTGCTAAATAAGAAATAGTTTGTTTATGTATGTTTTATAAAATGTTTTCATTTTTCAAAACACAGTTAAGATGTTGTGTCCATGTTCAAAATTAATATTATTAAATGTTTTTTTTTCTTTTTATTAATAAGGCTTCCATTATGAAAAAAACAAACAAAAAAACAACACTTAATAATTTTATTTTTAACTATGAACATGGACAATGAAAACATACATGCAACAAACTATTTCTTATTTAACAGTTAAAATATGTGTATCGAGGTGTCCATTGTTAATTGTTGAGCTTGTGAAGCGTTTTATACTCTGAGTCGACTGGGCGTTGAGCACTTTACTACAGACATTGGTGTTTGCGTTTCTTCATTCTTTTTTTTCTTTCCTTGTTTGTGATTTTTTCTTGTCTAAGGTGCTAGGTCTTCTGACAAGTTGTTTTTTCTTATATATATATATATATATATATATATATATATATATATATATATGATAGATTTTTATTGATCTGAGAGGCTGATAGATGAAAATAAATAAATATGATGTTTAATAATTAAACAGAGGGCCTAGACAAAAACGAGTATCCACTAAGAATAACTTTAAAGTGATATATATATATATATATATATATATATATATATATATATATATATATATATATATTAAAAATCAGGAGATCAGTTGAATCCGCTATCTTGGATTTGATCTCCTGATTTTAAAGTTCAAAGCTTTACATATTATTTTTACCTTCATTTTATTTTGTATTAAGCACGTTTTAATTCCACAGTTTCCTCGTCTGATTAACTCTGACCATAAACATTATATATATATATATATATATATATATATATATATATATATATATATATATATATATATATATATATATATATATATAAGACATTAAAGACATTAGTTCCATTTCATCCTCAAGCGAATTTTGGAGTCTCCAAAATTCGCTGGAGGATGAAATGGAACTAATGTCTTTAATTTAATTACAAAATTAAATTCGAAGCTTTTAGCTCCCATTTTTGAAACATGGTTAGAACTGTGTAGCGAAAAAACATATTTTAACTCAATTAATTTATAATCTGTAAATTTACATTGAGCACTATTTTGTAAAAATAAAAAAAATCTTTAAGAACACCGGATTATATATCTTACTGTTCTTTCTTTTTATTTATATATATACATACATAAATACATATATATATATATATATATATATATATATATATATATATATATATATATATATATATATATATGTTATCGATATATAAATTTTTATATATGAAGAACACTAATGGGGAAAAATGAACGACAAAGTGGAAGAGGTTTTCGTGTGACACGACTACGCATGCTCACGAATGAGGGATGCTGGTAATTATAAATTAATTTTTTTCTTAGTTTTTAATTTTTATATAAGCTAGACAATTTGATTTAGATTGATTTTCTTTTGTGTTTTCATCACTTTTCTTATCAGATATCCTGCACTGCGATAACAGAAGTTTTGCTAGGAATGGTGTAATGTTGTAAGAGCCATGGCACAAATTTACTGTGGATGATCTTCCGTTCAAGGCAATCCCTAGATATTTTCATCGTAGTGAATTGTATTTTTTCCTTTGATCAGAATAGCATTCAAAAAAAAAAAAAAAAATAATAAAAATCCCAGCATTCCTCGTTCGTGCACATGTGTAGTCGCACGAACATAAATTTAATCAGATTAAGAGAAACGCGTCATACGAAAACCTTTCCCCATATACAGGGTGCATCAAGGGGGTAGTGTAATGGTTAGCAAGCTTGTCGTTCTAGAACATTTACGACTGAGTAGTGAGTTTGGCTCTCACTGGGTGCCCCTACTTTCGTCCTTTTGCCACATCTAAGCAACACCTGGAAAATCAATATACAAGGTGTATCAAAAATACGTTTACAAACTTTGGGAACGGGTTCCTCACAGCAAAACAAGGACAAAAATCCATATAAACATATGTCCTCAAACACTTCCTTTTTGAATTATTAAGTTTAAAGAAAGTTTACGGTAGGTAGCGCCATATAGACTAGATTACATTTGTTACTCATGTACATTTGTAGCGAGTCTGTCTTCAACGTTTAACGAGTGTAGTAGTGAGTTAACTGAGAAGTATCCCATTTAACATTGGCAGACAGATATAATTTTTACACCCGGCCGCGTGAATGGTAATGGACGCGAGGCTGCACGGCTGTATCAAATTGCGCTTCCAGTCGAAGACAGGCAAGTCATCTGACCTTTGCTGCTGTTTATCGTCGCGTTGCTGAGACAGGATCCCGTGGCACCATAAACTATGGAAGGATTAGAAGGGAAGACCGAGATTCGCTCGTATGCCTAACCACGAAAAACATATTCTACAGGCTGTCGATCCACGTATCAGCATACCTCAAGTGGTCCCCGCGTGTTGTACATCTCATAGTACCCTATGGAGGGTACTTTAAGAGCAACTCCTGTATCCGAATCATTCGAACATCTGATCACACACCACGGGAGAACATTTGCTAATGGTTTATTGCGCAAACTGCTGATTCGCTGTTTGTCTTGTTTGCGGATGAGGCAACATTCGGAAGAACTGGAAATACAAATTTACACAGCCAACATTTGTAGGTGGATCGGAATATATATATATATATATATATATATATATATATATATATATATATATATATATATATATATATATAATGTAATGAAAAACAAACCACTTTAAGGTACCATTACGATAATTTATTTCACCTAAATCCTTTTTTAAGGATTCAGGATCATCAGGTAAAACTTCCAACAACGAATTGAGAGGAAAAATTGAGGCTTTTTCCTCTCAATTCGTTGTTGGAAGTTTTACCTGATGATCCTAAATCCTTAAAAAAGGATTTAGGTGAAATAAATTATCGTAATGGTACCTTAAAGTGGTTTGTTTTTCATTACATATTAGCTCTGTCCTCACATTGAGCTCTCAGGATTTCATCCTCTTTGGATTTACCAATTCGGTTTACCAAGTTCCTTATAACGTAATTATACATACATACATACATACATACATATATATATATATATATATATATATATATATATATATAATTGTGTTTGGTGCATTTAAACCAGTCTGAAGATGCAGTGCAAAACAACTGTTGAAATAAATTTATTTTTTAACGGAAAAATCCAAATGTATGTTTTTATACTTTGAAATTTTTCCTAATTAATTTATTGCTTTATAATTGTTATTACTGTCATACATTGAACTCTCCACGAGAAATTTTATCTGGATATTCACAGTTTAGTAACTCTTCGGGATTATCCACATAACCAAAGAATTATATATATATATATATATATATATATATATATATATATATATATATATATATTTCATACAATACGAATTAAGATTACATTAGGTTAATGATTATTTTCATCTTGTAAATTGAAATAATAATTTACAAGGATTTTAAAACCAGTTAATGGATGACGAAATGTTGAAAGTTTTTATTTCAATAATTCATCATTCATTGACTGGTTTGAAAATCCTTGTAAGCTATTATTTCAATTTACGAGGTGATAATCATCATTTGATATAATTTTAATTCCTATTGTTAGAAATATGTTGCCCTGTTTAATTAAAACATTGAGCTCTGTGTGTGAATCAGTTTTAATATTTAATATTCTATATTGTATTAATAGGATTCCCTTGGATTATATAAAACGGATTATATATATATATATATATATATATATATATATATATATATATTGGGGAAATTGTATGACAAAGTGAAAGAAGTTTACTTGTGATGCGTTTTGTCCTTCAGGACTTCATTGGGCTAAATTTGTTCTGTTGGTATGACTACGTATGCGCACGACAGAGGGTTGCTGGGAATTTTAGAATGTTCTGAAAAAAAAAAAAAAAATGAATACATTTTATTAAATAAGTTATATAAATTAAATTTACCTCCCTTAGATAAAAACATGGAAAGACATAATAGCTTTAAGAGTTAATTTTTAAATTAATTATTTAAGGGTTCATTCATACTTGTTTAACATACTTCTAACAGAGAGCATTTCATGCGGATTTACAAAAAAACCACAACTATCAATTACACTATTTTTTTGTCTTTGCAATTAAACTCTGAAGATTATCTCGGATGGGATTGAAAGTACTTTGGAAAATAAAAGAAATAAAAAAAACTACGCCGAAATACTTAATGAATTTAAGGCGATTAGAAAACTCAAGAGGATTACAATTAAAATAGACATATATCCAGTTTATTCAACCAAACACGCACGCACACACACACAAACAAACACACACACGTATATATATGTATATATATATATATATATATATATATATATATATATATATATATGTATATATATATATACATATATATATATTTATATATATATATATATATATATATATATATATATATATATATATATATATATATATATATATATATATATATACATACAGTGGGGTTAAATAAGTGATCTTACACATGAAAATATTTCATATTTTTATTTGTAACATATTAAATTAACAAAACGGGAATATATCTACTGTATCCGATTGCATACAAAAAATGTATGCATATAAAACTAAATAATATTCCATGGTTAAGAAAATATAGTAATATTTAAATTTTTAGGGGTTTAAAAATGATCGTACAGCTGAACAAAAACATGTTTTCTCCATTTAATATTTTGTAGCAAAGCCTTTATTAAGTTCAACAGCAACCAATGTCTTCCTGAAGTCTTTAATTAACGATTCGCATAATTTAGTAGGTATTTTGTTCCATTCTTCCTGAGTAATTGTCTTCAAGTTTTTAATGTTTGTTGAACCTCTATCACGGATCTTATTTTTCAAAAACCGCCATAAATTCTCTATTGGATTCAAATCCGGCGACTGACTGGGCCATTTAAGATGTTAACGTTGTTATTAGCAAGCTAATTCTTCGTACTCTTAACAGTATACTTAGGATCATTGTCCTGCCGGAAGATCCAATCAGGAGGAAGCTCAAGATTCTCTACAGAAAGCAATAAATTTTCGCTTAGGATTTGTTGATATTTTTCTGCATTCATTCTACCGTCTATAATTGTTAGTTTGCCAACACCTCGCATCGAAAAGCAGCCCCAAACCATGATACTATCCCCACCAAATTTGACAGTTGGTATGGTGTTCTTGGGTGCGTATGCTTCGCCGTCTTTCCTCCATACAGGGAATTGCGACCGAACAACTCAATTTTACCCTCATCTGTCCAAAGAACTCTTTCCTTATCTTTATGCTCTGTCGCAAATTTCAACCTGGCATCTCTATGCCGTTTCAGAAGGAGTGGTGTCTTTCTTGGGGAGCGCGACTTTATACCGTCTCTGCGTAGTTCATTACTAATCGTTTGCTTAGTTACGTTAACTCCTGACAAATTCAGATCATTCTGAAGGTCTTGTCTGATGGTCATTGGGTTATATTTTGGACCTGTCGCATCAACTTGCTTCGTAATCTGGGAGAGATCTTCCTGGGAGCACCGAGTCTGCCTTTGTTCTCAACAGTATCAACATAGCTTAATAATTAGCTTTTTTTGAGCACAAGTCATTATTAGAACCGTTATCAGTGAACAGTGACTGCAGAATGATCCAATTTTAAATTGAATGTTGCAATAGAGTTACTGAGAATATTCTAGAACAGTTTAGAATCTTCTACTTTGAAGTACAACCAAAATCTACCGTATTATAATGCAAAAATTGATACTGTACGAACACTTTTGCCACTATTTGAAATATAAAAATTTGCATAACTATCACTTATCGATGAATTTCTAAATTTTAATTTGCAAATTCTGATTCTTTGCCCCAAAATACATATATAACATTATTATTCGAGGTTTTCATTCGCCATAAGTGAGAATAACAAGCATTTGTTTGCTGTACGATCCCTTATTCAACCCCACTATATATATATATATATATATATATATATATATATATATATATATAAAGAAAGAACAGTAAGATATATAATCCGGTGTTCTTATAGTTATTTTTATTTTAACAAAATAGTGCTCAATGTAAATTTACAGAGCATTAATATTATAAGTTAATAGACTTAAAATATGGTTTTTCGCTTGGTATTAGGAATGTTCTTCAGAGAAATTCCGAAATTAATTTTCTCCATATTTTCTTCTTGTTAAAAATAAAGATTTAGAGTGCTCGACTTTTATTAGGAGCAAATCTAAATCTTTATTTTTAACAAGAAGAAAATATGGAGAAAATTAATTTCGGAATTTCTCTGAAGAACATTCCTAATACCAAGCGAAAAACCATATTTTAAGCCTATTAACTTATAATATATATATATATATATATATATATATATATATATATATATATATATATCAAGCTCTTGATAATAACGGTGAAATTCAAGCTGTAGCTCTATACCTTTTCAACTTTAAAATGATAATAATCAACTTCAAAATGGACTCATTTTCATGTAAAAAATTAATCAACTCTAAAATGGATTAAGCAACTTCAAAATGGATTAATCAACTTCAAAATGGTTTAATCAACTTCAAATTGAGAATTAATATAATACTAATAAATTTAATATTTATTCTTTTATTTTTACTTAAAAAGGGTTATAAAAAAATATAAATGTTCCTAAGAAATTTATTTAAAAGATTACATCATCTAAGTTAATTACAGAGGGAAGTAATCTCTGTATTCCAGATACGAAGTTAGTGCAAGTCTCAGGGGAAATATTGTTAATTGCCTCGGAGATCATCGCTTCTATATAGATATCTCGAAGTATTTTGGCACGCTAGTCTTCAACGCAGGCCCCAGGTTTATACTATCACAAGGCGATTGTTTGATTTAATACACTTGTTCCTATTAAATCGTGAAATGAAGATCGTTTTGAACGGGTTGTCTTTCAGATCTATTCACACGAACGTGGGTGTCTTCCCATGGCTCCATCCTGGGGTCCTACGCTTTTTCTGACCTTCATCAATGATCTTCCTGATGTCGTCAGTTTCCAAGTAGGCATTTATGCAGATGACACTACCATTTACTCCTGTGCAATAGCCAATTCGTCAGAGCTGTAATTAAACTTGCCTGCTGCTCTTGAAAAGGACCTCCAATCAGTGGTTACCTGAAGCAGGAAATTCCTTGTAAAGTTTAACGCTTCCAAAACAAAATTACTCTCATTTAACCACCATAGAGAACGTTTTCTGCTTTCCATCAGCATGGCTGACGCTAGACATCCAGAGAGCAACATAGTGCCATCCCAGGTATGACGATAAGCTACACCCGCGTCCTGGGTAAGACGATAAACTACATCCGCGTCCTGGGTAAGACGACAAACTGGATCCGATTGCAAGGCCTCTGGAGGTTTTGAGGAGCGTGGAATCAGCTCTTAATTACTGGTGTTCCCAGGTTTACCTGGGAACACCAGTAAATAAGAGCACTTATCATGGTCCCAGCTATGGGTAAACTGGGGTCAAAACACCATGAAAGTGTAAAAATAGGTTTTAATACCAGCAATACATTTTTGTAAAAAAAATTATTACCTGCAATGAATTTTTGAAGGAATAAATTATTACCAGCGATACATTTGTGAAAAAAAAAAAATATTACCAACAATAAAAATCTTGTCAGAATTAAATAATCCATTGACGTTGATATGCCGTAAACCAAACCAAACCAAACCAAGCAATACAATCCGCCTTGTTGGTCTCACATTTTCAACTGGCTTGAAGTGGAACAACTACATCGAATCAATAGATGCATCTACTGCAAGGAAAGTTGGGTCACTGTGTCGTGCCAGAAGGTTTTTCCCGTCTAAGTCCATCTTGCACATTTACAAATCTACTATTCTTTCGTGAATTGAATAATGTTGCCATATCTGATCTGGTGCTCTTGTTGCACATATCGAGATACTTGACAGAATACCAAGAAGGAACTGTAATGTAATCGATCCTGACCTGGCATCTCTTCTTTTTCAACTGACTTGAACTGAAACGACTACATCGAATCAATAGATGCATCTGCAAGGAAAATTTGGCTCACTGTGTCGTGCCAGAGAAAATTTCATGTCAGAATACATTTTACACATTTAAAAATCTGCCATTCGTCTCTGCAATGAATACTTCTGCCATATCTGAGTTTCGAGCTCCTGGTATTCATTTCGAGTTTCTTGACAAAATCCAAAGTAGGATCTGAAATTTAATCGATCCTCACTTCGCATCGCGACTTCAGCTACTTTCTTACCGAAGCAGTGTGGCATCTCTCTGTCTTTTCTATAAATATTCACATGATAACTTCTCTAACGAGTTTTTTCCCTTGTGCACCAACTACATGAATTTTAGAGTGCTACTAGATTGGCATCTAGGTCCAACCCTTTTACTGTTGAAATAGTTAAATGTAACCGCCACTTCTACTCTAACAGTTTCTTTTCTCGCACTTCTCGCCTGGGGAACTCACTTCCATTTACTAGCTTCCCTGAAAACTACAATCTTCAACATTTTAAATGCAACGTTAATCGCCATCTTCTATCTTCTTGAATCCCGTTCATCTTTTGTCCTTTCCTCAATCCTCCCTATAGTAATTTTTTTCTTTCATTTTCACTCTCTGTACCCCCTGCATTGAAATGATTATATATATATATATATATATATATATATATATATATATATATATTTATCAGTGGCGACTCTAGGTCATTAATCTTTAACAAAATTTACGATAAAATTTACTATATATAACATAGATGCTGAAATTATTCCTTTGCTCTAAAATATATAATTTAAAAAATATCTAGTCAGATAATATTTTTTTTAAATAACGTGTATTTATCTCGAGTGTGTGTTTGTATATATGTCTATGCATTAGTGGGTTTATGTATATCTTTGTGAATATTTAGTTTAATTCATTGTACGTTATTGGGTCAGTAATCGTGGCTTCTGACTGAATATTACATATTTCCTCAACATTACCCCAGTCACACTCCTCACCCTAACCATCCAGTCGTCAAGTTACGAGCTTTGATTTTCGCCGACTTCATGTCAGGCTAAATTTAATTTACCCTTTTTCAATTGATACATTATGTTTTAACACCTTCAAAAAACAAAACTGCTTTTATTTAATCACCACAGAGAACTTTTTAGTTTTTATTTGAGAAAGTTGTCAATTTCAAATCTTTTCCTTTGTACGCACATACTTTTTGATATAATCACTAGCATATTAATAATTGTTATAGCAATATTTTGTCAACCTTCTTCAGCTCAAATATTTAACAATGTGATAGGGGAATTTCTACGACTAATTTATTGTCGTAGAACTCACTATGAGATTATTCAATCATTAACTTAATAAGAATTAAGTTTGTGTTATTAATAAAATTTCAGTGTATCGAGTCAGACGATTCTCCTCGACAAAATCCATCTTGCGCATTTATAAATCTACCATTTATCCAGACATTGAATACTGATGCCATCTTATGCTGTTACTATAAAGCTCGAGATTCTTGACAAAATCGAAAATATTTGTAAGATGGAGATTTGGCTAGAAAGAAAGAAATAAGGGAAGATGAAAGTATTTAATGTCTCCTGCCAATACTTCACGAATAATGAACTATTCCGTTTTCATCGCGTGGAAGAGAGGAAAAAGACACGACTTGATTTGTGAGGAAATGAAAGAAAGTAAGAAAGAAATGAAGATAAAAGTGTTTATCGATGTTTCAGTGAAATGCAAAAAAATGTCAACTTCACATTTTTTTTAATTTGTACCCTCTTACTTCTTAAAATAATGACCAGAATTCATATTAATGATTGTTGCAATATTTTGTTAAAGTTGTTAAGCTCAAATATTTAACGATGTGAAAAGGGAATTTCTACGGATATTTTATTGTCGTAGAACTCACCATGACACTTTATTCACTCAAGGAGAATAAGAAATGCGATTCATCAGAAAATTCAAATTAGGAAAACCGTGACATCTCCACGGGAATTTTTAGCATTTAAATTAGTCTATAATATTTTTATTAAATAATAATTGATAATAATTAAAGTTTGTATTATTAATAAAAGTTCAAAAGTGCTGACAAAGTAAAACTTGCAACTGCCTTTTAATGACTTTTAAGTTTTGACGCCTCCAAAAACACCACTTTTTTAATCCAATCATCACAGGGAACCTTTTCTGCCTGAGGCCTTCTGGTAAAGAAAAACTTTCCCATTTATAAATCTACCATTTGTCCGTGAATAGCATGATGATGATTTTCACTTATTTGCAGAAGAAGACCATCTCTTCACTTGGTAGCTTTTTTGTTTTCTTCATTCATTTATACTTGTGCTAACGCTCTTCTTTGGGTCCGTAAGTGATTCTTAAGGCCAGTTTCCCTTTTCCAACCTGTCGTAACAAACATAAAGTTTGTTTGTGTTACCTATGCTGAAAACTTGCCTGTCTATTCGTCCAATCATGTGACGTTTGTGTCCCCCAATAATCTTATCCCAAAACACTCACAAGTAACGTGCAGGACTTTCTTGTGGGGTTCCATTCACAGGAATTTGCATCTGACCTCTCTGGTGTGATCTCGTGCGACTAGCTTAGCCAGCAGCCGGGAGAGTGATTTTATCACAAACTAGCAGTAGAGCCCGGCGTTGCCCGGGGTTGTAAGAGTAAGAGATAGATCAAGTATCCACCATCATAAAGACTGGAAAATAAAATTGTCTTAATTATTTTTTTTTACGAATTGGTCAAACCCAATATCAAACAAAAACATTGCTTTCAATCGTTATGAGTCTACCGATTTAATAGAATTTTATTATAAACAATTGTCATGTAAATGGAATTTTTAAAGCATTCTGAATGTAAAAATAAAGAAAAAAGTGTGCAAGACAATAAGAAACACTACCTGCCAAAAAAAAAAAAAAAAAAAAAGGAGTTAAGTTTTGTTGAAATCGGTTGAAAAATGTAGGAAATCCGATCCCATATATAAACGAACGCACAAACAACCTGGATTTTATAATAAGTATAACTCGATATGAGTTGTCCCCCTTTCATTCTCGCAACAGCGATGCCTCTTAATCGTGTTTTCAAATTGATTTCGTGCAAAAACAATTGTGTTTTTCCAATTTTGAGCGCTGTCAGAACCACCGCAAGGTCATTTTACGTAGTCCTGTGAAGTTTTGTTGGAATCGGTTGAAAAATGTAGGAAATCCGATCCAATATATAAACGAACAGACACACACACAACCTGGGTTTTATAATAAGTATGATACTGCAAGTGTGTTGGTGATCTAATAGCTCTGGGGCGGATTATATTCTTCCCTTCCCGATGGCGCGCTTTTTGTTGGAATGCTCTTCTGCTCAAAATTATTACGCCGTTCCCCAAACAACCTTCTCCAGCCAGATCTACCCCCAACAACAGTTTCCAAGTCTTCAGCATTAGTACCAAGGGTCTTTAGGTTACATTGACCACAGTAAATGGATATATAGTCTGGTCAACGGCGTAGCCAGAGCCAGCAGTACATACGCTAATTTTATATCTCATGTATGACGCGACCCTCTTAAAATTAGCTTCAAAATTAGGTCTTCAAAAGTCGCATGATACACGACTATATACGGTAATTAAAGTTTCTATTGGACGTAAAGTGGGGGACCGGTTTTCTATTGTTATGAAGTAATAAATTGATCCCCCAAGAATTACTACATAATAACTGGAAATAATTAGTTTCTAATGGACATAAAGTTGGTGATCGGTTTTCTATTTTTATGAAGTAATAAACTGACCATCCCACAAGAATTACTACATAATAATTGGAAACAATTAGTTTCTAATGGGCACAAAATGAGGGGTCGGTTTTTTATTGTTACTAAGTAATAAACTGATCCCCCAAGAATTACTACATATTATTATAATTGGAAACATATCGTATATACTTGTGTAACAGGCGATGTTTATTTTAAACTTTTTGACTCCAGTAAATGGATATATAGTTTAGCCAATGGTGTAGCCAGGGCCAGCAGTACAGACACTATTTCTATATCGTGTGTATGATGTGACACTCCCCCCCACCCAATTAAAATTTCTATTGGACATAAAGTGTGGGACCAGTTTTCTAATGTTATGAAGTAATCAGCCTAGAATTTCTACATAATAACCGGAAACAATTAGTTTCTATTAGACATAAAGTGAAGGATCGGTTTTCTATTGTTACTAAGTAATAAACTCATCCCCCAGATATTATTACATGTTATTATAATTGGAAACAATTAGTTTTTAATGGACATAAAGTGAGGGATCGGTTTTCTATTGTTGCTAAGTAATAAACTGTTCCCCCAAGAATTATTACATATTATTATAATTGGAAACATACCGTATATACTCGTGTAACGGGCGATGTTTTTGATTAACGTAAATGGTTTGGTCAACGGTATAGCCAGGGCCAGCAGTAAATACGCTAATTTTATATCTCATGTATGATGCGACCCCCTTAAAATTAGCTTCAAAATTAGATCTTCAAAAGTCGCAGGATATGCGAGTATATACGGTAATTAAAGTTTTTATTACGCATAAAGTGGGGGACGAGTTTTCTATTGTTATGAAGTAATAAACTGATCCCCCAATAATTACTAAATATTATTATAATTGGAATCATACCGTATATACTCGTGTAACGGGCGATGTTTATTTTAAATACAGCTGTACTTTTTTTGACTAACGTAAATGGATATATAGTTTGGTCAACGGTATAGCCAGGGCCAGCAGTAAATACGCTAATTTTATATCTCATGTATGATGCGACCCCCTTAAAATTAGCTTCAAAATTAGATCTTCAAAAGTCGCAGGATATGCGAGTATATACGGAATTTATTTTTACGATTGCCTTCCACTTTCCCGCGTTTTTATTTTGCTGTCAAAGATTTCGGTTGAATTTTTGGTCAAGGTTAAACCGTTTTCGTTTTATTACGGAGTTCAGGCTCATTTCCCTAAACAACATTTGTGATTCACTGTTTTTCTTCCGTGGGTCGTTAATTACAAGTTTTCGACTTTGTAACACCAAATGATTAGCGACTGAAAACAAAAAAACTAAGGAATTAAAAAAAGAAGTAAAAATTTCAAAAAAAAAAAAAAGTCTACTAATTCAATCACGAATCAGGTGCACATATATGAAGGTCTTATAGCTAAGGATGGCGCATATCAAATGCTTCATAATGAGACACAGAGAAGAAAATGACTGAGAAAATTATTCAAAGAATGTAGACATAGCAAGATTATGTGATTTATGCAAAAAGTCCGATCTCTCTTTCTCTCACTCTCGCTCGCTCTCTCTTTCTCTTTTTCTTTCTCTCTTTCTTTCTCTCTCTCTCTTTCTCTCTCTCCTTCTCTCTTTCTCTCTCTCTCGCTCTCTCCTTCTCTCTTTCTCGCTCTCTCTCTTTCTCTCTCTCGCCCTCTTTTTCTCGCTTGCTCATTCTCTCTCTCACTCTCTTTCTCTCTCTCTCTCACTCGCCCTCTCTCTTTCTCTCTCTCTCTTTCGCCCTCTCTCTTTCTCTCTCTCTTTCTCTCTCTCTTTCTCTCTTTCTTTCTCTCTTTCTCACTCTCTCTCTCGCCCTTTTTCTCTCGCTTGCTCATTCTCTCTCACTCTCTTTCTCTCTCTCTCTCTCGCCCTCTCTCTTTCTTTCTCTCTCTTTCGCCTTCTCTCTCTTTCTCTCGCTCGCCCATTCTCTCTCTCTCGCTTTCTCTCTCTCTCGCTCTCTCGCTTTCTCTCTCTCTCTCTCGCTCTCTCTTTCTTTCTCTCTCTCTTTCCCTCTCTCGCTCTCATTTCACCTCAAGCAAGCAAATAGCGTTACTTATACGCAAGGAGCTACTGAGTGCGAGAGAACCTGAGAAAAAGAAAACAATATTAAGCAGAAGAGAAAAAATAAAAGAGGGGAGGAATTGAGACGGACGAAGATTATGATTAGCATTGCATTTAAATTGACTGGAAAGCCAGAAGACAGTTCCTAAAGAGAGAAGTGCGAGAAACGAAACTGTTAGCATAGAACTTACGGTTAAATCTAATCAATTTCAACTACAAGATGATGAGACCTATCCGCCAATCCAGTAGTACGCTCAAATTCATAAAGTCTAGTTAGCAAAGAGGAGAAATCACCGGAAAAATTAGGATGAAAATATTTCTAGAAAAGAGTACTGACGTTGCAGGTGGTTGGAAAGTGCCCGAAGCCGAGATACCATGTCAGGAACAGTAATATTGCAGATTCTTTTTTTTGTATTTTATCACGAATCTTTAAATACATAGCAGAAGCACCGGACCAGATGTGATAGAATGGCCGACAAATTTTAACCTCCGTGACCGTAATAAAACGTTATGCCAAAAGGATAGTTTTTCCCATGACACCGCTATTATTTTAACTACCTTCACTCCCTCGGCAATGTTTATTGTTTTAAAAAGCAATGATTAGAATTTTAATAAAAAACAAAGATATGTAAGTGGATTTATACATTTTCTTTATTCTTTAAGAAGTTGCGAGAAAAAAATAAATAAACACGATTGATTTGTTTATTTACAAAAATAATTTTATGTTTACAACATCCTAAAAATGCGAACCAACTAATACAATACAATGTCTATCATTTACCAATTTATAAAGAAATAAATATGAAAACATTTTATTCATAAATTTCTAAAAATTTACTAAATCAGAAAAATATGTGAATCAACTATAATGAAAACATATCCTGGGTATGACGATAAACTACCTTCAGCAGCAAGGCCTGTGATCAGGAGACTGGAGATTTTGAGGAGCGTGGAACCATCTCATAATTGTTGTAGTTCCCAGGTCCACCCTGACCCGGGGTAGTAGCACCTGTAAGGGTTTCAGCTATGGGCAAATAGTTAACTCCAAACTTTACAGTAAAAAAAAAAAATAAATATATATCAGCAATACATATTCATAGTAAAAAAATTTCCATCAATATATTTTTGAAAAAAATAATTATATTATCAACAATACATATACTGCGACTTTTGAAGATCTAATTTTGAAGCTAAAAAATAGTACCCTAAATATATTTTTGCAAAAGAAATTTCTAATGCACTCCAGAAATTTTAATTTTGGTATCAAATGACCCATAAAAAGTTGATATGCAGCTAAACAAACAAACAAAAAACAATGAAATCTTTATTTACACGTTCGAATCCTGGCAATTTGTGAATGTGATGTCAAATTCGTTGAAAATTTTGTTTTTAAATAAATTTGAAAAGAAATATTTTTATTCAAAAAATAAAAATATTTCTTTTCAAATTTATTTCTTTATTAAAGGAAAAATAAAAAATATTCATAACATGATAAATAATAAATATGCCATATTGGCGCGCATATTTTTATAATCTTGTAAATAAACATTGCCGAGGGAGTGAAGGTATTTTAAAGGAATAGCGGTGTCAATGGAAAAACCGTTCTTTACATTCTTTCTCGAGAATTGATAACAAAAATATGAAACATTATTAGATTAATCTTGTAAATAAACATTGTCGAGGGAGTGAAGGTAGTTTAATGGAAGAGCGATGTCAATAAAAAAACCGCAAACCGCCCTATTCATTCTTTCTCGAGAATTGATAATAATATTAAACATTATTAGTTTGTTTATTTACAATAATGATTTCATATTTACGAGATTATAAGTAATATTTGAAGCAACTACAATGCAATTTTTATTATTGACCATATAAAGAAATAATTATGAAAAAAATGTTTTCCAATGTTTTAAAATCATGGCCGAAAAATAATTGTGTGTCAAGTGGACGGTTATTTCCTTGACACCGCTATTACTGTATACACTTTTGATTCCCTCGGCAATGTTTATTTACAAGATTATAAAAATATATGAGCCAAGTACAATGCGATATTTATTTACACTATTTACATTATTGGGACTATTGTCCTCATCTTTGCCGCCATGTTTATCACAACGTTTCGGCCATTGTACGCTCCGGCCTTCTTCACGTGGTTGGAATGTCGAACTGAACCCTTTATTTCGCTCACTGGGATAGAATGTTCTAGTTCCACGTGCCATGTCTAATGGATGTCAGTTATCTCCTGTTAATTCCCCTCTGAAAGTTCTCCACCGTCTTAACCAGGTATTGAACTCACACTCTTTGGGTCCTGTCAGTGAGTGTGAGTTCAAGAGCTGTTTAGTGTAAATTATTCTTTATTCTTGAGAACTGACAACAAAGATGTTAAACACTTTTATTAATTGACTGTTTATTTACAAGAATAATTTTACATTTAGTGGAAAGTGCTCAATATCAGTGATAGAGCTAACGTCAGTTGTGTGGATATTAGTTTGTGACCCTCGGTTTCACGCTTTTGCGATCATCAGACAATCTATCTATCTATCTATCTATCTATCTATCTATCTATCTGAGTCTGTTCATATCTATCTATCTATCTATCTATCTATCTCCCTTTTCATTTTCCAATCTAGATAGCTCCGTCCTTTTCATGTATCTATCGATATATCTGTCTATCTATAAGTCTGTCTATCGATTTATCTATCTCTGACTTTTTTTATATCTATCTATCTATCTATCTATCTATCTATCTCCCTTTTCATTTTCCAATGTAGATAGCTCCGTCGTTTTCATGTATCAATCGATATATCTGTCTATCTATCAGTCTGTCTATCGATTTATCTATCTCTGATTTTTCATATCTGTCTATCTACCTATATGATAAAAAAAGAATTTTCAAGTATACATCATGGGCTTTAATCTCACCTAGAAGGTTATGATTCTGAATGTGGTTTTATGGTACCTTGATTCCTAAATAATGGTCATGTAGTATCAAACAAGGATTTTCTTGTAGAATCCTATAGCTTTTAATCCTCATCTCCAAGGATATGATGCCAAGTGTGTTTTTACGAGTGCGAGATAACATCCTGAGACAGGTTTAATTAAATTTATACAAGTTCAATGCTCTAGGCCATAATATTTTTTGGCAGGAAGTGGATATGAAAATTCTAAATTCAGTTATTTTATACACACACACATCCACACATGCATACATAGACGGAAATTCATGCGCGCGGACACACACACTGTAATTATCAGGGACACGAAGAGAAAAACAATTTGCGTCCATGCCATCGAGACTAAAAGACAGAACAGGTGCTTCGTAATGAAAACAATGGGAAGAGGTTAGGTTGATTGTGAGAAAAGAAAAGAAGATGTCAGAACCTAATGTCCCGAAGTGAGTCGTAGGTTATGACGGGGGAAAAAAGAAAAGAAAAAAACGTAACAGGCGTCGTCTGCAATAACAATGGACGAAGAGAAAAGATCTGTTGTCTGGGACTAAAATGTCGAGCTTAAAACCAACGACATTATTCAATCCTGAAGAGATCTTGCTGAACGATGTAAGACAAATAACCATGTGGCTGATTCCGAATGAATATCAGTTTATTATCTATCTATCTATCTATCTATCTATCTATCTATCTATCTATCTATCTATCTATCTATCAATCTATCTATCTATCGTAGTCCTTTTCATATCTATCTATCTATCTATCTATCTATCTATCTATCTATCTATCTATCTATCTATCTATCTCAGTCCTTTTCATATCTATCTATCTATCTATCTATCTATCTTTTCTATCTATCTATCTATCTATATGAGTCGGTTCATATCTATCTATCTATCTATCTATCTATCTATCTATCTATCTATCTATCTATCTGTACTTTTCGTGTATCTATCGATATATCGGTCTATCTATCAGTCTGTTCATATCTATCCATCTGAGTCGGTTCATATCCATCTACGTATGGATGGATCTATCTATCTATCTATCTATCTATCTATCTATCTATCTATCTATCTATCTATCTATCTATCTATATGAGTCGGATCATAACCATCTATGTACGGATCTATCTATCTATCTATCTATCTATCTATCTATCTATCTATCTATCTATCTATCGCAGTCCTTTTCATATCTATTTATCTATCTATCTATCTATCTATCTATCTATCTATCTATCTATCTCACTTTTAATTTTCAAATGTAGTTTGCTCAGTCGTTTTCATATATCTATCGACATTTCTGTCTATCTATCGATTTATCTATCTCTGCCTTTTTCATATCTATCTATCTATCTATCTATCTATCTATCTATCTATCTATCTATATATCTATCTATGTATCAGTCTGTTCGTATCTATCTATCTATCTATCTTTCTTTTCATCTTCCAATATAGATAGATCCGTACTTTTCATGTATCTATCGATATATCGGTCAATCTATTAGTCGGTCTCTCGATTTATCTATCTCTGACTTTTTAATATCTATCTATCTATCTATCAGTCTGTTCGTATCTATCTATCTATCTATCTTTTCATTTTCCAATGTAGTTCGCTCACTCCTTTTCATGTATCTATCGATATATCTGTCTATCTATCGATTTATCTATCACTGCCTTTTTCATATCTATCTATCTATCTATCTATCTATCTATCTATCTATCTATCTATCTCACTACTTCTCCGGACGAATATTTCCTGGTTCGGCCATAAAGCCCCTCCTTTTTCTAATGTTTAATTCTGATAAAATTTCATTCTTAATTTGTCAGATGGTTGGGGGCGAAAATTTTAGAATTCCCTTATTCTTTAAGGATGCCTTTCTATTAACAAATATATATATATATATATATATATATATATATATATATATATATATATATATATATATTTATATATATATGCATACACGCACACACACACACATATATATACATATATATATAAATATATATATATATATATATATATATATATATATATATACATATATATTTATATATATTCATATATGTATATATACATGCACCGATATATAAATATATTTGTATACATATATATATATATATATATATATATATATATATATATATATATATATATACATATATGAATATATATATATATATATATATATATATATATATATATATATATATATATATATATATGCTGGTAACTCTTGACGTGTGGACCCAACAATTACAAAATAATTTGTCTACGAAAGTTCTAAATACGTCATCAATCATCTAAGTGATAAATTGTATATTTGTATTAATCCTCTCACACTCTCTCTTTCTCTTCCTCTTGCTCTCCCCCTCTCTCTCTTTCTACACACACACACACACACACATATATATATATATATATATATATATACATACATATATATATATATATATATATATATACATATATATATATATTAATGAAATTTTCAGTGACTAATGGCCGACCACAGGTAATAGTTTCATACGTGCTCAAAGTATCATCAAAGGTCGGTTGACTTTATATATTTATGTGTGTTTGTGTGTGTAAACTTATATAGAAAACAAAAAAGAACTCGTTAGGCAAATAATCCAATGTTCTTTATTATTTATTATTATTTTTAAAAAAATAGTGCTCGATACAAAAGTAGAGCATAGCGTTGGAATCATATTTTTAAATAAATAATTATATATATATATATATATATATATATATATATATATATATATATATATATATATATATGCTGGTGAACTCTTCCATCAATTTCGACAACTTCATTCAGTTTTTATCATTGTGTCGATAGTCACCTGCATACAAGTCCACGTATTGTGCAAAAGCGAGTATCAAGAAACATAGCCATATAAATATTTGCTGGCGCTTTTCTCCGTTGTCTTTCGTCTCTTAGCCGGTCAATACGACTGATTTCGAAATTTCTGATCCGACTCTGGCAAAAATATCTCCAGTTATTTATATTCAGGGCAACACACTTGAAGTTAGTATGAGGCTCATTGACAACTGAGAGGTTACTTACGGCCGTCGCACAGTCCTTTGTCCACTGTGAAGCTGGCTATACATGAGGACCATAATTATTTTGTCGTCACTCCTCCTTGCAACATGGCCAGCCCCGCGAAGTTGTGATTGTATTAAGAAAGTCTCAATTCCACCAATGTTGCATTTTGCGAGATCAGCATTGGGTACCCTGTCATCAAAAGTATTGTCACAGATCGCGCGGAGACAACTTTTGTGCAAGACATCCATCTGACTGATATGATACCTATATGGAGGTCCACAATTTTGAGCCTTAGAACTGTGTGATTAAAACAATTGCTCTGTAAACCCGTCCAATTGTGTTTAATTTGATACTTCTCTCATTCCATAAACGGTGACGAAGATTCCCAAATTCACTTGCAGCTTTGGCGGTCCGATTTTTTATTTCGGCATCAAGAGATGCATTTGCATTCATCTTGCTTCCTAAATATGTAAAATGATTTCACATACTTCAAGTTCTTCCCATTAATCTGTATAGGAGTGTCAGGGAATTGATGAGCTGGTGGAGGTTGTCTGACACTCTGAATCTGTTTTAGACGAGGAGGAGGCGGCTGGTGGGGTACCTCCGTTTTCTTTATGTTAATTGTAAGGCGAAAAGCTTTGCATATGCAACAGAGAAACGGCTGAAGATTTCTTGGGATTCCTCTAAAGATGTTGCCACAAGTGCAGCAGCATCGGCAAACAGCAGAATGACGCTATTTCGAAGAAGTGTTTTAGCTTTCCACTGGTTTGTAATTGAAATTCCACACTATGGACGGGGTGAATTGAACAGATCTGAGAATTATATATATATATATATATATATATATATATATTGTAGGAGAGTGTTTATCGTTATTCCATGCTTTGTATGAGCTGTGCATTTTCTCTGTAAGTAGCTGGACTTCAACGTTGCTTTCATCAAACCAGTCCTGGTGTTTCCTGCTTGGCAGTCCAAGCACCTCCAAAGAAATTGTATGCACTGTATCTCGAAGTGTTTCCCATGCTGATTTGATATTGTTAGTAATCTTTAGTGCATCGAGATCAGTGTCCAACTTGCTGCAGATCTCACTTTGTCCGTGTATTTATCCATTTAGGCACAGATGTCTTCTGTGAGAAAGCCGAAAGGAAGCCTTATTGCGAAGGAGAACCATAGTCAGGAAAACAGCAGGTGGAATGAAAGGTACGTGTTATATTGATGTCCATCTTGGTGATGGCATAGTCAATAAGGTTTTTCGACCGAGGATGCATCCTCGATGTCTTGCGGCAGTTCGGTTGCTAAAAGTAGGTGATTACAAGATTGAATTCTCTGCAAATCGAAAGTAGGCACTGGCCGTTGGGGTTCATGTATCCAAACACCAGGATGACCCATCAAAGCATCCCAGATCTGATGATCGTTACCTGCCCGAGATTATCCTTAGTTTATCTCTATGTTGGACGTGGGAGATGACATTACGGAGGTTGATGTAGAAGTCATCTTTCACTTGCGCAGTGCTGTTCATTGTGGTTGCGTAGCAACTGATACGCCTAGCGCTGATACTGTGATCAGGATCATGTGTCAGCGTCATGATAAGGTCTGATAGGCCTTTTAGAAGGGAGCTCAGATTCCTTGAAAGATGAGATTAGATTGCAAAGCCAACACCTGACTGGCAGACCTCCTTCCCACTTTTGCCAGATCAGAAAAATGCATTACTTTCTTAAGTTGCGATGAGTCAACCAGTTCGGTTTCACTGAGCGCAATAGTCTACTTCTTCAGCTCAAGAGAAACTAATGCTATTTTTCGTTTTGGTACTGTCTTGGGGTGTGTGTACATTCCAAAAGCCAAGGTTCAACTTCTTACATTTCTTTTTGTTCGGATTGCAATACCGGATAAACAGAAAGCTGCTGCTGGCTGCCAAATTGAGATTGTGAGTAAGCAATGTTTTAGGGCTCCCTTTCTCGCCACATCCCCGGATTGTGAGTAAGCAATGTTTTAGGGCTCCCTTTCTCGCCACATCCCCGGATTGTGAGTAAGCAATGTTTTAGGGCTCCCTTTCTCGCCACATCCCCGGATTGTGAGTAAGCAATGTTTTAGGGCTCCCTTTCTCGCCACATCCCCGGATTGTGAGTAAGCAATGTTTTAGGGCTCCCTTTCTCACCACATCCCCGGATTGTGAGTAAGCAATGTTTTAGGGCTCCCTTTCTCGCCACATCCCCGGATTGTGAGTAAGCAATGTTTTAGGGCTCCCTTTCTTGCCACATCCCCGTATTGTGAGTAAGCAATGTTTTAGGGCTCCCTTTCTCGCCACATCTCCGGATTGTGAGTAAGCAATGTTTTAGGGATCCTTTTCTGCAATGCTGTCTCTAAATAGACCTGCTTTGTCACCACTGGAGAACAAGAACATCGCAATTGTTCACGGCTTTGTGCTAGCACGGTCATCGCCCAGTGGTCGCCACTGTGTAGAGATCCCGCTAAAAACTTACAGTAATATTCTTTACCTGTCCTCGCCACCTTAACTCTCTCATCAGAGGACTTGATGCAAGTAAATGCGTAGAACTGATATTTTGAAAGTTATCAGAAAACCCACACATAATTTTATATTTTTATTAATACTATTTCTCTCTATATATGCACTAAAGTTAAATTTAAAAAAAAAATTAGCCCGAAAAGTAGTTGTTTTGTACTTTAAATAAAGTGAGACATGATTTTTATTAGAAATTTTATTATGACAAAAAGAAAAAAAAATCATTTTATGATTAAATTTTGCTCTCGTCAAATTATCCTCCTTTAGCAACACAAATTTTGGATTGGTGTAGACGGAATAAATTTCAATAACTAAAACTACTATTCTTAAAAGAGTGCTCAATACAGAGTAGAGCAAATATTATTTATTCAAAAATTATAACATAAACATTCTATAATGTCACTACAAAAATAGACATATTGTTGATTAGAACCTTTTAAAACTCCTTATTCTACATTCAACACCATCACTTGATTAGACACCAGAAATGTCGAAACAAAATGGCTATTTTTGTAGTGATGTTATAACGTGTTTATGTTATAATTTTTGAATAAATTATATATATATATATATGTATATATATATATATATATATATATATATATATATATATATATATATATATATTAATGTCTGATGACAGGATACTCAAGATCCTAATGTACAGCCAGCTAGATCAGGGCTACAGGAATGTAGAGCGCCCATGGCTAAGATACAAAGACAAGCTGAAAAGCAACTTGTCAGCAGTTAATATACCACATAACACCCTTGAGCGCTTAGCTTTGGAGCGGGTAGAATTGAGATCAACGTGTTTTAGTGGACACAGCAATTTTCAGTCCGCTTGTCTGAATCACCTTGCGAGAGCAAGGTCTAAAAGGTCAGCCAATCTAACAGTGATCGCATTTCACAATTCTCACACCTGTTCCATATGTGGCCTCTTTTGTAAATCACTAGCGGGTCTTAAATGCCACTTAAGATTATCGCATAAACTTTCATAACTGAATCAATAAGCTGGCAGATCCTCATACATCGAAACCGACGGGAGAGTCCATTATATATATATATATATATATATATTTCAATTAAAAGGTTCAAATATAATTTATAAAGTCATGAATCATTCATACAAAAAACAAATATAGAGGTTAATGATTTAAATGGCGAGAATACATCGTCGCAAACTTTGTAAATAAGATACATCA
>OZ010614.1:63738326-63750826 GCA_963932145.1 Acanthosepion lycidas
GCCGAGTTCGAATTCCAGTCGAACATTCACTTACGTGCTAATATTCTTGGGAAAGTATCAGTCTATATTTCTGAGATGGGGTATTATGTACATTATATAGATTATTCGGACTATTGTCCTCATCTTTGTCGCCATATTCATTACAACGTTTCGGCCGTTTAGTAACTGTCTATATTTCTGAGATGAGGTATTATGCACACTATTTACATTATTCGGACTATTGTCTTCATCTTTGTTGCCATATTTATTTAAACGTTTCGGCCCTTCAGTATCTGTCTATATTTCTGAGATGAGGTATTATGTACACTATTTACATTATTTGGACTATTGTCCTCATCTTTGTCGCCATATTTATTACAACGTTTCGGCCGTTTAGTAACTGTCTATATTTCTGAGATGAGGTATTATGTACACTATTTTCATTATTCGGACTATTGTCCTCATCTTTGTTGCCATATTTATTACAACGTTTCGGCCTTTCAGTATCTGTCTATATTTCTGAAATGAGGTATTATGTACACTATTTACATTATTCGGACTATTGTCCTCATCTTTGTCGCCATATTTATTACAACGTTTCGGCCGTTGCACGCTCCGGCTTTCTTCAGGTGATTGGAATGTCGAACTGGACCCTTTATTTCGCTCACTGGGGTAGACCGTTCTAGTTCCACGTGCCATGTTTCATGGATGCCAGTTGTCAGTTATCTGCTGCTAATTTCCCTCTGACCCAAAGAGTGTGAGTTCAATACCCGGTTAAGTCAATGGAGAACTTTCAGGGGGAAATGAACAGGAGATAACTTTTAAATTTTCAAATACCTCTTGTTCTTTTGTTCAAATAAATTCTATATTCTTTTTCCTGAAGGCAGCAAAAGGTTCTGTCAATTGAGAGTATCATCTGTAGAAATTTATCACTCTTAAGAAAGATTCCAATTCTTTTTGTTCTTAGGCACTTCAACTTTTAATATTTTGTCAATTAATGATTGGCCTTCGTTAGATATGGAATATCCTAAAAACAATATTTTTTAGTGTTGTGCACACATTTTTTTCCGTTAATTGTTAAACCAGCTCTTTTTAACTTATTCAAAACCATACTGGCCTTCCATTTTAATTCTTCGGCGTTAATGGCACCAATACACCTGGTTGTATTTTTTATATCGCTACGAATAACTTGTTCTATAGCCCTTTGAAAAATCGCACTTGCGGTTTTAATTCCATTCGGCATTCCTTTCCATCTTAATAAGCATATTAGTGTGTTTATTGCTGTGATTTCTTTAAAGTTTTCATCAATAGATATTTGATGGTATGCGGTCTTTAGATCAATTTTAGAGAATGTTTTCAAGGAAGTTCAAAGCCCATTCTACATTGGAGATAGGATATGAGCTTTTGTGGTCTACGCCTATCTTGTAACCCCCCTAAATACGCAGATCTCTATCCTTCTTTCTTAAAATTACTAACGGGGAGGGTCTATTTTCTATCTCCTGGCGGAAATCTTTCAAGTAGATCTTGTTCCAATAATTGTTTTAGCTTTTCCACAACTATTGGTAGTAGATGGACTGGTACTTTTCGTGCTTGAAAATATGAGGGGGAACATTTTCCTTTAGTCTTAACTTTGCTTCATAGTTTTTAACATCCTAGTTTCTTTTGCCTTGACTTTGTTTTCTACTTTTGTTGAATTTATGTTCAATACATCATTTCCTATTTAACCGTGATTCTTTTCATAGTTTGTCGTATTTTTTTTAGTTCAATGTAGGCTTCAAAATAGCCTAACGTTTTTATCACAGATCCGTCGAACTGATTCAATTGGACAAGGCTTTTCTTCAATCTGGGTTTTCCTAATTTCTTTCAGAATGTTTTGGGTATCATCGTCACGTCATTTCCCGTATCTAGTTGCATTGATTCGAATTTTAAATAACCCTTTTAAATTTCTGTTTTTTTTTTTCAAAGAAAAGACGTCTATACTTATTTCCTCTTCATTTTGTTGAACCGTCTCTACGTTTCTCTTTTTGGATTTATACATACGTTTAAGATGATTCCTTTTGCTACACTTTTCACATCTTTTTTATATGCCGGACATTTTTGCTTTTCTCTTTGATGTTGATAACCACAAAAAGTACACATTTTTCATTATCGCGTATGTGTCCATTTTCTCTACCAGATTCGTAATTTTTGCTGTATTAAATTTTCGAATTAATTCTTGTTGCTGAACAAATTTGGGTGATAACTTTCCCAGCCGTGAATGTATTAGAGTCATTTGACAATGCTTCTCATTTTAAAGGCCATTTAACAATTTCATTTATATCAAATCCTCTGCTTTTTCGATCCCATTTCTCAAATTCACAATATTTAGCGGCCTGTTTCAAACGAAGAATATATTCAATAACTTGTTCATTCACTTTTTGAAAAATGTTCATGAACATGGCTCCCTATGCGTTCCCTGGTTTTTTCCTGGATGCTATTTTTTTCACTATTAGTTGACTTATTGTACATCATTTCTTCCAACTGATTTCAAATTCTTCAGCTTTTTTGTTCTAGCTTTAGCTGCTAGAATCCTTAGTCACACTTGCGCGTATTCATAATTATCGAGTGACAAATGTTTGCTCGGTTCTTTAGGTATCAGCGACGTCATTGTAGTGTAGTGTTACTGACTCAAGGTAAGTAGTAGACACTCAACTGTCTCATGGGTAATAGCCGTACCTGTTTATAGTTTTGTGACGTTCTATGTAAATGAGTCGCCTCAGGTATCTCCCATTTGTAATTTGCCTGTTGGGGTGTTTCTTTTTGTAACAATCAAGCAGTATATGTTTTTGCAATTGATGTTTAGTCCTTTCTTCTCGCTTTCCTACTGTAGGAGTTCATGTAGTTTCCTTTCTGTGTCTGCTTATCAACATTAGGAATTCTTATTCTCTCAAAATGTCTTCACTGTACAGGTTGAATAAGTCCGGCGAGAAGACGCATCCTTGTTTATATAATGACAACTCGGTGGCGTAATAAGACTTAAGAAAGCTTTACTCAGTTCAAATATGTGGGGCACGGCTAGACCGCTTATTTAAAGTATCTGTAGGGGGAGTTCATCTTTCAAGGGAGACAATCGTCACTAAGAGAGATAACTCCTGTTGGTCTATACCACAATTTATTTAACTTTTCGGTTTTTGTATATTTACTGAATTCATTTTCGATACGTATGCAGGCGGTTTGCTCCCAGTATACATTCTGGATTATTCTAACATCTTTCCCATAGTCCTTTTTTCTCGCTTTCCTCTACTGCTCCGTCAAGCAGCCAGCCATCTTTTCGCGTCAGCCATCAACAATGTTATATGCCTTTCTTACATTGTTAAGATTACATAACACCGATAATAAATCCTGGTAGGATCTCCAGTTTCCTTAGGATAACATCGTTGTAAAGGTTGAACAAATCCGGCGAGAAGACACATCCTTGTCTCACGCCACTTTCTATGTGTAGCTTCTCAATTCGTTTTCGATCCGTATGCAGGTGTTTTTCTCCCAGTATACATTCTGGATTATTCTAACATCTTTTCCAAATAGATCGAGTTTCCCTAGCAGATCAAATAGACCATTGTGTGGTACCCTCTCAAATAATTTTGCGTGATCGATAAAACGTATATAATCATCCCTGTGGAGAGTGCCCTGCATCCACTACAGGAGTGGGGATGCCACATAGCAATCCAACATTCAAATTCTAATTTTCTTGGAGGCCTTGCTTAGCTTTTGAAATGCTTCTTTCGCTATTCCAATACGTGTTCGGATCTCGGTGTGACATTTTCCATCCACTGTTAAAATGCTTTCCTGATATTTTAAACTTCTACGCTTGCTTAATGTTGACAATTTGTGTTTCGCATCTTCGGCTTTTTCTCTTACTGGTGACCATAGTCCTTTTTTCTCGCTTTCCTCTATTGCCCCGTCAAGCAGCCAGCCATCTTTTTGCGTCAGCCATCAACAGTGTTATATCCGTTTGTTACATTGTTAAGATTACACCCACCGATATTAAATCCTGGTAGGGTCTCCAGTTTCCTTAGGATAACGTCGTTGTAAAGGTTGAACGAATCCGGGGAGAAGACACATCCTTGTCTCACGCCCCTTTCTATGTGTAGCAATTAAATTCATTTTCGATCCGTATGCAGGTGATTTGCTCCCATTATATGTTCCGGATTATTCTAATGTCCTTCCTAGGGATATGTCGATTTTACTTAGCAGTTCTAAATCTTTTTGACGTACCTTATCAAATGTTTTAGCATAATCTATATGACACATATGTTTGCATTTGTATCGTTCTTTCTGATATAATTCTAAGTATAAATATTGCATTCCTTGTTCCAGTGTCTTTAACGAAACTGCACCGCTTTGTTGTTTATTTCTATCTATCTCAGTATAAATTATCTATACTAAGAGAGGCTGAAAATTTCACAGGCTGAGCATGAAGGAATGATGCTAGAGCTGTGAAATCTTTCTTGCGTTCATTTCAACTCTTCTTATTAACAACCGCTTAGTTTCTTTTCAGGTACAAGGGTGGGTTGAAAAGTTCATAGGCTGACTATGAAGGAGTGCTACTAGAGCTGTCGATGAAGCTTGATGTAAACAGCTTCTAAAAACCGTAAATATCTAATCGACCGACGCCCGTGCAGCAGCCAAAATATTCGGAAGCGCAAACCCGATTCGTTAATCAAATGAAGTTCAAATGTTGACTCAAACTGACTGAGTCAAGCAATTACTGTTGCTAGCTCCAACCTGTCTGATTCACGTGTTGTCTAATCCGGATCTCCAACCGCAAGTTGGTTCCTCCTACATAGTCAGCCCCACGCTGATATTTCAATTGATAAATCACGGAACTGCTTTGCAGATAGAGCGAACCATCCTCTCAGAAAGACGGGAACACCAGAATAGTATTAAAGACAGCACTCAGCTTGACAGAAGAAAAGCAATATATATACTCGCGTATCATGCAACCTAATTTTGAAGCTAAATTTAAGGGGGTTGCATCATACACGAGATATAAAATTAGCGTATTTACTGCTGGCCCTGGCTACGCCATTGATAAAATTATATATCCATTTCCTGTTGTCAAAAAGTACAGCCGTATTTAAAATAAACATCGCCCGTTACACGAGTATATACGGTATGTTTCCAATTATAATAATATGTAATAATTATTGGGGGATCAGTTTATTACTTAGTAACAATAGAAAACCGGTCCTCCACTTTACGTTCAATAGAAACTAATTGTTTCTAATTACTCAGGGATCAGTAACAGGAAACAGTTCCCCCACTTTATGTCCAATAGAAACTTTACCTTATATACATACTCGCGTATCTCGCGACTTTTGAAGACCTAATTTTGAAGTTTCTCGTTCGGTAGTTTATGGCTGTACGTGTTTACGCAACGAGTATAGCGTTACTAATGATACTTTTATCTTTATCTTTTAGTTTTTTAACTTATTTAACTAGAAGATGGGATAAAGAGATAGAGGAAAAGACGTTCGTCTATTGTAATTTGGTCTCTCAAAAAAGGAAATCGCATGTGACATGAGATGCATGATAAAATCAATTTTTATAAGTGAAAATTTGGGCATCGAACGATAGGATAGATTGCTCTTTATACGAGTATATATATATATATATATAATAATGAACTCTCCCGCCGGTTTCGACGTATGAGGATCTGCCAGCTTATTGATTCAGTTATGAAAGTTTATGCGATAATCTTAAGTGGCATTTAAGACTCGCTAGTGATTTACAAAGGAGGCCACATATGGAACAGGTGTGAGAATTGTGAGATGAGATCACTGTTAGATTGGCTGACCTTTTAGATCTTGCTCTCGCTTCTTGAAGATGATTAAGACAAGCAGATTGAAAATTCCTGAGTCTACTAAAACACGTTGATCGCCATTCTACCCGCTCCAAAGCTAAGCGCTCAAGGGTGTTATGTGGTATATTAACTGCTGACAAGTTGTTTTTCAGCTAATATATATATATATATATATATATATATATATATATATATATATATATATACATATAAAGACATTTTTATGTTTAACATTCTTTTTATAAATACAAATATTTAAGTAAATGCTCTGTTTATAATAAACAGTATTAAACAACATTTACTGGCCTGAATGTCGTGTGCGTGCGTGCGTGCGTGCGTGCGTGTGTGTGTGTGTGCGTGCGTGCGTGTGTGTGTGTGCGTGCGTGCGTGTGTGTGTGTGTGTGTGTTAAAACGCCGTTTCCATTTGGATCACCGAAGTTAAGGAACCTCCAGTCTGGACAGTACCTGGATGGGCAGTCAGACAGGGGTGTGGAGAATTACAGTATTCCTCTTTTGTCTTTTGTCCTTTGACCTCACAGACTACCGTGGTTAAATAAAACATTTTCGTTCTGTTTTAAGTAAAAGGTAAGCATTAATTTTGAAAAAATTTGCTAATATACTTCGAAAAACATCTAGTAGGATTGGATTCAATGTGAATAGAGTTATTTTATTTGTATTTCTTTAAAGGTCGGTCTATCAGGGATCCTTTCAATAAGCATAACGGAACTTGAATTATTGTTGTCCTCGTGTGCCACATTTTTGAGATTTCCATTTCAAGTTTCTTGTACTTTAATAGTTTTTTGAAGATCTTCATTACAGCCTGCAGGGACTGCCATATCAATCAGAAAGCACGTTTTGTTTTTTGCGGTCCCCGTTCACGATGTCTGGGCGATTAGTTTTGATTGTTCTGTCTGTGTATTATTATTATTATTATTATTATTATAATCATTGCGCATGTCTCTCCTTTCGCTAGTTAGAACTCCCGTTACTTCCTCTCGATACCTAATAAATAATGGACTACTCCACGTTTTGATCGCTTGGAAAGAGAGGAAAAGACACGATTTAGTTTCAGTGAGAAAATGAAAGCGAGAAGAAAGAAAGGAAAACAGGAGTGAAGAAAGAGAGAAAGAGAGAGAGAGAGAGAGAAGGAGAGAAAGAGAGGGAGAATCAGATTAAGCTGATAAGAACAGATACTACACTTTTATCTCAGCCAAAATGCCGCAATAAAAGTATCGAACGCCGGAAACTGATTAAGGCAATCGTCAAAAATCCAATTACCATAAATTAAATAGATAACCATCATCAGTTGAATTATTTTAAAATTATTATCAAGAGAAATGTTCAGCGGATGGGGATTTGGGCTTGAAATAAACAAACAAGATATATAAGATATAGCTACATAGATAAAGCCCTTCGTAAAGCTGTACTTGTGAGAATAATTCTTTGTATTTCTGTAAGGCTTGGGCATCCAGGGATCCCTTCAATGAATCTATCGGAACCTTTTCCAATTAATCCAAGAGTTCCAACCATAACTAGATTATTGATGTCCTCATATGCCACGCCTTTTAGATTTCTACTCCTTGTATTTTTTTAAAGATCTTCAAATATACATTGCAATCTGCAGGGACTGTCATATCAATAAGAAAGCACATTCTGTTTTTAATGATCTTTGGTCATGATGTCTAGCTAATTAGCTTTGATTTTTCTGTCTGTGTGTATTGTAAAGTCCCATGAAATTGTTACAGATCCTATCTCTGGAATTGGGTCTTGGTGATGTTCAGACCAATTTCTTGCAATTTCCTTTCCGTCGAAGTTGCAGATTTTCCCGTCCGGATATTGGCCCACTCTATCATGCCGAGATTTATTGGTGCCAACCTGATACAAGATGGTCTGGATATTTATCACAAAATCTGCATTTGGGGTTAACACAACTTTTCAGTATGTGTGTTTGGTAATTTCTAGTTAGCAAACGTCGGTCATGTGCAGACGAATAAAACCTTCGGTATCAGCTTTTAACACTGGACTATGTAACCACTGATGGGTACGAGGCTTGTCTACATCAGATTGTTTGATACAGGCAGAGTATTGACCATGAAGAGGTTTATCTTGACCTTGTCATCGTTTCTGCATTTGGTACATTGAATTTCCTTTTACCTTTCTGCTTTAGGTTCGTTAACATTGCAGTAGGTGTATTATGTTTTGTTTTTTTTTTGCATCTATTCGCCTACTTCTCTTGAATTTGTTGGATCTCTTTATTACTGGATAAAGTTTTCTTATTTCCTTCATGGTCTTTGACACAGATCGTCATTCAGTCTTCTATCGTTTGCAGATATCTTTGAAGACAGATTCTTGTGGTTTTGTAACGCAGTTCCGGTTGAAACAATCGTCTGCCTCCTTCGGATCTGGGCACATACAGACGATCAACATCAGCCTTACGATGATTTATTATTTATAAGTTTTATTTATAAGCTTTATTATTATTATTATTATTATTATTTCATTTGATTTCTGGCGTTTACACATTTCTTTCCGGGTCCCGCCCAGAGACCTAAGGTTAGAAATAGCATCATGACACTTTCCATTGACAAAAAACAAAACAAAAATAACAGATTTTACATACATAAAGCTCTTCGTAAAGTGTGGGCTGTACTTGTGAGAACAATGTTTTGTATTTCTTTGAGGCATGGGCTTCCAGGAATCCCTTCAATTAGTCTACTGGCACCTTTTCCAACCAATCCTAGGGCTCCAACTACAACAGGGATTGTAAATGTTCCCATGTGCCACATTTTTGAGATTTCTATTTCTTCTTCTTCTTCTTCTTCTTCTTCTTCTTCTTCTTCTTCTTCTTCTTCTTCTTATTATTATTATTATTATTATTATTATTATTATTATTATTATTATATCCATCCGGGTTTTTTTTTAGATTTAATTCTATAACGTCTAAACTCTTTTGTGCTGCATAACACACATACCTCTGACCGCACCATCCAACGAAAGTTTAAAGTAATCGCTCTACACTTTCTTTTATACATTTCGCGTCGACCATAGCACGAATTCGGGCGTGGACAGTGTCACGTGTCCTCGGATAGACATTAAGATATTATCAAACGAGGTTCTTCAGGGCTTTTAGAGTTATGGCTCTCTTTTTATCTAGAAAGATGCAGGGAAATTCGTTCGATTAAAGCAAATTTTCTGCATATACAACATCGGAGCAGTAAAGTTCAATCACGAAAACGGCAATAAAAATGCAATATATAACAGGAGATTCGCAATAGCACACACAAGGCGCATGCGCAAACAGAAATGTATTTTTCTGATGGGGGAATCACATTCATAAACGCCACCAGATAGGGGAAAAAAAGAAGAAAAAAGGAAGAAAGGTCCGAAGAAAGATAGGTAGACATAAAGGCTTATAAAAGAAATAAGGAACGAAAGATCTAATGAAAAAGAAAAGAAAAAGAAAGAAAGGAATGAATAAGAAAGAAACCAGAAAGAAAAAGCTAAGGAAACCCAGAAAAAAAAGGCCTAAGGAAAAAGAAAGAAAGCAAGGAATGAGAAAGAAAGAAAAAACTTAAAAAGAAAGGCCTAAGGAAAAGGAATGAAAAAGAGAGAACGTAAGGAATGAGAAAGAAAGAAATAACTTGGAAAGAAAGGTCTAAGGAAGAGGAATGAAAAAGAAAGAAAGAAAGAAATGTTTAATAAATAAATAAGGAAGGAAACAAAGAAAGTAACTTTGATAAATAAATATAGAAAGAAAGAAAAAGCTGAAACGAAAAGGAAATAAAAGAAGGAATAGAAAAGAAAGAAAGAAAGAAAGAAAAAAAAAGAAAGAAAAAGTTGAAACGAAAAGGAAATAAAAGAAAGAAAGAAAGAAAGGAAGAAAGAAAGAAAGAAATGCTCAAAAAAAGGAAATATAAGAAAGAAAGAAAGAAAGAAAGCGAGAAAGAAACCGGGGAAATAAATAAATAAATAAAGAAAGAAAGAAAGAAAGAAAGAAAGAAAGAAGGAAATAAATGTTTAGGAAATAAATAAGGAAGGAAACAAAAAAAAGGAACTTTTATAAATAAATATAGAAAGAAAGAAAGAAAGATTAGAAAAGGAACGAAGAAAGAAAGGAACGAAGAAAGAAAGGGGGGACTAAGACAGACAGACAGAAAGAAAGAAAGAAAGAAAGAAAGAAAGAAAGAAAGAAAGAACTGTTTAGGAAATAAATAAGGAAGGAAACAAAGAAAAGGAACTTTTATAAATAAATATACAAAACAAATATAGAAAGAAAGAATTTAATTTCTGGGAAAGAAAGAAAGAAAGAAAGAAAGAAAGAAATGAAAGAAAGAAAGAAAGAAAGAAATAAAAGAAACAAAGAAAGAAAGAAAGAAAGAAATGAAAGAAAGATAGAACAAAGAAACTCTTGCCTATTAAGGGATAAAATGTTTGACTTGAATCAAAATTGACAAACACCAAGTTGGTTGATTGATATAAAAGGAATGGCGACCGTTCTTTCCCCCTGGGGTACAGGGGTAGAATCTGGCTGTCTAAATATCTCATGCAAAGGAAGAAATCAAATCTGACAACATTTCACAAATTTGAAACATCGAATATTTTTAAAAAAATATCTCGAAAGAATTTGATAATTGTTCAAAATCCACAATCCGTTAGCAACCTTCAAAAATTCACTATCTCTTCCTGACCTTTTCGTTCTGAAAAATTGTGTCTCATCTACTGATATAATACAGCATAAATAAAAGCATGCCAAGTCACCGGGGATCCTTCTCCCAGGCAGAACCTCCCCATTACACTAAATGGATGTACGCAAACATGACCTTGGTGTCAGATTTGGTCTCGTTACGAAGCAAATAAATCTTCTTCTGTTTGACGTGTCCCTTCATATCATGGTCAATAACGGCTCTCCACAACTTCATATTCTTTCCTCTCTCAGGATTCCCGATGCCTGTTCTGATGTCCATTTACACAAACTTGTGAGATCGCTTACATGCTGTCTGTCTGTCTGTCTGTCTGTCTGTCTGTCTCTACATTTCAAAACAGAACTTCAACAAAAATACAATATAAACACATTTCACTGACTTTAGTAATTTTGTTCATACATGTATATATGTATCAAAGCTGAGTATCATCTACTATGTATTCAACTGTGAAAAGAGAATGACATATGTCATATTTTTAGTAATTCAAAGCTCTCAGGAAAATTAAATTTCGGTATTAAATGACCCATAAGGCGTTGACATGCCGTTAAACAGACGAATCATATCAAATCAGAATCTTACATATTTAAAAATCTACTAAATATTCAGAGATTCTTGATAAAATCCAAAGCGGAATCAAAAAAATTATTGGTCCTGATCTGGCATCTCGCCTTCAGTTACTCCCTATCCGATGTAATGTAGCTTCCCTGTCCCTTTTCTATAAATACTTTCATGGTAATTGTTCTGATGAAGCTTCCGCTATAACAAGACTTTATGAATTTAAGCGCAGTGCTAGATTGGCGACAAGTCTCACCATTTTACAGTTGAAATGACTGGATTAAACCGTAAGTTCTATGCTAACAGTCTCTTCTATCGCACTTCTCACTGTTGAAAATCTCTTTTTGCTTTCCAGCCCACATTGATCTTAAAAAATTAAATGCATTGTCAATCGTTATCTTCTGTCTTCTTAATTCTTCTTCTTTTATTGTCCTCTCTCCTTAATAGTAGTTTTTCTCATATTCTCTAACACTCAGTAACCCCTTGCGTCCTAGTGGCTTTATTGCCTTTGATCTGCAAACATTTAAATGCAATGTCAATCTTTATCTTCTGTTTTCTTAATTCTTCTTCTTTTATTGTCCTCTCTCCTTAATAGTAGTTTTTTCTCATATTCTCTAACACCCAGTAACCCCCCTTGCGTCCTAGTGGCTTTATTGCCTTTGATCTTCAAACAGTTAAATGCAATGTCAATCGTTATCTTGTGTCTTCTTAATTCTTCTTCTTTTATTGTCTTCTCTCCTTAATAGTCTTTTTTTCTCATATCCTTTAACACGCAGTAACCCTCTGCATTTTAGTGGCCTTATTGCTTTATTGCTTTGATAAAAAAGACAACAACATAGCATTTATTTTTTGCAGTGGTCTCGACAAAGCCGCACTGAATAAAGAAGTTTTAAGGCCAAGTGCCATGTTTTAACTCGATTCTCGCTGAATATGTTAGTTACGAAAACCATTTCTAATGTAGTGTGTCGTTTAATATTTAATGGTTATGATCAATTCTTTTTGTAGGCAAGCCGTATATGAAACATCACTTCCTTTTTTTTCCATTTCTTTGAGAAAAAAATATATGCATAAAACAAAAGGTGACGGAGTGAAACAATAGTGCTTAACCATTTTTTGGTTCTCACCAGCCGAGGTGCAATTGAAATGCACCGAAACGAAGTTGCATCTTTGTAGTGAGTAAACTGTTTTTGTCTATATGAAAAAATTATAATAAATAATTATAGCTTTACTATCGGTATCAATCCCTGTTTTGGATTAATGCTGTGAACGTAAGAATTTATATACTTTCATTCTCATTCCATCAGATACTACTAATTCTACTACTACTACTACTACTAATAATAATAATAATAAAATGTGCGTGCGTGCGTGCGTGCGTATATTTTTTCATATAGACAAAAACAGTTTCCTCACTACAAAGA
>OZ010614.1:63755826-63820826 GCA_963932145.1 Acanthosepion lycidas
CCAATGAACTTCTCAAATGCACGTTCATTTTGGATCAAAGCCAAAACGTCTTAAAAGTGAAGTTTAAACACTGGACAAAATTAGCCAAGGATTTAATCCAGAATTAATTCTTGGCAATGACCTTATCAGTTAATCAGTGGACGCTATTTTTAATCGATCGTTGACTAGAAGTTAGAGTCGTCTGCTTCTAGACAGTCAACACTCCATCTTCCGTTGTACCTGGAGTCTGATATTCTATAACGGAAGAGTGGATATTTTTATGAACTTTTATGATTTAATTCTTCAGGTTAAAGCAGTAATTTTTCATTCAAATGATAAATAAAATTAATTTGATTTTGAGTGGAAAATACAAGAAATGACACAGCCACACTGAAAAAAAGAAATTCGAAAAGATTTAGTAACAAATCATAAATTTTGAGAGATTACACACCAAAGAAATTTTAACGACCGCTAGATGGCGTTATATCAAGCAGTATATTAATCTATATTCTCGGGATATTTAAGTAAAACTAACGTTTTAAAAATGCAGTAAAAATTCCCGAAAATAAATAGAGCTTTAATAAAATATAAACAAAAGCATAGTTACCGTAATTAAAGTTTCACTCTGAGATTCGAATCATAAGACCAGGAGAGCAGGTTAATTTAATTTACTATATACAAAACGTAAAAACGTAGGAAAATATTCATTAAACTCATATACAAACACTGCCCCGCATCAAGCACTCTCCGCAAAATGTTCTTCAAAAACACAGCAAAAATCTGCTACAGTTGCACCGAGAACATGACAAAAATGTTTTAAAAAAACCCAACGGGAAAACAACCAAGAAACAACCTGAACAAATTAAACCAATGTCTAACTGCAGAACAAAGAACGAATGTCCCGAAAACGGCAATTTCTTGCAGGACAATGTAATATACAAAACCACAGTAAGATCAGCAGATAATGAAGAAAAATATGCAAAGCAATAACTGAAGGACACTGGAAACGAAGAAACTACAAACACAAAACACCATTTAGAAATAGTAAATACGCGAACAGCACACTGTTTTCAAAACATATCTTGGAGATTAGAAACAAAAATCAAATCAGACCAAAATATCATGGAAAATAAGAAAAATACCATCAACCTACAAGAATTAATCCTTTGCTGGATCTGAAGCGACGTCGGAATAGTAGGTATATAGATATGTATAGGTAAAAATCCGTGGTAAGTAATCCAAGTGAATCCTAGTAATATAAAATATTGAAACTGATCAATATATTTATTATAGAGCATATATGAATTACATGAAGATAAAACTCAATACTCCATATGATATATGGCCATTTCGCCCAGATCGGACTTTTCAACACCAAGGAGTTAGATAAAGAATGAATCATAATGTTTTTGTAAATAAGAAGAAAGAGGAGGAAAAGTCATCACTAAGATAAAATATATTTAAAATGGGAGAAGGAAAAGAAAAATAAAGAGAGAAAATTTATTTAAATATACAGGGTGTTTCAAAAAGAATACGCCAAAATCATCACGTGATGTGTCAATAACGAAAAAAATTACAAACCTCTAGCATGAACACATGTGTTGTATATACATTCAAGTTTCATTTCATGTTTTATAAGTGCTCAATGTGGCCACCACTGGCAACGCGGACAACATCAAGCCGATATGAGAATTCCTCCCAAACGCACCTCAGCATGTCACGGTCCACCGGGTTGATTGCAGCTGTTATTCAATCTTTCAAGTCATCGATACTTGCTGGAAGGGATGGAACATAAACTTGGTCTTTAACATACCCCCACAAGAAAAAGTCACACACAGTGTGGTCCGGGGATCTGGCAGGCCAACCACAAAGAGTAAGGTCTTTAGCACCTCTCCTCTCAATCCATTGCTGAGGCACGTTTTCATTCAGATAAGCTCTAACCTCGAGATGCCAATGGGGTGGTGCTCCATCTTGCTGAAAAATGAAGTCATTCGAATCTGCCTGCACCGTGAAAATGCGAACTCAAGCACGCAAAACGCCTCTGCTGAGGAGTCGCCATTTTGATTGATCTTCCCACAATTCAGCTGCACCGGAAGTTATACTAATGACAGCGGTGAAACTGACACCCAATCAAACTTTGATAACTACTCTATCACATATACAAATGATTGAGTCCACTAACAATTCTATAGACCTGAAAAAACAGAGTAATGATTTTGGCGTATTCTTTTTGAAACACCCTATATATATATATATCTATAATATATAAATATTTATATATTAAAAATTTCCTTAATTTTATCTAAAAAAACCTTTTCTTAAATTTAACGATTGTATTTCTTCATGTAAATTCTCATTTTGAACAAGTTAAACATGTTAAATATATATATTAAAAGAAGAAGCAGCAGCAGCAGAAGAAGAAGCAGCAGCAGAAGAAGAAGAAGAAGCTGCAACAGCAGCAGCAGAAGAAGAAGCAGCAGCAGAAGAAGAAGAAGAAGAAATGTTAAATAAAAACTGTTCATTGCAAGAATAAAAAAGAAGATAAAAAAGAGGGGGAGACTTTAGAAGAGGGGAGAAGTGATAAGAAAGAAAACGAAGCGGTCAATGAATGAGGGATAGTAGGAGGGAAGGATCGGTGGTGGGAAGAAAAGATTACGAAGTAAAGAGGGGGTGAATGACGCAAAAGAAAGAGGGAAAGGGGAATATATAGAAAAAATGCAAAAGTCGTCAATCCTCGTGGAGGAAGGAGGAGAGTGATGTGTGAGGAAAGCGAGGAGGCGGCGAGGAAAAGTAAGGAATAAGAGAGAGAAAAACAGTTAAGGCGCGTATAAACAGAGAAAACATTCTACGGGCTGGATTCCCAATTTAAAAAAAGAAAGAAAGAAAGAAAGAAACGACCTAAAAGTGTAAAAATGAAGAAAGAGATGACATACGAAGATGGCGGGGTAGGGAGATAGAAGAAGAAGAAGAAGAAGAAGAAGAAGAAGAAGAAGAAGAAGAAGAAGAAGAAGAAAAAGAAGAAGAAGAAGCTTGTGTAAATGGATGGCGGAACAGAGTTTAGTATAGATAAGACAAAGACAACATTTATTAAGTGCTACAAAGGACAGGAAATTGTGGAGAGCCATGATCGCCTACGTTCTGAAGGTAGACGGTACATAGAATAAGAATAGGTCATTTGTTGCTATTTCTTGTGAAATACATTCTAAAATATTTGATTTGATTTCTTTTCAGGAGTGCCAAATGGTCCCGCTTCGGAAGCATGGTCCCAGTCGAAAAATTACATTATTATTATTACACGGCCTATATCAGCATTTTACCCGAGAAAGTAAATAAAAAACCTTATTACCAAGTGGAAGCTGTCGTCAAAATGATTAACGAAGACAGTGAGTGACTGGATTTATATTTTTATTTTCAATGTCACGCCATTTTAAAAGAAAAAGACAATTCGTTTTACAGTTCAGATTTCGAACAGACATCGCTCGTTAGAAACTTCTTCGAGGTGAATCTTACTGCCACACATATGGTCTTCCAGCAGCCACTCTCTCCAACAAAGGTTTGTGTTCAGAACTCCATATAGCCATACGAATTGAACCTGAAACCCTGTTCAAAGAGATGAGGTGGCATGACATCACTCTCACTGGAGGAATAGCCAAAAACCATCACAGATTGGCGAAACTTGGTCTTCATGATAAGAGGAACGCCATATTGGATTGTCGGGAAGCCATCTGTTGTTCTGGATGTAACTGGTAGGGATAAAAAATCTTTTTATCTGAGAAGAACCAGATTATTCTTGACTCAACAGGATGTTTCACCTTGTTCAGGAGTTTCTTTGTTTTTGTCAGACGGTTTTTCGTTTGGTCTGGTTTGTTTTGTTTTACGGTATATCAACCTCAATGGGTTGATTTAATGCCGACAAAATTTTCATTGTTGGTAATATGTTTCTGGGAATATTTTTCTTTGACGAAATCTATAGCTGATCGTATTTTTTTCAAGGAATCTTTTAACTGTTTGTATTGCTGGTATATTTTTTTAAAATTATTGCTGGTAATCATTTTTTTTTATTACAAAGTATTTCTGGTATTAAAACCTATTTTTACACAAGTTTGGGTGTTAACTATTTGCCCATAGCTGGGACCCTAACATATGCTACCACCCCGGATCAGGGTGGACCTGGGAACACCAGCAATTAAGAGGTGGTTCCTCGCTTCTCAAAACCTCCTGATTAGAGGTCTTGCTGTTGGACGTAGTTTATCGTCTTACCCAGGACGCAGATGTAGTTTATCGTCTTACCCAGGACGCTGATGTATTTTATCGTCTTACCCAGGACGCTGATGTATTTTATCGTCTTACCCAGGACGCGGATGTAGTCTATTGTCCTATCCCGGACGCGGATGTAGTTTATCGTCTTACCCAGGACGCGGATGTAGTTTATTGTCCTATCCCGGACGCGGATGTAGTTTATCGTCTTACCCAACACGATAAATAAAATAAAAGCTACATTTCAAAATTCCGGGAATGATAGACATCTGAAGGCCATACTTGTTGAAACGTGATTTTGATTACCACGAACAAAAGGACATGATTCTGGCTGCAAATAGCTTACGGCCACATCACGTTGAAACACCAGTTCGTGTGGGTGATTGCTTGGAATACTTGTTTGGATGCTTGTATCCAACGGATAATGGCTCGGAATTGTTAATCAGAGTGGGGAGTTCCAATTCCAGTCGGGTTTGTTATATTAACTTAGGCGTAAATACTCTTGGGAAACGCTGTAGCTATGCGTTAATTAGTAAGACTTGTATCACTGAACCATTATTATCTCCCAAAAATAAAATTGTGTACAAAAATATTTAGATTTCGGCATTAAATAACCCATAGAGGTTTTGATATGCCACTAAACAAAAACAACCAACCAAACAACTAACTGTAAATCATATAAATAAATATAACTCCTCATGCGAGAAATTCAGATAAAGATTTCTTTTGTAAATGTGTCAACAATGATAACGGGTATTAAGCCTCTATAATATCCGGGTAGTTTTCTTTCTTTGGTGTCGATAATATTTCGTTTGGCAGACCAAAATTCTATGGAAATTCTATTGCAAAACTTTGATCGTTTCTTGTTTGAATTGCATGCATGCTTTTCGGAATCACTTTCATCTTTCAGATATTTAACGATTATATAATTGTTATTATTTTGTTCCATATACAGGAAGCTTCAGCTACTCCGTCGTGGGAATAACGCCGCGTGTTCAGCCGGGAACGGGATTCCGAAAAGTGGGTGGAGACTTCTTCGTGAAAACAGGTACTTACCAAAATTTACACATTAATCATTCTCTCTCTCTCTCTCCCTGTCTCTCTCTTCCCATATATATATATATATATATATATATATATATATATATATATATATATATATTAAAAATTACGAGATCAGTTGATTCCTATACTTTGGTTTCAACCTTACAGTATCTTCAGGCGTTTTAATCAATTCACCTCCCAACGCTTTATTTAAAAAACAAAACAAAACAACTAATGAGTGTTATATCATTTTAAAGAAATAAGCAAACAAAAGCACGACGTTGGATGTGATAGAAATAGAGGAGGATATCCCCTCTAGCTCCTCCCTTGTCGTCCAAGATGTCCATTAACCACGGTTGATCGAATAGGTGATCGCTTCGATCCAGGCCTTGTCTTATCCCACGTTGTAATTTGCATTGATCATAAGGTAGGTCAAGATTAAATCGTCGTCGTATTGGGCTGGTACGAGCGGTGTGAAGATGCTAAGTAAGAAAAATATATAACACTCGAATAAACAAAAAAAAAAAACCTATTTTATACCAAGTCCTTCGTAAAACAGTTGGTTAATTGTTGTTAAAGTCTAGGAGTTCGCGTGCAGACAATTATCGACCCAACCCACTTCTTAAGTCAGACGCGACACTTTGCTAACTTTGTTTTGTTGACTTGATGAAGTTCGTTTTGTTGACTTGGTGAAGTTTTGCACAAGGCTGATGGCGGAGGTTCTCGTTGGTGGGCAGTTACGTAGGCTGTCTCGCGTCCGGTGGTTGGGACGATCTCTGTCTTCTCGCCTCGGCGCATTCGTATTTATTGACGTTTACCCAAAACCGGTGTAGGGGCGTGATTCGGCTGAGTATTCAGTATTTTCTCTCACTGTCACAAAGAGCCCTTTCTCCATTGTCTGGGTTCTGAGAAATTAATTACTTCCCAATTTGGAAGTTTCCACCTTTCCTCGGGAGACGGTCGCAGGCATCAATCCGCCCCACAACTTCTTCCTTCTCTTCTTAGCATCGCCCACTAACACTCCCCATTTGGTGTGGATAGTTCCTCCATCTTCCTCGTTGTTTCATCTGCGTCCGCTGCCTCGGCCACCCTCCGAGCAATGGTTTTCGACTGTCGAAGATTAATTCCAAGTTTGTTAATTAAAAAAGAATTATCATTGCTTGTCGTCTGCGCAAAAAAATTTCCACATCAACTTTATGTTTTCCTTGTCCAAAATTGAAACACAAAACACATGGCTTTCTTCTCCTTCGGTTCTGTCAGGGAGATTTTCCCCCAAAAAAACCTTTATCTCCGAATTATGTTTTAAAATCTTATCCAATTGTCTCCGCTTCTGGTTTCACGGCTAGAAGAGAGGGGAAAAGCAAGGGTGTTTTAAATGTATCGGTGGGGAGGTTAATTGAAACATACTTTTTTATCCAGCCTCATATCAGCTTAAGAGGAATTTTTTGTATGTATGCAACAGCTCATGATTTCAGATCTCTGGTTCAAAAGGTTCTTTGGGTCTGTAAATGTCATTACTGCTAATTTTTCCTGTTGGCAGAGGTTGCAAATGTTATTGTGGTTGTTGTAAGGCTTCGCCTTTTTAAAAAAATTCTAGTCTACAATCGGATCCATGCTGTTTTTTCTTTTAAATTCCACACATGGTTAGGTAGTTTGGAATATATATATATATATATGTGTGTGTGTGTGTGTGTGCGTGTGTGTATGTTGATTAAAATAAACTTATTTTGTCTACTTATTTTCTACTGATCCTTTCTAGTTGTCTAATCAATTTCTTGAGGTTAAGATGAAATTCATCAAGGAATTCATCATTTTTTTTTTCTTTTTTTTTTTTTTTTTTTTTAAACCCAGTACTTTCGATCTTCTCTAAGATCATCTTCTTGGGTAATGAACAATCACAAACATATTATAACTATGATGAGATCTGCGTTCCGTTGTGATGGGGATTTCAAAAACACTCACGGACGGGCATCATTAATGAAAAACTGAGAAATTAACTGATGTCGAGATGCCAGATCAGGACCGATTATATTACAGACCCTTTGAATTTTGTCAAGAATCACGGGATATATAGCAGGAGCACCAGACCAGATATGGCAGCACTATTCAACGCACGGACGAATGGTAGATTTAGAAATGTGCAAAAAGGATTCCGACCAGAGGAATTGTCTGGCACGACACAGAGAACAAACTTTCCTAGCAGTGGACCTGGCAATTAATTCAATATAATCACTCCACTTCATGTCAGTGAAAAACGTGATGCCAATAAAGCACAATGCGTTGCTCTCCGGGAGGTTAGCATCAGCCATGCAGACGGAAGGCAGAAAAGGTTCTATATGGTGATTAAATGAAAGCAATTATGTTTTGGAAGCGTTAAAACGCCCAAGCTATCCAGTTAACGTATAATAAAAACTAGATTTAATCCCTGAAAATTTGAAATTTCTGATGAATTTTAATTCTTAATTTAATAATAAGCCCCTGGCGAGTTCGACGACAATAAAATAGCCGTCAAAATCCCTCTACCATGTTTGTTAAATATTGACCAACAAGCCGCGTTCCAGATGAGATCGCGTGATGCTGCCTGTATGCAGTGATAGCCGGTCTGATACAATTTGCCAATCACTTAGTGCAAATCCCCGACTTTGCAACCGGTAAAAGCCTCCTCACTACCATAACAGAGCCTCCTCCCCCCCTTTACGTTGGTGTGATACAGGCGATTGAAGTCTTTCACCAACTCTTCGCCATACACAGATTCTCCTAATTGACCCAAAGATTTTGAATTTTGATTTATCAGTCCAAAGGACTTTATTCCACTGCTCTATTGGCCAGTCTTTGTGCACTTTGGCCCACTGGAGCCTTTTTGACATTGTTTGGATTCCTCAACAGTGGTTTCTTGACAGCAATTCTTCCAGAGAGGCCAGCTTCACAGAGTCTTCTCCTCATAGTGATGTTGACAAATCTTTTTCACCGCATTAGTTCAATTGTGCAGCGATGTTTCCAATTTTCCGTTATTTATGAGGTATTGGAAGGAGACGTTAAAAATTTACATCTTCCTTTCTTTCTTTCTCCTCTTCTTTCTTTCTTTTTTCTTTTCTTCTTTCTTCCTTTCTTTCTTTCATTTTCTCATTGGCGATAAATAGTGTCTTTTCCCGCTTTTTACACGATCAAAACGGAATATCCCACTATTTATGAGGTATTGGTAGGAGACGTTAAACACTTATATCTCTCTTCTTTCTTTCTTTCGTTTTCTTACTGAAACCCAGTAGTGTCTTTTCTCCCTCTTTCCATGCAATCAAAACGGAATAGCCAACAAGTTATGGGGTATTGGCAGGGCGTATGAGTCGTGCGAAATAATGATGGAAGAGACAAGCATAATAATAATAATAATAATAATAATAATGGTTTATAATTCTTTATGCAATAAAAATTAAAATAAGGATTCTTTCTTTTGAAATTCTTATTCCAGACGCAATGACGGCAGAAATTTACATTCGAATAAGCGACCTCAAAGTGCAGTATTTAATTGACAATGTGTCAGTCACAGAAATCCTTCCTTATCCCGAGTGGCGCCGACTCGCAGACGAACGTATAGAGAAATACAGGAAATCAAATGTGGAAATCAGGTAAGGTCCGTCATAGCTCATCATGTCCTGCTTTGCGTGGGCAATAGTTTCACTTTCGTTGTCATGGTTACTCACTTTCAATTTATTTCCTCCCCACATCGCCTAGCATTTTACAGATTCTTTGACTCCCTATTTTTTGGTTCCGTATTATTCTTTTTTTTATACTGAAAGTTCATCCAGTATAAGGCACAAGAGCCACCCAAGTTAAAGTTACTGGATGAGTTCTGTGATATGAATGTAAAAGGAGGTGGTCTATATTATAAGGATAAAAAGGATAGACAAAGATTAATTCTTGGCATGAAGAGGTTAAAACTTTAATATTCAGGGAAGCATCCCCGTGGGAGTCTTTTTGGAATACGGAGGAAATTAAGGTGATTCGGCTACATGGACATAACATGATGTTTCCTAGCTGTAAAGGCATGAACTGGTGGAACTGAGATGTTCACTTTTTCGGTTCTTCTTTTTCTTTGCCATAAAGAAGATTAGATATTAGATAACGGTTCTGAAACCATTTCTTTATTTCTTAGGATATTTTCTTAGATCTTAGAGTTACAGGTATTCAAATTTGAGGTATTTTTATTCAAATTAAAGGTAAGTTTATTCAAATTTAACCGTTACCACGATGCTGGCGAAAATAGTCGCCGTAGAACATTGCTTTGCTGCATTCTGTCGCCTTGAGAGGATGCTATAAATAAACACTTGTCAACTGTTATTTCCGCTATTTTAAGCTAGAGCTTTGGAACAAGACTAAACTTCCGTTTTCCAACGCCATTTTGAATTCTTCTTGACCCTACGCGAGGTGTAAAGCCACGTTAATATTTTCGCGATTTTTTGTAAACAAATATGGCCGCATCAATATCCCCCCCCCCAAGAAAACCTTTATTCAGGAGTTTTTCTTTGATTAGGACTCCGATGATGATTTTGAAGGCATTACTCGAGTGGATATTATTGACGGTAAACTGGTCAGAGATGATAGTCACGCTAAAGGGCAGGCGAACAATTTTAGAAAGAAATTAGCATGGTAACGGTTAAGGTACGTTTAATCAAATTAAAGGAACATTTATTCAAATTAAGGGTAATTTTGTTCATATCCAAGATACTTTTAAACAGATTAAAGGTATACTATTCAGATTAAAGGTAATTTTATTAAAAAAAAAGAGAACAGATTATTATTCAAAATAATAAAAAGCTATTATTTGTTAAACATTCACTTATTTGACAACTTTATTTGAAATAAAATAAAAGATACTCTTATTCAAAGAAGACTTCTAATCCTGACAAAGTAACGAATCGAAAAAAAAAACAAACAAACCCCAAAACCCACACATCTAGTTGAATGATGCAAACTGTTTATTTTATAGTATTAGATCAAATGGTGAAATGCTTGATTCTATTCCAAGCGGTAGTAAATGCAATATGGATGACATTCGATTTTGTAGCGGCATTGAACGGATTCAATTCAATCCATACATTTTTAACTTTACAAATGTACTAGCAAAATAATAAGCAAATAAGATAAAACAACACAAAACTGAGAAAATATGAAGTTTTATTGGTGGACCAGCATAACCATTAGATGAAAACAAAGATTATCATATTTTATTTTTTGTTAATAGATAAGTTTAGGAATTGTATTATTATAGAAATAGTAAATGTATATGCATTAGTTTGAAGTAACACTAATTGAATGAAAATAGACTTGTATTTAACGACTATGGAACATTTATATGCACTAAAGTGAAATAACTAATGATAAAGAATTTAAAAATATGTGAGTGGAACTCCCCTTCTCTTATTGCTTCCCTGATAGCTATAATCTTCAAATATTCAAATGTAATGTCAATCGACATCTTCTGATCCCCGTCCTTTTCTTTATCCTTTCCTCAAACACCACATTTTACTCTGGCTCTCACTCTCTGTAACCCCTTGTGTGCTAGTGACATTCCTGCTTTGCTTGGGGTGAAAAAAGCTTATTTTATCTTTTTAATTAGTTTAGGAATTGTATTTTTATAGAAATAGTAAATGTATTTGATAATTGAACGAAAATAGAATTTAATGACTATGGAACATTTATGTACACTAGTAAAATAACTCATGATAAAGAATATAAAAATATGTGATTGGAACTCCCTTCCTATCACTATCTCTGATAGCTGTAAACTTCAAATATTCAAATGTAATGTCAATCGACATCTTCTGATGATTTGATCTTGATCCCAGTCCTTCTGTATATCCTTTACTCAAACACCCCTCTTTACTCTTGGCCTCACTCTCTGTAACACCCCTGAGTGCTAGTGGCACTCCTGCCTTGCTTGGGGTGAAAAAAAAGCTTATTTTATCTTTTACTAATAAGTTTAGGAATTGTATTATTATAGAAATAGTAAATGTATATGCTTTAGTTTGAAGTAACACTAATTGAATGAAAATAGACTTGTATTTAATGACTATGGAACATTTATATATACCAGTAAAATAGCTCATGATAAAGAATTTTAAAATATGTGAGTGAAACTCCCTTCCTCTTACTTGCTTCCCTGATAGCTATAATCTTCAAATATTCAAATATAATGTCAATCGACATCTTCTGATGCCTTAATCCTGATCCCCCTCCTTCTCTATATCCTTTCCTCAAACATCCCCCTCTTTACTCTTGATTTCACTCTCTGTAATCCCTGGCGTGCTAGTGACATTCCTGCCTTGCTTGGGGTGAAAAAAGCTTATTTTATCTTTTCTTAATAAGTTTAGGAATTGTATTATTATAGAAATAGTAAATGTATATGCTTTAGTTTGAAGTAAAACTAATTGAATGAAAATAGACTTGTATTTAATGACTATGGAACATTTATATGCACTAAAGTCAAATAACTAAACTGAGAAAAGACTAAGAAAAAACAATATATTGTAAACAGAATTACAATGGCGTAGATTTTTGGCTGAAATCTTGTAGTTTGTTGTTCAATTAACTTTAAACTGAAAATATGTGTGCGTTTAACTGGTGTGTGAGTTTATGCAAGAAGTTAAATTTTGTAGTATTTTTTATCTGAACTCCAGGAAAAGATTTCAGTTCGTGAAATAATGGTCAGTCTCAATGAAAAGAATGTTCTTAGATAAAAAGGTGTTGTAGACTTGTTGAGTGCTGAAAAAAAATCTCTCTGTTAGAAGTTGAATGTTTCTCTTGCTTGTAGTTGAAAGAAGGAATAGATGTCGTTGATGTGAGTACATACGTGTGAGCGTGTGCGTGTGTGTATGCGTGTTTCATAGCGTTTGTCCTTAAGGGACAAATCTAATCTCTCTAACGCTACATCTTGTGTATGTGAGAGAAGACAAAAAAAAAAAAAAAAAAAAAACCAGAAAGAGAAAAAGTTGAAAATATCGCTATCTATTTATAATATTGTATGTCACGTGATAGGCTCGAAACACACAGGCAGATTTTGGGCGGTAAATTAATTTTAACCGTGGAGACGTAGTGGAAAAAATTATATTAGCATTAATTGACCAATCATGAGTCAGAGAAATATCAAGGCTCTGTGATCCACTGTTTCGCACAAAATTGGACGAGTTATTTTCAGCTATTTGAAATTTTTTTTTTTTAAGCTTAGCGCCCCGAGCAAGGCATGAAGCCACTAGGATGCAGGGGGGTTGCAGAAGATTTGTAGCAAGAGCAGATAGGAGTGATAGAAGAAAGGATGAAGGGAAGGATAGTGTGTAGATCAAGGTAACTGGAGATGTCGATTGACATTACATTTGAATAGTTGGAGATTATAGCTATCAGGGAAACAGTAATTGGGAAGGGTGTTCCACAGGCGAGAGGTGCGAGGTATGAAGCTATTGGAGTAGAAGAGACGGCTACATTTTAAAGTTTCTACAGTATAAGGGTGAGAGCGGGATGCCAGCCTCGTAAGGCGCTTGTATTCATGGAGACTGGGGACCAGGGAAAGCAGCTCATCGGAGCAATTGCCATGAAAGTATTTATAGAAGAGACAGAGAGAGGCGACGGCGCGTCTGTGAGATAGTGGCTGCAGGCGAGACGCCAGATCAGGGCCAGTCACATTACATATCCGTCTCTGGATCTTGTCAAGAACTCCGAGGTAAACAGAAGGTGCCCCAGAGCATATATGGCAGCAATACTCCATGCAAGGGCGAATGGTCGTTTTGTATATTTGAAGTATCGATTAAAATTCTACAATTTGATCATAATATTGGATCCAAGGATGAACTGCCTGATTCCTTCCAATCTGTAGTTAAAACAATAACGATGACATTCATCAGTGGATCCAATATTATGAGCAAAGCGAATATTATCATTATTGCTATTACTATAGCTTGGAAAAGAATCATGTATTTCATAACTGAATCAAATATTATGACCAAAGAGAATGTAACCTTTATAGCTTTTACTATCGTTTGGAAATTAATAAGGAATTTGATCACTGGATGCATTATTGTGGTCCCAGGGACATCATCTTTATTGCTTTTGCTATCGATTAGAAAGGAATCAGCAATTTCATAAAGGGATTTAATATTAGGATCAATGCGAATGTTATTCGCATTGCTTTTGTTTTTATCGCCATAACAATTTTATTGTACTTTACATTACACACAATGAGAAGAGTCAAATCTATTTCTCCAGACACTTGATAAAAGACTCCAAGAACAGAATGGGTGTTGCTATTGACAGGGCAATGCCTGCAGATTGCAATGCATCTTTGATTTTCTTAAAAAATATCAAAATGTAAGGATCTCTTAGTGGAACTCTAAAATATATGGTATATATATCAATATGTCTAGTTATTGTTGGAGCCCTCGATTTAATTGGAAGAAGTTCCGATAGAGTAGACGTAAGTACAGCTCGCACCTTACGAAGAGCTTTATCTATGTAAAATGTGTGTCATATTAGGTTTTATTTATTTATTTATTTTACACACATGTTCAATGAAAATTTCATGATGCTAATTCTGACCTAAGGACTCTGGTTGGAACCCGGAAGGAAATGAGTATACAATAGAAATGAAAGTAATAATAATAATAACAATAATAATATTGTTATTAAAGACCACAGACAAAAAAAGTGTCTTCTTATTGATATGGCAGTCCCTGCTGACTGCAATGTATCTTTGAAGATACACAAAAAGTTGTCAAAATACAAGGACCTTGAAATCGAAATCTCAAAAATGTAGCACATGGGAACACCAACAATCCCTGTTGTAGTTGGAGCCCTAGGACTGGTTGGAAAAGATTCCAGTAGACTAATAGAAGGGATTCCTGGAAGTCCATGCCTCAAAGAGATACAAAAAATTGTTCTGACAAGTACAGCCCACACTTTACGAAGGGCTTTATCTATGTAATTTTTTTTTTTTTTTGTCAGTGGAAAGTGTCATGATGCCATTTCTAACCTTAGGTACCTGGGTGGGACCCGGAAAGAAATCTGTAAACGCCAGAAATCAAGAAAATAATAATAATAATAATAATAATAATAATAATAATAATAATAATAATAATATTGATAGATGACAAAGATTATGAAAATGTCGTCATACTTCTTTTTTTTTTGTACTTTCCACAGACTAACAGGAACGTGTCAAGAGAAAGACTACCAATTAACGGTAAGTAGTAAATAACATCATTGATAAACGTTTGTACAAAAAAAAAAAGAAAAAAAAAGCCGACGACTTTTATTAGGTTGGTGCAAAAATAATGACGTAATAATGTCGTTTTTTGACGTATTTTTTAATGTAAAAAAACGACATTATTACGTCATTATTTTTGCACCAACCTAATACATCGAGGAACGCTGAAAATACAGCAACGCTTAGCTTTATATTTAATGGGTTAATCGTTTAACCACTGCGGTTAATCGTTTAACCACTGGTTTTCAACCTTTTTTATTCTCGACCATGGACCACTTTTACTCTTATTTTTGTTTTATTGGCGGACCCACATAACCATTCGATGAAAACAAAGCTTATTTTATTTTTTTTGTTAGTGCATAAGTTTAGGAATTGTATTATTATAGAAATAGTAAATGTATATGCTTTAGTTTGAAGTAAAACTAATTGAACGAAAATAGAATTTAATGACTATGGAACATTTATATACACTAGTAAAATAACAGATGATAAAGAATATAAAAATATGTGATTGGAACTCCTTTCCTCTTACTTACTTCCCTGATATAATCTTAAAATCTTCAAATGTAATGTCAATCGACATCTTCTGATGCCTTGATCCTGATCCCCAACCTTCTCTATATCCTTTCCTCAAACACCCCTCTTTACTCTTGGCCTCACTCTCTGTAACACCCCTGAGTGCTAGTGGCACTCCTGCCTTGCTTGGGGTGAAAAAAGCTTATTTTATCTTTTACTAATAAGTTTAGGAATTGTATTATTATAGAAATAGTAAATATGCTTTACTTTGAAGTAAAACTAATTGAATGAAAATAGACTTGTATTTAATGACTATGGAACATTTATATATATTAGTAAAATAGTTCATGATAAAGAATTTTAAAATATGTGAGTGGAACTCCCTTCCTCTTACTTACTTCCCTGATAGATATAATCTTCAAATATTCAAATGTAATGTCAATCGACATCTTCTGATCCCCGTCCTTTTCTTTATCCTTTCCTCAAACCCCCCTCTTTACTCTTGCTCTCACTCTCTGTAACCCCTTGTGTGCTAGTGACATTCCTGCTTTGCTTGGGGTGAAAAAAGCTTATTTTATCTTTTACAAATAAGTTTAGGAATTGTATTATTATAGAAATAGTAAATGTATATGCTTTAGTTTGAAGTAAAACTAATTGAATGAAAATAGACTTGTATTTAATGACTATGGTACATTTATATATACCAGTAAAATAGCTCATGATAAAGAATTTTAAAATATGTGAGTGAAACTCCCTTCCTCTTACTTGCTTCCCTGATAGCTATAATCTTCAAATATTCAAATGTAATGTCAATCGACATCTTCTGATGCCTTAATCCTGATCCTCCTCCTTCTCTATATCCTTTCCTCAACTCCCCCTCTTTACTCTTGATTTCACTCTCTGTAATCCCTGGCGTGCTAGTGGCACTCCTGCCTTGCTTGGAGTGAAATGTTTAAAAATAAATTAATAAAATTAAAAGCCTCGAGATTTATTCAATGAGATCCCCCTTTTTTGGGATGCTTTGTGATTTTTTTTTTTTTTTTTTTTTTGTATATATTCGGCTCCATCGATGTCAATGATAGTCGAAGATCACACTTTTTCACAATGTCGAGTCTATTTCTGGTTTGGGATAGTAAGTGAGACACACGACTAAAACCCGATTCAACAAGGAAAGATGATCGGACAATCAAAACATCCGGTAAAATGTCAAAATCAAAGGGACGCTATTTTACATTGGTCTCGTATTCCACTAATTTTAGAGTTTTTTTCTTCTATTTAATTTTTAGTATTTTAATATGGCGTAGATTACCGTAGAAATCCCAATTCTCAGTTGTAACAACCGTTCCGAAGTGAAATTGCTCTATGAACCCCTAAAATATTAATGTGGAACCCCGATTTAATATTTAATAATAAATAAGTTTAGGAATTGTATTAGAAATAGTAAATAAATGAATTATTTATTGTATATGCTTTATTTTGAAGTAAAACTAATTTAATAAAAATAAACTTGTATTTTTAACGATTAAAACTAAGATCTCTCTCTGTGATTAATGATACTCTGTGAGTTATTTTTTATATTCGGCTTCATCGATGTCATTTGTCAATGATAGTCGAAGATCAGCTCTTTTCTTTTTACAATGTCGAATCTATCATTTTCTTTTCCATATTAATTAATTTATATTAATATATTATTTCATTATATTTTATTTATATTTAAAATTAATATTATTATTTATATAATAAATTATAGTCTTTATAGAATTTTTCTATTTATGAGGCTTCCTTTATTATAAACAAGGATAAAGGCTTTATATATCCTTGTTGTAACAAACTTTCCGAAGTGAAATTGAACTATGGACCACTAAAATATGACCATGGTCCCGCAATTTGTTATTTTTATTTATTTTTTTGTGACTCCCTAGTAATATTTACATATGCACACCCCAGGGCCAATATGGGCTCCGCTGGAGAATCACTGATTTAATGAGTAAAAATGGTTGACACTGAGGACTATTATCGAACGGGTTTTAATAGCCTGAAATAAAGTTTTGGGAAGAAACGTCCTCACTTCGGCTTGTTGGTTGGGGGGGTGCGTAAAATCATACAGAAAATATTAGGTAATATTTTAATTATTAATATTATTATTTTATTATTAATATATTAAATTACTTTATATAATAAATTATACTAGTTTTTATAGAATTTTCCTATTTATAAGACTTTCTTTATATAGCCCTCTCAATTTTTATTCAACCTTTATAATCAAAACATTCGCTACAGTATATTGCAAGATCTCATTTTCTGCTACATTTAAAGTTGTTTTTCTATTTACAGTATTTTAATATGGCGTATATTAAGGCAGAAATTTCAATTCCCAGTTTTAACAAGTGTTCTGAAGAGAATCTGCTGTAGGAATCACCATGAAACCACAATTTGTTATTTTTTTTATGTGCGGACACCCAGTAATGTTTCATGAATCCCTGGTGAGAACCAGCAGCAACCTTTTTATCTTAGTGCTATCGTTGAAATAATATTTATCCCTCAGGGTACCTCTGCATAAAACTATTTCGTAGTTCACGTGGTAAATATAATACATTGACACCGTGTATGCGTCCTTTAATCAAGGGAAACACTCACGCATCTGTCAAATACAGGTCCTGTTCAGTGACCAGGGAAGGTGGTTTAACACTATTATTTTAAATAATATAAGAGGTCGAAGTCTTTATTATGATAATCAAAGATTTTCAAATAATATGCCGTACGTGTATACTAAAATTATGAATATAAAAGTAAGCAAAAATGACTCAGAAATACATTAGCGTATTTATCACTGTTTCTTGGGGAACCTCTAGCGACCTCTTGTGGGAGTGGAACAGAATGAGTAGACTTTAGTGAGGAGAAAAGACAATAAAAGAACAGGCTTCAGGAAGACCGAAGATGGCGATAATGCCACTTAGACGGAAGGGGTTCCTGGGAGTGAAAGAGAATGAAAAGACTTTCGTAGGGAGAAAAGACAGTAAAAGAACAGGCTTCAGGAAGACAGAAAATGGGGATAATGCCACTGAGATGCAAGGAGTTACTGGGAATGATACTCAATGAGTATACTTTAGTGAGGATAAAGGACAATAAAAGAACATACTTCAGGAAGACAGAAGATGGCCACTAAGACACAAGGGAGTGAAATAGAATGAGAAGCCAGGCATTATGGCCGTGTTCATCTTACTTATTGGTTGCGCGTGTGTGTGTATGTGTCTGTGTGTGTCTGTGTTCGTTTATATATGGGATCGGATTTCCTACATTTTTCAACCGTTTTCAACAAAACTTCACGTTTTTTTTGGGGGGGGGGCAGGTAGTGTTTCTTATTGTCTTGCACACTTTTTTCTTTATTTTTACATTCACAATGCTTTAAAAATTCCATTTACAAGACAATTGTTTATAATAAAATTCTATTCAATCGGTAGACTCATAACGATTGAAAACAATGTTTTTGTTTGAGTTTGACCAATTCATAAAAAAAAACAAAACAAAACAAAACAAAAAACTAATTAGACATGCGTGTCCGTCAATAATCTTTGTCAATTTTATTTTTCAGTCTTTATAATGGTCGATACTTGATCTATCTTTTACTGTTACATCCCCGGGCAACGCCGAGTTCTACTGCTAGTAGTTGATATTATTATGTGTTGGCTTCAACTTCTTTTATTATTAATAATGTTTCCATTATTTTTAACCATTTTACATGTGAATGAGGCTTTATATGTGTACTATCAACGAGTATGATACGGATAGAGTTTGTTAGGTCTCCATGTGTCTTTAAATAAGACCTAATATAGCTACGGCCATAAAGATGTAACGTGTTATTGTATCTCTCTCTCTCTCTCTCTCTATATATATATATATATATATATATATATATATATATATATACTAGCATCATCACCCGGCGTTGCACGTACTTGATTAAAAAGTCGTACGACTCATACAGCAATCGCTATCACTTCACTTAAAATATTTTTGCCCTTCCTTGCCTTTAAAGGAGTGCCCTTTGCCGTGCTGATGTTGCTACACGCCTTACATCTTGCCTATCTCATACTGCGATTTTTTTCTAATCTCTATACTAAACAGTAAATCTGTTACGAAAAAAGAACTAAACAAAATGAACGCAAAACGATCAGCTTTAAAAAAGGACTCGTAACTGGAAAAACTGAATGAAAAAAGAATGTTAACAACAAATACTTTTTCATACCCAACCCAGTTCTGCGGAATCAGAATCAACGTTGAGTTTAAACCAGCGAATGAACCAATTGGAGTAAAGTGCCATGCAGTTTTAAATTTTTCCCACTTGTGACGAATGCAGCTATCGATTTTTTTTGCATGCTAGTTAACATTCGTGTCAGTCAGCTGTTGGCTCTCACGCTGGCCAATAGAATCGTCCTGCTTATTCGTGGTAGCTAGCTATAGGCTGTCACTCTGGCCAGTGGAAAATGGCCTCAAACTACATGAAAACTGCCGTAGAAGCATGAAATAATCGAGTTGCGAAATGCAAAGTCGGTCTTGGCCTTCCTGCTAACTTGGAGCATGTGCATGTAAATTCTTGTGCAAATCCGTCGAAAATTGCGGCCATGCATTCGTTACACCCCCCGTCTTATATATATATATATATATATATATATATATATATATATATATATATATATATATGATGATGATGATTTTTGAGCTGTGGCAGCCATAGAAAGTTTCACTGCTTCCAAACCAGGTTCTAAAAGTTCTATGTTGCTAAATTTATGACACCAAGTACAACGACAAAACGAAGAGAGCACTTATTAAATTAATTAAATTGATGCACACACACACACACAAACTCAAACACACTCACATATATTCAGGCTGCGATGGATAAATTGTCGTCGCAATTACGCAGAAATGAAAATTACACTGACATCTATCTCAGTCTTTTTCATATCTATCTATCTATCTATCTATCTATCTATCTATCTATCTATCTATGTAAGCAAATATAAATGGATATAAATCCGACAGAATGGAGAAAAAAATATTTGGAAAAAAAACAAACAAAAATCCTTAAATGCAATTATGTTGTTTTAATATGAATGAAATGTCAACGTCTGACGTTTCGGTTTAATAAACCTTCTTCAGGACAATATTCATTAAAATACAATTAACATAATCAGTTCAACATGACAAAGACGATGGACATAAAAACAAGACTTATCCAAATCAGATAACTGAAAATCTATCTATCTATCTATCTATATATATATATATATATATATATATATATATATATATATATATATATATATATATATATCAGCATGTTTATATCTATATATCTATCTGTCGATCTATCTCAGTCTGTTCATATCTCTCTGTCTATCTAAGTTTGTACAAATCTATCGATCTATCGCTGTTCATTATCTCAGTCTGTTCATTATCTATCTATCTATCTATCTATCTATCTATCTATGTCAGGATATTAGCAAAGATCTAAAAATACTATATTTATTTTATTTACGAATAAACTATATATGTTGTTGTAAAATTAAAACATTCTACAAATACGCACACACATGTGTAAATATATATATATATATATATATATATATATATATATATATATATATGACAAACAAACAACTAAAAAAATATATTAGTCTACATATTAACTCTATCACAACTCCAACTAAAAAGAATTTATCTAAACTCGACATAATATTTGTCACAACTACATCTAAAACAATCAAAGGCATGATCTCTGACGAAGCTTAAATAAAGTGAAACATGTTAGATTACGATCTGTTTCCTATATGTTCTTTATTACATATATATATATATATATATATATATATATATATATATATATATATATATATATATATATATATATATATATGTGCGTGTGTGAATGCGTGTGTGTGTGTGTATTTGTGTATTTATATAAAAATTTTCTTTTTGTAGATGACGGAAGAAAAATACCATTTTGGTTTTGGTGCTTGTGTAAAGGGACGTTTGATGGCGAACCCAAAGGAGGAAATTTACCGCCAGTTTATATACAAGAATTTTAATTGGGCGGTTTTGGAAAACGCCCTCAAGTGGGGGAAAACTGAACGAAAAAAGGTAAGAGATTTGGCTTCAATTAACTAATGAATGATTTAAAGAATAGATAACGAAAACGAAAAATAAATAAAAAATGATAATTATTTAGTTTTAGCTAAATATCTCTAATTTTGAGAAGACTCATTTTGTTTCTAAATGATGTTTCAATTATTGAAATCATTTTGATAAGTTATCTTCTGTAATTTGAGAAGAATCGTTACAATTTCAACAGTTGTCCGGACTATTAAATGACGTTAAAAATACGTCAAAAAACGACATTATTACGTCATTATTTTTTCACCAACCAAATACATGATACTGGTGGAGTATTAAAAGGGAAACCAAGCACACTGAGAGCATTTTGTTTTCACAGTTGGAAAGAAACTCCAACTAAAGGCATTCGAATTGAATGTACCAATTCCATTGGACATGATACTGCTGGAGTATCAAAAGGGACTTAAAACTTTCTCCTTTCACTATGGAAGGAAACCAAGCACACTGAGAGCATTTTGTTTTCACAGTTGGAAAGAAACTCCGACTAAAGACATTCTAATTGAATGCAACTATTCCATTGTACATGATACTGCTGGAGTATCAAAAGGGACTTAAAACCTTCTCCCTTCACTATGGAAGGAAACCAAGCACATTGAGAGCATTTTGTTTTCACAGTTGGGAAGAAACTCCAACTAAAGACATTCTAATTGAATGCACCTATTCCATTGTACATGATACTGCTTGTGTATCAAAAGGGACTTAAAACTTTCTCCCTTCACTATGGAAGGAAACCAAGCACATTGTGAGCATTTTTTTTTTACAGTTGGAAGAAACTCTAACTAAAGACATTCTCATTGAATGCACTAATTCCATTGGACATGATACTGCTGGAATATCAAAAGGGTCTTAAAACTTTCTCCCTTCACTATGGAAGGAAACCAGCACATTGTGAGCATTTTGTTTTGACAGTTGGAAAGAAGCTCCAACTGACGACATTCTAATTGAATGCACCAATTCTATTGGACATGATACTGCTGGAGTATCAAAAGGGACTTAAAACCTTCTCCCTTCACTATGGAAGGAAACCAAGCACATTGAGAGCATTTTGTTTTCACAGTTGGGAAGAAACTCCAACTAAAGACATTCCAATTGAATGCACCTATTCCATTGTGCATGATACTGCTGGAGTATCAAAAGGGACTTAAAACTTTCTCTTTTCACTATGGAAGGAAACCAAGCACATCGAGAGCATTTTGTTTTCACAGTTGGAAAGAAACTCCAACTAAAGACATTCCAATTGAATGCACCTATTCCATTGTGCATGATACTGCTGGAGTATCAAAAGGGACTTAAAACTTTCTCTTTTCACTATGGAAGGAAACCAAGCACATCGAGAGCATTTTGTTTTCACAGTTGGAAAGAAACTCCAACTAAAGACATTCCAATTGAATGCACCTATTCCATTGTGCATGATACTTCTGGAGTATCAAAAGGGACTTAAAACTTTCTCTTTTCACTATGGAAGGAAACCAAGCACATTGAGAGCATTTTGTTTTCACAGTTGGGAAGAAACTCCAACTAAAGACATTCCAATTGAATGCACCAATTCCATTGTACATGATACTGCTGGAGTATCAAAATGGCCTTAAATAACATTGAACATGGTAAAAAAGGAAGAGAACATTTTTTACCTTAGTTCTTATGTTTTATTTCTGCTGTTAGTTTATCAAATGATTTGATGATTGTTATTACCAAAATAGTATTTCTTAATAAGCAGACCAATATTTGTCTAAATACGAATTGAGAGATTTCTACGATTTTATTTTGAGAAATATTGCCATCAGTCAATATCCTATATACAGAAAACAAAAGAAAAAAAAGCCTTTTTTCCAAAAATGTGGCATTTCTGTGCAGCAAAAACGGTAGCTAACCAAGAAAATGTAAGGTCATTTTCAGATTCAGCGCCCTCAAATCAGTTAAAAATGATGTTTGGTGTCTTAACACCATTTCAATTTTTTTTTGTTGACCAATATATATATATATATATATATATATATATATATATATTATATCATATTATATTATATATATATTATATTATACTATATTATATCATATATTATACAAGGTAACCAAAAAAGTTCTGTCCGTTTTCAAAGGAAAAAAAGAAAACGCTTCACAGTATGTGTAACTTGTATTTAGTCTTCGAAGTAATCGCCATCGGCATCCAGCACCTTCTGCCAACATGTCTTCAGCTGTTCAATGCCCTTGCGGGGAGTTTTGACGTAAAGAAGTCCGTGAGGGCTTTGCGCAAGTCTGCTTCATTGGTGAAGGATTTCCCACGAAGATGATTATCCAGGGAGTGGAAGAGGTGGTAATCGGATGGCGCAAGGTCAGGTGAATAAGGTGGATGACACAAAGTCTCCCACCCAAGTTGCTGTATGGTATCCCTCACCACTCGCGTGACATGTGGCCTGGCCTGTCATAGAGGAAAAGCACACCTTTGCGATTCACCACTGCTGGCTCCTTCTGGCGCAATGCCTGTTGTACACGTTTCAATTGCTGCGAGTATAGGTCTCCAGTGACCGTTTCGCCCGTTGGTAGCAGTTCATAATGAACCACTTGACGACCTGTCCACCAGATACAAAGCATAATCTTGCGTGGGTGCATAGGCGGTCTTGCGGTGTGAGGGACAGCATCCTGAGGAGACAACCAGTGTCTGGAACGCTTGGGAGTTTCGTACAGAACCCACTTTTCATCACTGGTAAGCCCACGATTGAATAAGGATGCGGTACGGTGGCGAGAAAGCAGCGATACGCAGGCTGCTACTCGTTGTCATTTGTGGCCCCCCAACAGCGTTTGCGGAACCCACTTGCTCAGTTTGTACGTCTTACCTCGGCGGTGCAGGTGAAGTCTAACTGTTTCATCGGAAACGTTGAACTGTCTTGAAAGTTCACCACACTGTCCTCTTTAATGGCCGCCTTCAGGATTCCGTCATTCAAGACGCGTGGTCGTCCACTGCGAGGCTCATCATGGAGAGACAAATCTCCCGACTTGAATTTTCGAAACCAACGCCTTGCAGTACGTTCATCCACAGCACTATCCCCAAACGCTTGACATATGCGGCGACTTGATGCAGCTGCTGAGAAGCCCACTTTGAAGTCGTAAAGCAAACAGCCCCGAACGAGATCTCTAGACTCTTCCATCCTTCTCACAGCTGTCCGGCTTATAACTGATGGCCGGGCACGGTGCGCGTGTTTTTTTTATAACGTCTGATGTTCCTACTTCCGGCTGTCCGAATTTGAAAGCAATTGCTACACGCATATATTTCAACTTCAATCAATGACTAATCAAAAAATGGACAGAACTTTTTTGGTTACCTTGGTATATATATATATATATATATATATATATATATATATATATATATATATATATATATATATGAAAATTTCTCCGAATTAATCAGTAGAGAGACAATATTTATGAATAAAAATGACAATAGGAAAACTGGTAATTGCTGACGCGTTTCGTCCAATGTGGACTTTATCAAAGCAAAATACGAAAATGAAATTAAATGAACAAAGTAACTAATAAAAACAAAAACAGAATGTACCTAGCAACTGGAATGTAGAGAAACGCTATTTTCATATTTTTAACTGAAAAATAACGTCAGTAATTGTCACGTGTGGACAATATTTCCAGTTGCTAGGTACATTCTGTTTTTGTTTTTATTAGTTACTTTGTTCATTTAATTTCATTTTCGTATTTTGCTTTGATAAAGTCCACGTTGGACGAAACGCGTCAGCAATTACCAGTTTTCCTATTGTCATTTTTATTCATAAATATATATATATATATATATATATATATATTCATTTTTGTTAAAGGTACCTTTTGGAATTTTGAGTTGAGTTATTGTACTTATATTCGGGCTATTGTCCTCGTCGTTTTTATTGTTATCACAACGTATCGAGCGTTGTTCCCTCTGGACTTCTTCAGATATATATCAATCTGGTTAACCTACAAAGAATTCTGAACTGAACCCTTTATTTAATCTACTGGGGTAGACCTCGGTGCACTGCTCATGTATAGGGATATCTTATAGTTTTTTGTTGTTCACTATTTACATTATTCGAACTATTGTCCTCATCTTTATCGCCATATTTATTACAACGTTTCGGCCGTTGTACGACTTTATTGACTTTCTTTTATGGCATATTTTCCGCTTTTCTTTACAAACTCTTTTCCCGCCACCTTTTAAAAACTTTTTTTTTCCAGGGCAAATTGGATTTGTCAATAGCAAAGGCAGCCATCCCGTTACTACGAAAAAACAAGTAAGTTAAACTTAACTGTTTTATCTTCTTCCTATTTTTTTTAAAAATGAGTATCGGAAATTGATAACTGTCTTGTGCCCACCCCCCCACTAAATTTATGATATTTTTCTATGGTAGTATTCATATAAAATAAAAATGTTTATTGTAACCTAATTATGTACAATAATGCATCATATGCAAAATAGGGGAAGAATTCAACTAGAAAAATTGAAAATAAATCCAATGTATCTAAATACAAATTAGAGACATGTCATAATAGATCATTCCATCTTAAATAAATGTCATAATAGATCATTCCATCTTAAATAAATGTCATAATAGATCATTTCATCTTAAATAAATTTAAATAAATTAACAATGCTTAGCAGTAATTTTTAATATGAACTTGAGATTTTCTTGTTAAAAACTTGAAGAATTTTAACACATTCAACATTATGGATAAAAAAAATATAGTGAATTTTATATCCTGTTTTTTGTTTTCCAAGACTTATGAGCAAATGTATTCAGGACTTCATCAGAGTCAAGGAATCGAACACAATCATTTTCAATGGAAATTATTGCTAACCTGGATAAACTTTCATTTCTCATTGTTGATCACAGATAAGTTTTATTTTGCTTCTCCAGAATCCATGATACGGGCCCCCACTCTACTACATATCAATTTTCAGAAGGTAGCATTCATATAAAACACAAATTGTATTATACAATAATTGATCTCGGTGAAGAATTTAACTAGAAAAATTGAAAATTCAACTACAATAAAATGTATCTAAATACAAATTAGAGACATGTCATAACAGATCATTCCATCTTAAATAAATCAACAATGTTTTGCGGCCATTTTTAACATCAACATGTAATGTTGAAAATTCGAAGAATGTTAAAACATTCAATATTGTGGATAGAAAATAATGAATTTATATTGGGTTTATTCCAGATTTAGCAAAACAAATTGAAGGATTTGGATGAAAAATAACAAAATAACCCAGAATGACGTCAAAATCCTTGATTTTTTTTTCATCCTTTAATAGTCAGCTGTACTTAGTTTAATTTATAACGTATATAAATGTAGGTTTCAAAAAAAGGCAAATGTTGATAAGATAGCGATGGTCACAAAGCAATACCCTAGGTCCTCGATCAGGGGTCGGGGGTCTTAGGTAGTAGTCCTCACAGGCCCTGATTACAACTTATCTAAACCTTTCCAACTTCAGTAGTCGACCTTCTAATCATAATACAAGCACACTAAACACAGTGTAATATTTGTATAGTTTTGTTTGTGTTGTGGATTCCGTGATTAAATTCGGTCTCCAATGAATGACAAACGTAAGAAATAAAGATAAGAAATTAAATGTATTTACACAATAATACAATGGGTAATTCTGTTAGTAAATCCAGGAACGCTGTTAGTGGCAAATAATATAGTCTCGAAGTAGGACTTCCTTAGAGTCTACTTGCTTGTAACTGATTTCTACAAGCGGTTACCTCACACTATTACTCTACCTCCAACTCAATCACAATCTCAGTCTCAGTCTTCTCTCTCTCTCTCTCTCAGTCTTTTCTCTCTCTCTCTCTCTCTCAGTCTTCTCTCTCTCTCTCTCTCTCTCTCAATCTCTGCTGTCTCTCCGTATATTCTGACTGACTGTGGGTATTTATCGGCAGCATTCCAAGTAACTCTCTGGTCGAGTCCACATATGAAAAACGGGAGGATCCCATAACAGTTTGTTTAAATAGCAATGCTGAAAATAGTCGTTTCCACACAGGTTTCCTCTTTGGAAACGGCATTTTATTAACTGAACAGCAAGTGCCACTGTCGGTTGTAATTTTTGCTGTTTATATATCCGATGGAAGTTTCCTTCCCAGCTTTTTGTTTTTGGTTGTGTGGAAAGTCAACATCTTGGTTGTATCATTTTTGTTCATTTCTGGTTACTGTTTTGGCGTCGTTTCTGTTGGAAGTGGTCAATTGATGTGGTTTTTGTTATTTGGTAAAACTCTCTGTGATTGTATAAGATCTGATGAAGGATTCCTTAGCTTCAAATAATTTTTTTTTACTACCGATTCATGTTAATCTCTGCTTTATTTTATAATTTTTACCGATCCAACAAAAATCAACAGCTCTGGAGAACATACTTCATAGTAAGGAATACTTGACTAAAACGCTGCCAATCATTTAAATTAACATCGATATAGTAAAAATATTTTATTTTTCTAATCTGCTTTTTATTTTCTTTTGTTTTACACATGTTCACCGAATACAAGGCTCAAGAGTCACTCAAGGTAGAGGGTCATTGTGTGGAGTTGTATTAACATTGATCATTATTGACTATAAAGATGACCTAGCTATTACTGTAGTCGCCATTACCCATGTTACAGTTCTACATAATCTAGAAAATCCTGCTAACGATGTTGAACTCTATGTCAACGCCTCTAAAATTGAACTCATAGACTTCAACCAGCAAAGCTCGATACAAACTGCCTCAGGCGAATCAATAAAATGTGTCGTATCTTTTACATACGTAGGAAGCGAAATAAATTCTACTGAAAATGATGTGAATATCTGCATAGCTAAAGCCTGGCCCACCTTGAATAAAATGAATGTAATCTGGAAATCTGATTTACCAGACAACCTCAAGCGGAGATACTTTCAAGCCACTGTAGAGGTGGAGTTAATGTATGGTGCCACTACTTGGACATTAACTAAAACCCTAGACTCTAAGCTTGATGGAACCTACACTCAGATGATAAGAGCTAAGACCCTAGACTCTAAGCTTGATGGCACCTACACTCAGATAAAAAGAGCTAAACTTAACATCCCTTACATTATTGTTGTGGATCCCGCGTGAAAAATCGGTCTCCAATAAATGACAAACGCAAGTATTTAAGCTAAGAAATTAAATGTATTTACACAAAATACAAAAGGTAATGCTGTTAGTAAAATCCAAGTAAACTTCCTTAGAGTCGGGCGTCCTTGTAACGGACTTCTAACGTCAACTCAATCACAGTGTCTAAGGTACTTTCCACTCTGTTTCTCCACCCTGTTCTTCCACCTGTTCCTCTACCTCCAGACTGACTGTGGCTATTTTATGGCAGCAGGACAAGTCCATTTATATCAGAAAAGGGTGGACCCCATAATACCCCCTCCTTAGATCACTTTTTGGAGGGAGTTAATATTTTTGTCTCTTGTGGTTGATGATTAGTGGTTCGACGAATTTTCTTTCCCTGCTTGACCTTCTCATTACTGTATTATTTTCTTGCGGTCTTTGTATCTCGAATGCCTCAAAGATTGTATCCATAGCATCGTCATTATCTGTGGTTGACGAGCTTGGTTCGTCAATTCGTCTTTTCTGTAGCTGGTCGATATGTCTTCTGTGTGTGAACTTTTCGTCTTTTATGGTATACATTAGATTCCCGATTCTATTGATTACTGTACCCGGCTCCCAGTACGACATATTGTTTATAAAAATTTTTAAATAAACCCGTTCTCCATGTTTGAATGATCTCTTTGGCACCATCGGTGTATATTGATTTTTGCTCTTGCTTGGCAATAATTTATCAAACACCGATCTTATTTTCCGCGCAAACATCAACTCTGCTGGAGAAAGACCTAATGGTGTGTTTGCATTGGGTGTTATCCTATATACTTGTAGAAATTGCTGTAGAGCTTTTGTCGTCGGTATGTCCTCTGCTTTTTTTAGTGCTCTCAATGTGTCGACAAATCTCTCGGCTTGTCCATTTGACCTCGGGTGGTATGGCGCTATCGTAATATGTTTTACTTGGTACATGTAGCAAAATTCTTTAAAATCGCTGGATGTAAACTGTGTGCCATTATCGCTTACTACGCAATCTGCGACACCAAATCTAGCAAATAGTTCAATTAAACAATTTATGGTGTTTGCCGTTGTTGGATGCTTGAATCTGGCAACCTCTGGCCATTTGCTAAAACTATCTATTGTTATTAGGTAATAATAACCTTCAATGGGTCCTGCGTAGTCCACGTGTATTGTGGACCACGGTCTGTCGACTTTAGGCCATGGCTTTTGTATAGAGGGTGGTGCCTTCGCCGCAGCAGCACAACCTTTGCAACTTTCCACCATTTGCGTGATATCATCGTCCATGTTCGGCCAGTATACAAAACTTCTCATGAGTGATTTCATCCGGTTTTTTTCCGGGATGTCCCAAGTGGAAATCTTTTAAGATCCTTCTTCGTAGTGACTTTGGTATTACAACTCTCTCTTTATACAACAATAGGTTGTCACAGATTGAGAAACTGTCTGCTAAATTCTTTACTTTCTCTTCCATTTTTTTCTTGGTATCCTGGATAAACTCGTCTCTTTCTGCTTCTCGTCTTATTTCTAGCAGCGTTACAGGTAGTTCCTTTATTGTATTGCATAGTATCTTGCTGATTTCATCTTCCGCTTGTAATGCGGCAATTACCGACTCTTCTAACGGTTCGCTTTTTGCAGATATTAATCGCGATAGTCCGTTAGCATGTCCGATTTTCTTTGATGGCAAGAATTGCAGTTTAAAATTATAGTTCAGTAACACAGTTCCCCATCTTAAAAGTCTGTTCGCTGTATAGACTGGTAGGCCTTTTTTTGAACCAAATATCGTAAGGAGTGGTTTGTGGTCCGTTTGAAGTGTGAACTCTCTCCCATATATATATATATATATATATATATCTGTGAAAACGAGTTACTGCAAAAATTATGCCTAATGCCTCCTTTTCAATCTGTGAATAGTTTCTTTCCGCCGGTAATAATGATCTAGATGCGTGTGCAATGGGTTTGTTTGTACCGTTCGGCATCTTGTGTAAAATACACGCACCTACCCCATGTGAGTTCGCGTCACTTGCAATAATTATTTCGAGTTCGGGATCAAAATGTGTCAGTGTTAGCTCTGAAGTTAATTTCTGTATTATTTCCTTGAACGCTTTTTTACAGTCCTCTGTCCAATTCCAATTATACTCCTTTTTTTAGTAACTCATTTAATGGAGCCCTCAGTTTATGCATATTATCAATAAATTCGCCATAGTAGTTAGCTAGGCCCAGGAAACTTGCAGTTCTGTAATATTTTTTGGTTCCGGCATATTTTTAATTGCCGATGCCCTCTCTGGGTCCGGTTTCCTGCCATTTTCATTTATTATCTGACCTAAATATTTCATTTCATTTAGGAAAAAATCACACTTTTCTCCTTTTACTTTGAAGCCGAAGTCCTGAAGTCTTCTAAAAACTTCCTTTATGTGTGATGTGTGCTCTTCAACATTGTCGCTCTTAATTAGGATATCATCCAGATAAGCGGTCGCGAAATTCTGGCCCGTGAGCATTGTGTCCATCGTTTGCTGAAAAATTGCAGGTGCAACTTTTACTCCGAATGGTAGTCTGTTGAAATTGTACAACCCTTTGTGCGTATTAATGCAAAGGATTTTCGAACTCTCTTCTTGTACTGGGATTTATAGATAAGCCTCACTTACATCTATTTTTGAAAATATCTTACCGTCGTTGAGCTTTGTAAATACCTCCTCTAGGCTCGGTAGTGGGTAATGGTGGTCTTTTACTGCCTTGTTGAGTCCCGTCGAAAAATCTGCGCATAAGCGAATTTCTCCTGTCTTCTTTTTTACGTAAACCACCGGCGCAGCCCACTCACTAAACTCTGTTTTAGATAAAATCCCAGTTTGTTCAAGTCTCTCCAATTCTTTGTCTATTTTTTCTATAGTAGTAAACGGTACATTTCGCTTCTTTCTGAAAATTGGTTGGACGTTTTCTTTTAATTCTATTTTGGCTTTAAATTTGTTGCATCGTCCCAACCCACTTGAAAACACCCCAGGAAATTGCTTGTATAATACTTCCTTCAATTTTATGGTATCTGATGGTTCAACCTCTAACTTTTTGCAAAACGAGTTGATAGGTAGGTCCCAAACGTTGAATTTCTGCATCCAGTCGATACCTACTAAATTTTCAGTATCTTTCATGACGTATATCTTAAGTATTTTTGTTTTGCTGTGAAATTTAACATTCACTATTATTTCTCCCTCAAATTTTATTCGTTTGCCTGTAACCGACTTGGCAATTTTTTGAGTGTGTAACATGGTAGGTCTGTTGAGTTTTTTCCATGTCTGTCAGTTGATTATCGTGAGGTCGGAACCCGAATCCAGTTGTAATTTAATCTTTTTGTTTAAAATTTCCATTTCTACATATTTCCTTACATTGGTGTTGTCATCATTATTCATCCTTGTAGCTCCTATTCTATTAGTATCTTTTCTATTTCTACATTGGGATGCCTTGTGGCCTTTTTTTCCACATTCATGACAGTTTTTATATCTGAAGCGGCAATCCTTGTTCCAATGTAATCCTCCACATCAATAACATGCTGATGGAGGGGGCTTATATTTGTTTCGGCATCCGTCATAATTTGTCCTGTATGTTGTATTTTTTCTCTTATCATAATATTTTATTTTTCTTTCCGGGGAGGGTGAGAATCTTTTTTCATTGTCGTAAAATTTTAGTTTTCTTTCCGGGAGGGTGAAGAACGTAGCCTTTTATTTAGCTTACGTATATGAGAAACAGCTGATTCTTCAATGTCCATTGCGTCTTTCTTTATGCTTAAACATCTCTGGCAATCTTCTGATAATTGCTGTAATGTTAGACCCGGTTCATTTTGTAATTTTGCAAGCATTCTTCTACGCATTTCGCTATCTTTTTTTATTGTCCTGTGTTAATTCCGCTAGTTTGAAGTCGTCACAATGTTTATTTACGATTGCGGCAAACGTGGAATAATCCTCATCGCCCTACCAGGTTAAGGCATTTCCACCTCCTATGGAAGAGTGATGTTTGGGGCTGAAGAGTTCTTTAAGACATGTCACTGCTTCGTCAAATTTTAATTCGTTCGTCTTTTTTGGCAAGATATAATCCACAAACTTTGTATATTCTTCAGTTCCTAATTTTCTAAGCAATAGACGTAGCTTTTTTGCTTCTGTCCAATTTTGACAGTCTATGTTAAAGATGTCTTCATGTCTTCTGAAGTAATCTCCAAAATTTTTGTCCTCATCTAGAGAATATTTGAAAATCTCTATGGTATTCCACACTGCGTCTTGCGAAAATGTTGCTTCTTTTTCAAAATCTAATTGCTTCTTGCCCGCTACTTTCAATATTAGTTCCTGGAGCTCTGTTTGTCTATCTTGATTTTCCTTTTGCGTTTGTAATATTTACTTTTGCCATTTTTCTTGTAGCTGTAACTGTTGATCATTTTGGTATTTCTGCATTTGTAATTGTTGCTCATTTTGGTGCTTTGTCAGTTCTACCAACATATTTTTAAAATCTTCCATGATAACTCAATTTTATGTATTTTTACTCCTCGAAATTGTTTGTCGCTAATTTGTTGTTGAACGACGAGGGAAAGATTTTTCTTCTGTTGATTAGTTTTTCCGCGTGTGTTCGCCAAGTTGTTTGTTGTTAGACGTACGAAAGTTTTTCTTTCCGTGTGAGTTTCGAATCCTCGTTCGTCAAGTTGTTGTGGGTTATCCGCGTGAGTTTCGAATCCTCGTTCGCCAAGTTGTTGTGGATTCCGCGTAAAAATCGGCCTCCAATAAATGACAAACGCAAGTATTTAAGTTAAGAAATTAAATGTATTTACACAAAATACAAAAGGTAATGCTGTTAGTAAAATCCAGGAACGCCGGTTAGTATTAATCAAAGATCGCTATATACAGTTTCGAAGTAAACTTCCTTAGAGTCGGGCGTCCTTGTAACTAACTTCTAACGTCAACTCAATCACAGTGTCTATGTACTTTCCACTCTGTTTCTCCATCCTGTTCTTCTACCTTCAGACTCCCTGACTGACTGACTGTGGCTATTTTATGGCAACAGGACGTGTCCATTTATATCAGAAAAGGGTGGACCCCATAATAATTATTTACATTATTCGGACTATTGTCCTAATCTTTGTCGCCATATTTATTACAACGTTTCGGCCGTTGTACACTCCGGCCTTCTTCAGGTGGTTGGAATGTCGAACTTAACCCTTTTCGCTCACTGGAGTAGAGTGTTCTAGTTTCACGTGCTATGTTTAATAATAGCAGGGGGATTCAGATACTGGAGCGGTACAATGGAGCGATCATTTTTCCAGCAACTTGGGGTCTGAGGTGAGAGTAAGTCCCAATAGACGTCCAAGGCAATGGGGCCTTCTTGAGAGAACAAGAACCTTTATTTTATCTGAGTGGCATATATGTACAATTCTTTGATTAAATTCAATTAGACAACCAATGCCAAAATTCTACGTAATCTAGAAAATCCTGCTAACGATGTTGGACTCTATGTCAATGTCTCTAAAACTGAACTCATAGATTTCAACCAGCAAAGCTCAATATAGACTGTCCCAGATGAAACAATAAAATCTGTTGAATCTTTTACATATGTAGGAAGCGAATTAAATTCTACTGGAAATGATATGAATATCTGCATAGCTAAAGACTTGCCTGTAACACCCCCCCTTATTTTGGGTATATTATGGAATCTTCCTTCAAAAATATTAGTAAAGTCAATATTAATATGTAACAAATAATTTAATCCCAAATAGTTCACTAATATTTTTGAAGGAAGATTCCATAATATACCCAAAATAAGGGGGGGGTTACAGTTTTTTATGTATATATAATGTAATTAGTGAGTTAGCTCAAATGACTTAACTCACTTTATAGTCCACCAATAGAAGGTTAACCAATCAGAAGACGTAGATCATTCAAACAAAACAAAAAAAAAAAAACTCTCTATGATATAAAAATTCGTGTATATTAAATTATATATAAAAATTTATCGATGATAAGCAGTGAATGGGGAGAGGGGCAATGAACCAGAAATCAAAGTAAAATATAACAAAAAACACAAGCTAAAAATAATTGATATTAGCGGGACCCGTCCAACCCTGAAAAGAAATGAATATTCTGTCTCCAGACAAAATCAAGAGGCTCTCTCTGCTGGCGTGCAAAACAAGAACTTGCGAGTGATCTACTGCTCTAGACACTTCGCCGTAGAGCAACACGGGTTGGTCGTCCAGCAATCACCTATATTGACCAGCCACCCTTCCGATTTTGATGCAAGGCTGTGATGGCTGGCGTGATAGACTCATGAATGTCCGAGCTAACTCGACCGAATAATATTTCATTCACATACTTTTTGCTAAGAAAGGCAGCCATCATTTTTTTCACTTATGTTAGCACAATAGAAGGCCCAAGTGCCACTCAAGATAGAGAGTTACTGTGTGATGTCGTATGAGCGTAAAAAAGGGGCAAGAAGTGAAGTTCTTGAGACTATGCAGGAAAATATTGGCTAAATCTAGACTCGAAGAGGTCAAGATTGAATTAATGAATAACATTTCAGAGTTCAGTCGGAGACATTAGAAGTTTAGTGTAGAAGTAGACTTTAGAAGGAACCGAAAATCCGATCCTAAGCCGAAAACAAGGAATAGGTTTGTTCAGAAGACCGGGGAAGCGTATGAACCGGGCGATAGACAAACCTATCTACTCTTATTGGGATTGGAAAAAAATAATTAGTGAATAAAATTTCAGTGTTCAAGTGGAGATGTCAAAAGCACAGTGTTGAAGGAACCGGAAATCGTAAATAGTAAACAAGGGATAAACTTCTACTCCTGTTCAAAAGGCCGAGGAGGAGTCTGAGCCGGGCGATAGACGAACGTATCTACTCCTATTTGAATGAAATATTGATCTTCGGATAAAATGCTTGTTTCTTAGCTAAGGTTTCTCTCTTCTATGGTAAATAACTAATCCCTCTTGGAGACGCCTCCTCAGGCACATTATTTTTCAACAGCCATCGAGGTGTCCGGTGGTTTATAGTGAAACCATAGTAAGTGGATCAAACTTACAGTTTCTGAAAGAGAGTCTCGGACCCACGATCACGATGAATTCGTACATGCATGCCCAAACAAGTTAATCAAAGGTTGATTTTTATCAAGAACTCGCCTTCTTGACAAATCGAACATAGTGATATTTGAAATCAGGACTATGGGCCAGAATGATAAACACGCGCCCATGTTCGTTTACTTTTTTTAAAATCATTTTACCCCAATCAAGGCAATAAAGCCACTGTTGTCATTGCATTTAAATATTTGTAAACCAAACTTGACTGGGAAGCAAAAAGCCAGAAGAGAGTTCCACAAGCAGGAAGTTCGAGAGAAGAAACTGTTAGCATAGAACTTACGGTTATATATAGTTATTTCAACTGTAAAATTATCACTTTTATTACATTATTACTATATATATATATATATATATATATATATATATATATATATATTCAAGAAAAATAGACCACTTTAAGGTTCCATTATAATAATTTATTTCACCAGAGTCCTTTTAAATGACTCCGGATCATCAGATAGCACTTCCAAAAGATGAAACGAAAAATAAAATGAAAATTGATGGGAAGTGCTATCTGAAGATCCGGCGTACTTTAAAAGGAATCTGGTGAAATAAATTATTATAATGGAACCTTAAAGTGGTCTGTTTTCTTTAAAATATTAGCTCTGGATTTACATTGAGCTCTCAGGATTTCATTCTCCTTGGGACTACCCATACGGATTACCAAGTTTTTCATAATTTATATATATATATATATATATATATATATATATATATATATATATATATATATATACTAAGTAATCAGTTCTTTTTAAAATATAGTCAAAATGCGATAAGAATGTAAACAACGGCACTCCATAATCTAGAGATGATGTTCTTAGCCGTGATCAACATAGTCACAAGGGAGTTCTGGTATATTTTATGAGAGCCACAGAAATGTTTTGAGATTTGGGGGCCACAAGTTGAATGTTAATTGATACAGCGCTGCAATGCTGCTACATTTTATATTCTACTTTTAATAGACTTAAATTAAGTAATAAAATAATTTTCAGTTATCTTTTATTTTACTAATTTCATAGAAAATATGTCCTTCGACAGGAATCGAATCTGTATCATACACGGAAACGTCATATATCCTGACGTGCTATACCATTTAACTAAAGAGGAAGCGTCTGGTTAGTAAGGTCGAATTACTGCTTTTAAACTACAAATTACCCATGATTTCCCTCGAACGTCCATATCTGCTCGAAGCGTATCTTAACGTAAACAAATGACGTCATCTATTATGAAATGGACTAAGTCCGACAATTATTTTTGGAAGCTCTTCTGGCTGCTGTTTTGCTGTCTGATCTAGGTTTTCATTTACATCGGACTTTCTTTTCCTCGCTGCAGCCTTCGCTGAAAGATTACAATCTGCTCCTCTGTTGGCAAAGATTTCTTTTTGTGAAGTTTACCGCTGATATATAAGATAAGCAACAATAAACTGCAAAAGAACTTATAATTTATCACTTCATTTAAGTATTGCATTAATATTTAAGCTTACCTTTTAAAAGTTCAACAATAATGCTTCTACGGCCACTTAATTGAAAGACATTTTGATGTACGTAGGTCCTTACTTTCCGTATAAACAATTATTTTTATTTCATGGGTGACTTTCGCTGGATCTCGCAATTAATTTCGATTATTCCCAAATTTATTTCCAAGTTATAAAATTTATTATCGTACAAAATATCTTACTTAAATTAAAAAGTCTAGGTACCATAGTGAAGAGCTCACCCGAACAATTAACATCAAAGTATTTATAGAAAAGACAAGGGGGGAACCTTATGACGGTGAGAAAGTAACTGAAGTCGAGACGCCAGATTAGAACCAATAATATTGCTGATCCTTCAAGGAGATCCAAGAAGATAGCAGGGGCACCGGACCATATATGGCAGCAATTTCGTCTCAAAAATCAGGAAACAAATCGGGAATGCAAAATTTCTGTATCATGAGCTGTTGAAAGATAGATAGTTGTGTCCATTTAATTGAAAACGTGTGACACGGGTGACACACATCCGCATATATAGATAATCGATTTCACACCCAAGCAAGGCAATAAAGCCACTAAGACACAAAAGGTTACTGGGCGCGGAAGAATTCCAAAACAGAAACATTACAACGGAGCGAGAACAAAAAAGAGTAACAGGAAGACAGTAGATAGTAATTGACATTGCATTTAAATCTTTGAAGATTAAATTTAATGGAGCCGGAAGAAAGTTCCACAAGTAAGAAGTGTGACAGAAGAAACTGTCAGTATAGAACTTACGGTTACATTTAGCCAACTCAACTGTAAAATGATGAGACCTTTCCGCCAATCTAGTACTGCGCTTAAATTAATGAAGTCTAAGTACCATAGAGTAAAGTTCATCTGAACGATTACCATGAAAATGTTTATAGAAAAGATACAGAGAAGCAACTTTATGGCAGTGGGAGAGGGACTGAAGCTGAGGCACCAGATCAAGACCAGTAATATTGCTGATTCTTTTTTGAATTTTATCAAGGATCTCTAAATATATATATATATAGCAGGTGCATCGGGCCATATATGGTAGCGATATTCTAAGCATGGACGAATGGTAGATTTATAGATATGTAAGATAGATTCTGAAGAGAAAAATTGTCTTGCACGACACAGTGAACCGACTTTCTTTGTAGCTGACCTAGCAATGGATTCATTGTAGTCTTTAAACTTCATGTCAGCCGAGAACGTGAGCCCGTGAAGGCGTAACGAGTCAATCTCCCGGGGTCATGATGATGGGCGGCAAAGAGGTTTCTCTTAGATGATGAAAAGACAGTAGTTTAGTTTTGTAGGTGTTAAAATTAACAAGCCATCTTTGCCTCAGTTGAGATCAGCCGCCATTTTGGATTTCACGGACTTACTATCAAAGCAAGATTAAAAGGTTGTGTCATCAGCATAGATACTAAGTTGAGAGCTGACGCTATCGGGAAGGTCGTTAATGAAAATTTAAAACGAGGTGGGACCTAGGATGCATAGCTGGCCACTCGTATTCGAGGATACCTGTCTACTAGGGCGGCTAGCCAATCCCTATTGCAGACGCTTGCTCAGGCGCATTTGTGTTTATTCAACACCCACAGAGCCCACTATGCTGAGCAGACTTTAGTTACATTTTCTGGGAAAAAGCGTGTTATCTAGTTTCAATCTGGCCAGCATACTCAAGCCCTCGGCCACGATGACTTGTGACTTTGTGCTAGCACATCTATCGACTGCCTCTACAATTTCATTGACAAGGTTTAGGTCAACCCGTGGTAAGGTTTTCAGGCACTTTCTAAAGGTGCCGCATGCTGGGATGGACCCCTCCAGTCCAATAATATCAGAAAGTCTCCTTACTGACAAATCGTCCATGGTGACATTTGAACCCGGCTCTCTTGGTCAGAATGCAAACGTTCTAACCACTCTAGGATAGAGCCCTGGGGCACACCTGAATTTATCGATTCATCAGAAAAGGCTGTAGAAAATATTTAATTAATATAATAATAATAATAATAATAATAATAATAATAATAATAATAATTAATATTGAATTAAGTAATCATCTCTATTTATTTATTTGCTAAATTCAACTCTTAAGCTTCCATTAGTTCCTTGAGTTGTTTAAAAACGACAAAATATTTATCCCTGATATTTTATCAAGTAGCAAATCAAATTTTCACGACTAGTCAACTAGCTTTCAGGATGCCTCTGTAAAATGATCATAATATTTGTGTCGATTTGTGGGGTCACTCCCCAGCAGGGATAGCCTCGGATTCACAGGAATAAAAATGTAAAAAGTTATCTCCCCTTGACCAAAACAAAATATAGCAATAAAAATGTACTATAAATATTCACGAGAATAGAAACCGTCACGTGATCTGACGAGACCCGCACGTTCGACGGGAAAGTCAATCTTCCTCTTTTTGCTCCTTTAAGCTATAGTAACAAGACGCACAATTTCAGACAGATAACTACGAAATTTATATCTATATTGTTTTTGTTGCACAGTCTTTTGCAAGCAGAGATATGCAAAACTTATTTAAAGAATTTCGAATATAAAATGCATATATACAAGTGCTCTTATACGAAGACTTTTGTGTTTCGTTTGAATTTTTCATATATTTAAGCCGTCCCTTGTTTCATCCACTTTAAACTAGGTGTATATTCCCACACAACAAAAACATACAAAGAAATAACACTAAAAGAATGTTAAATTGTAAATTAAAATCATATAATTTTATTTAATTCGGTGTGTATTTTAGTTCTAAGGTTGCCGAGGAGAGGAGATGGGCGTCTTGACCCTCTGAGGGTCGGTAGAGAAGAGAGTCAGTTGGGAGTTTTTAGGCGTGAAGAATCCATTTTTCAGGCAGGAAAGTTTTCTCTTGCATTTTGGTTTTATTTATTTTGTTTTAAACAATGTTTTAATGTTATTTGTTTTACATTTTTTTTATTTATAACATCTGTTATTATCATATTCTATTTTTATTTATTAATAATAATGTTCTTTAGTGTGTTAGCTACTACAATAATTATTGTACAAGGTTTCTTACGAGAATATTTTACAATACAAGAATTGATGGTAGGACAAAGGTACATACTCAAAATAACAGAGGCCGATTGAGTTGCAATGCAAGATAACATTTATTAAACAAAATTAACAAAAGGAAAGCTTCTTTTCCTAGAAGTAAATTACATACACAACGAAACGTTAATGAACATATATGAGTGTGACTTACTATGTTGGTGTGTTTTAGTGTGAAGCACCCACAGCACTTTTAGCTTCAGTGTGAAAAGTTTGTCACATAGTTTGAAAAGAGGAAAACCTGAAAGAGTTTCAGGATTCGCGTTGTTTTATACTCCCAGAGCTGCTGCTGATACTAGGTTTATTAAGTCACTACAGTTTCCACAGTTTCCACAGTTTACAAGCGCATGACTGTAAAATATTATTGCAGTTATTCCTAAGAATTGGAAACAAACAAATTCGAACTAGGCTCTCAGATTCCTCAATCCTCGCCACTGTGTACGATACATCATTTTTAAAAATCTATTGGCATTTTTTAATATTGGCTTTTTTATTCGATCATTATCTATAACCTCCCACGCCTCCAAAAAACAAGGAAAAGAACAGCCAAGAAAACAAAATTAATCACTAGAGAATATATTAAATAATATTTTAAATGGAGTGTTTGAAAACTCTCACTTTACTAACACTATCACAAGGGCTAAGAGTATGAATGGTCGGTTGAGTTGAAAAAGTTAGACGTGCTTGCTCATATATTCCCTATGCACTATATCGATGTTTTGCGGCACAAATACGTTAATATATTTAAGTACAAATCCTTAATAAATGATCGCAGGTGATTGTTCTTGGCAAACCAAAGAAGCTTCTTAACCTTGAAGTTCAAACTTTAGAATTCAATCATTCTTAAGATGTTTCAACTCATAATACATATACGGTAAGTATCGATGTGGAAAGATTAAAAAAAAAAATAAACAGGCTCCAAATTGATGCTATAAAAATCTGCCAAAATAAAGCCAGACGTTTTATAAAATAATAACGACAAAATGAATCCTAGCGTTATATATACTAAAAGTTAAAACAATTTTTTTTTCAAATTTGTTTCAGTCTTCAAATTCGTGGACACACGGTCTTCTGGGGTAAGAACAACTTGATGCCACCCTGGATAAAGAAGCTACCTCCACAAGAAGTTATGAGGGCACTTGATTATCGTATTAAACACACAGTTGAATACTTTGGAAATAAGTATGTTAATATCTGTTTGTACATTATTCAATGATTTGTTTTTACGACTTACCAACCCCTTACAGGTTATTTAAAGCCAGAAAATATTTTTAGTGTGTAAGAATTTTCTTTTTTTGTGTGTGTGTGGGGAGATAATGATTTAGTGATGGAAATCTTACTAATTAATCTATAATGGGGTGGGATTCATACCCAATCAGAATTTGGTAAACAAACAAGAAATTAGAATGCGGATATAAAGTGAGGGATCAATTTTAATATTACAATCACTATATAAACTGATCCCTCAATTTGGGGCCACATTAGTTTCTGCACATTTATATTCCAGAGAATGTAAATAAATCTAAAATACATGCCTGTGTAGCTCATCAGTATTTCATTGATTCGTTTTCTACAGCTTATCAACAACCAAGAAATTATGAGTGGATATAAAGTAGGGGATCAGTTCTACATTACAATGAATACGTAAACTGATCCATCACTTTGTGGCTATGGTAGTTTCTATACATTGATATTCCAGAGAATGTAAATAAATCTAAAAGTCATGCCTGTGTAGCTGATCAGTATTTCATTGATTAATTGATTCGTTTCTACAGGTTATCGACAACCAAGAAATTATAAGTGGATATAAAGTGAGGGATCAATTCTACATTACAATCAATATGTAAACTGATCCCTCAGTTTGTGGCAACTGTAGTTTCTATACATTTATATTCTGGAGAATTTAAATAGATCTAAAAGACATGCTTGTGTAGCTGATCAGTATTTCATTGATTGAATGTTTTGTTTTTTTACGGCTTATCAACCCTTTGCAGCTTTTAGATTTTAAGAATTTTTTGAGGAGATAATAATGGTTTGCTGATATAAGTCCCACTAAGTAGTCGCTAATTAATTAGAAGAGGTGGATTTATACCTTTCCCAGGGGTATTTACGTGTAAGTGACTATAACGAACAAACGTAAGCTCTATGCTAACAGATTCTTCTATCGTACTTCTCACTTGTGGAACTCTCTTCCGGCTTCTTGCTTTCCTGTCAAATGCGTTCTTCAGAAATTAATTTCAATATCCATCGCTATCTTCTATGTTTCTGAAAAACATTTCTTTTAGTTTCTTTGCTCCTCGCTAACGTTTTCTCATATTTTTTCCACTCTCAGCCCCCAGCATCTTAGGGGCTTGGGCGTGCAGTGATTAAAAAGTAAATAAATGAAATTTTTTAAAATAAATAAATACAAGTAAAAAAAAAAAAAACGTATACAGGAATCCGTCGGTTAGTATGACTAATTTGTACATTGGTAACTATATAAAAATCAGTTTTCAATTACAATGTTTAAACTGAAGAATGCTTTACTGCACTAATCGAATAATATGTATGCACTAATCGAATTTTGGTATATAAAAATCTAATCGAAAACGGACTAATGGAATTCGCATTAATCGAAAACGCACTAATCGAAAACGCACTAATCGAAAACGCATTAATCGAAAACGCATTAATCGAATTCGCATTAATCAAGGGATGCCTATATCTAAATAAATTAACCGCAAATTCTGTCTGTTCGTCCGTGTGTCTAACTCGACCCACACTTACTCTACATAGACATATACCTTTTTGGACATTGGATGATCCCGGGATTGAAAATCTTCCCTTCATTTGGTACTTGAACCTCCAGCATCGAGATTTGTGTCCGGATGAGGAGGAAACAGATTTTAAATTTTTTAAATAACTGAAAAAAAAAAAAAAAATTACAGATTCTAAAAGTTTTTCATTTATATTGCATAGTGGCCCTAAAAATATTTGTTTCAAATTCAGTTTAAAATATCTCCTAAAAGCCAATTGATGAAATCAATTTTATTTCTTTAAAATGGCAAGGGATCACAGTTAAAGTGAAGTTTTTGTCACGAGAATTTTCGCAGAGTTTGTGTTTTGAAGAACTCAATTCAACTGAAATTCCACGGAGTTTAAAATTCGAAAAAATCAGTTCTCGACCAAAATTGGAATTTCGACCCAAAGAGGAGTTTCGGCTCAAATCAGTCTTTTGGCTGGGATTAGCCTAAATCAGAGTTAAAATGATGTTTTGAAGTAACATGGAATAAATTGAGGAATTCAAAATTATTTCTTAAAACTGATCATTGCAGTTTCTAAGCTAGACCAGAAGGTCCCTTTAGTTTTAGTCTGGAGGCCTAATAAGACCACCGCAGCAGCTAGATTAAAAGTCCCTACGGAGTGCGGCTTTTAAGCTAGTAAATAAATAAAACGTAAATAAATATACCCACGCAAGAAAATAATCAATTTGATTGTGCTTAATATTCGATGAACTTTGTAACAGTTCGTATCATTTGTTAAGTTTATTTTCTTAAATTTTTACCTTCGATTCCATTTATAAAGGTGAAATTATAAAAATCGACTAATTTCAGATTAAATGTTGTCAGATTATAATATTTTTTTAAAATCATTTTAATCCAAGCAAGGCAATGAAGCCACTAAGATGCAAGGAGTTACTGAATGTTAAGGAACAAAAAACCCACTTAAGGAGAGAAGACAATAAAAGAAGAAGAATTAAGAAGACAGAAGATAACGATTGACATTGCATTTAAATGTTTGAAGATCAAAGGCAATAAAGCCACTAGGACGCAAGGGGTTACTGAGTGTTAGAGAATATGAGAAAAACTACTATTAAGGAGAGAGGACAGTAAAAGAAGAAGAATTAAGAAGACACAAGATAACGATTGACATTGTATTTAAATGTTTGCAGATCAAAGGCAATAAAGCCACTAGGACGGAAGGGGTTACTGAGTGTTAGAGAATATGAGAAAAACTACTATTAAGGAGAGAGGACAGTAAAAGAAGAAGAATAAAGAAGGTCGAAGACAACGATTGACATTGCATTTAAATTTTTGAAAATCAAAGTTATCAGGGTAGGATGAAGCCGAAATAAATTTCCACAAACGAGAAGTGTGATAGAAGAAACTGTTAGCATAGAACTTACGGTTACATTTAGCCATTTCAACTGTAAAATGATGATACTTTGCCGGCAATGTGGTACTGCGCTTAAACTCATAAAGTCTAGGCACCATAAAGAAAAGTAACATTTATTTTGAAAAAATACAACAATGTGGCACAAGGCCAAAAGGAGGGATAGGGAAAGCTGGTCTTATTCTGTCTTATAATTAAACTTAGCTAAGCCATAATTACTGACTCAAACATACCACAGTATTACAACAAAATAATCATTCTTATTTACCATTCTTACTACAGTCACCATAATACCTCATTGTCTCAATGAAAGTTCTAATTAGTTCCTGTATGTATAATTTGATTGTGAGGGTTGGGAATAAAAATAACATTTAAAAATGAAACACCAATGAATATTCACCATAGAGGAAAGTGATATTTATTTGCATGATAATACAAAATCTAGCACAAGGCCAAAAAAGTGAAAAGGATGGTCTTCTTCTGTCTTAACGTTAAACTTAGCTAGCCACAAACACTGACCTAAACTTATCACAATATTTCTAACATTAAAAAAAAGGAAAAAAAAAGCGCATTCTTATTTACCTTTCTTACTACAGTCACCCTAATACCTCATTGTCTCTATGAACGTTCTAACTACCCCCCATATGTACAGTTCATTGTCTGTGGAGAGGAGGGGAATAAAATAACAATTTAAAAATCACCATAGAGGAAAATACATCAGAACAACTACCATGAAAGTATTTATAGAAAAGGTATAGGGAATCAACTTTACGGCGATGAAAAAGTGACTGAAACCGAGATAACGGGTCAGAACCAATAACATTGCAGATTCTTCTTTGGATTTTATGAAGAATCTTTAAATATATAGCAGGCGTACCAGACCATGTGTGGCCGCAAAGATGAATGGTAGAGCTATATAGTAGACTATATGCAATATATATTGTAGTGAAAAAATTGTCTAGTACGACGCAGTGAACCAACTTTCTTAGCAGCAGACCTAGTAATTGATTCAATATAAATCTTTCCACGTCAGCTGAAAACGTCAGCCCTAGAAGGCGCAATAAGTCACTCTCTTGGAGGTTAACATCAGCCATGATGATGGAAGATAACAGTTTTATTTATTTACATTTATTAACGTTTAAATTCCTTTATAAAATTTATTCAGACTCGGTGGTTGTTTTTCTTTTCTTATAGTTGGCCACTCGTATTCGAGGATACCCATCTACTAATCCCTATTGAAGACACTTACTCAGGCGTATTTTGTGTCTATTCAACACCCAAAAGAGTTTATATTGCAACTATGCTGAGCATGTCTTAGTTACAGTTTCTGGGAAAGAGCGGGTTATTTAGCGTGATCAAGGCCAGAACGCTCAAGCCCTCGGCCACGATGACTTGTGAGTTCGTGCTAGCACAGCAATCGACGGCCCCCAATTCCGTCTACGCAATTTCACTCACAAGGCTTGGGTCAACCCTTGGGTATGGTTTTCAGGTATTTTCCAAAGGTGCCACACATAGGGATCGAACCCTCCAGTTCGATAACATCATGAAGTCTCCTTCCTGAAAAATCGACCAGTGATTCGGACACGGGTCTCATGGTCAGAATGCAAACGTTCTAATCACTCGCCCACGTATGTAGCGTATTCAAAATAGGGTATTATTATGCAATATCTGATAACAAATTCAATGGCGGAAATTTTAAACCCAAAGTTACAAATACAACATAATTATTTGGCTTTTTAATTGTTTCGAAAATACTAGTGAGATTGATTGTAGAATTTAAATTTGAAGTTATGTCTCTATAAAATAGATTTTCTGTCATCAATACAAACGTCCTTATCGAGAGTACCGATGAGTGATTGAAAAAATTACAAAATTCTGATTTGACATAAGTACTGAACGTTTTTACAACAACAACAGCAACAATAATAATAATAATAATAATAATAATAATAATAATAATAATAATAATAATAATAATAATCCATCCTGAGTTTGACGATAAACTACATCCATGTCTTGGGTAAGACGATAAACTAAGCCCAACTGCAAGGCCTCTGATCAGAAGCTTCTTAGGTGTGCGGAACCACCTCTTAATTGCTAGGGTTCCCAAGTCCACCTAACCCGGGGTGGTAGCACCTGTTAGGGGCATCCTGGGTAAGACGATAAACTACGTCCGGCAACGAGGCCTCTGATCAGGAGGTTTTGATGAGTGTGTTCCCTGATTCACCTTGACCTGGGATGGTAGCACCTGTTATGGGTAAATAGTTAAACCCCAAACTGGCGTCAAAACACCATGAAAGTGTTAAAATAGGTTTTTATCCCAGAAATATTATGTAAAAATATTACCAGCAATAAATTTTTTAAGAAAAATTATTACCAGCTATACAAAAAAAATTATTACCACCTATAAAAAAAAAAAAAAATATTACCAGCTATACATTTTTAGCTTGTCAGCATTAAATAACTCATTGAGATTGATATGCCGTTAAGCAAAATAAACCAAACCAAATCAATAATAATAATAATAATAATAAGAAGAAGAAGAAGAAGAAGAAGAAGAAAAAGAAGAAGTAGAAGAAGAAACAAAATGATTGACATAACTCTTTCAATATTTTTCAACAGTTAAGAGAAGGATGCTATTTAAGAAATGAAAAAACAAAGTGTTTGACAAAGTTAAACAGTATTTCAACAGAATGTCTGTCTTCAAGTTATATTTAAAGAAATTGTAACGGGAGTTAATGTTGACTTGTTAATGTAAGTTACCCCGTGTTACATACATTATATGTATGTTACATATATTATACAGAGGATTCCTTTTCTCTTTTTTATATATGAACTAAATAAAACGTACAACAACATACAACAACAAACACTTTGAAACACGTGTTGAAATCAGTGACATAATGTGTATTTTTCTTTTCGTGATGTTATCTACATCATTGGTTTTGTGTGTGTTAAATGTTCTCAGGGTTATTGTCTCTTTTTTTCTTTTAAAACTGGTTTGTTTATAATTGTTCCAAAAATTTCATGCTTAAGGGAAGCTTTTGAAACCGTCAACAATGGATTTTCCCGGAGCGAAGAAGATACGTTTGTGTTGTTTTCTTTACTACTGCTACCTTTGATTGTGATGGAAGGGTCGTTTTTATAATGATGAAATTTCAGATCTTTATTTCTAGAATGATGAAATATCATCATCATCATCATCATCATGAATCATAACAACATTTTCAAGTATAAAAATGTATAAATCTACAAAAAATAAGTCTTTGTACAAAGGTTGTGTCATTATGAAAACAAAAAACGGTTCTTTAGTTTAGTATAGAACTTTTGGAACTCTCCTCACTTTCCCCACACCGGGAAGTTATTACTTAATAATATTTCTGTATTATTTCTTTTCTTTTTCTTTTCTTAAATCGCACACTTCTATTACCTGTTGTTAATAATAATAATATGAATATGAATATGAATATACTCAAAGATATAACAAGGTAGCGTCATACGTGGACTGGAAGATATGCAAGAAGCACAAAATCGAAACCACTGAGAATCGAAAACCAATGTTGTGAGCAACAACACGACACAGTTATCAAGTGTGTGCAGGAGGAGGTACTGTGGAGTAATGGATAGCGAACTGAGGAATGGACGGGCAGAGTTCGAATTCCAGTTGAATCCATTACATTCATTTACGTGCTAATACCCTTGGGAAAGATATGAATCCTCTTCTTCTCCCCCCAACTGTGTGTAAAAATCAGGACAGACGAGGTTCTATAGCCTTGGATGGCAACTGGTCTACCGCAGCGGAAATGGCAACCTACTGCGGAAAAAAAATCTGCCTCGTCAATCATGTATCGAAAGATACATGATCGCCTAAGCGTGTATCACGCATGGCACTTAACTTGTCTATATTATTTAATGAAACATGCATCCATATATATATATATATATATATATATATATATATATATATATATATATATATATATGTAAAGAGACAACAGCACACGCACGCACACATACACACACACACACACACACATATATATTTATATGTATAGAGACAACAGCACACATATACATACATATGTCAAATCCCATACTGTCCACTGTTTATACCTGTATGAGCCCCGGCGGACGAGCAAGTGTGTATGCGTGTCTGCGTACCTCATCGGGTGTACGGATATGCATCTATGTTCGCGTTAGCATGAGTGACATCTCGATGACGATCCCGCCCACTCCCATAATAAAATCAATAAACGCAATCTATATAAACCAAAACTTTAAAAAAATTAATCAGTTTGTCTGACGATCGCAAGAGCGTGAAACCCAGGATTACAAACTCACATCAACCCAACCAAATATATATATATATATATATATATAATTATTTATTTAAAAGTATGATTACAACGCTACATAAGAGTTCTCATGTTTCAAAACAAGAGCCGAAAACTTCAATATAATTATTTGAATTAAATTGATGCTCTACTTTTGTATCGAGCACTATTTTTTTTTAAATATTAACAAAAATACTAAAGAACTTTGGATTATTTACCTAACAAGTTCTTTCCTATTTTCTATATATTTCGACACACACACACACACACACACACACACACACACACATATATATATATATATATATATAAAGAGAGAGAGAGAGAGAAATAATTAAAAAGATAGACATCACCGATAGCATTTTTAACGATTACAACAACGCAAAATTCAGAAACCTACACTGTAACACTCTGTCTACAAAACTAAATAAAATAAGTATCCCTGATAAATTAGTTATCCCTAATACTATGATTTTACTACCACGTACAAGACAGTCGGAGATATAATTAGGAAAAAAATAAAACCAACACCAGTTCAGATGCCGGTAACTCTCGAATAAATTGCTTTCGATGTAAAAGCCCTTATATTGGAGAGACATCACGAAATCTAAAAAGTGGTATCTATGAACATAAAAAGAGATTTAAGTTTAGACAACCATTCAGCATCTCTCGCAATAGAAAGGAACGAAACTGGCCATAACTTTGATTTTCTTAATGTCACCCTTATTAAAAAAAAGAACATCATTATTTACGTCGAAAGTACTTCGAGGGATTACGAATAAGAAGATTGCCAACTATAAACACAGGTCAGAAACGTTATACAACACCAACCTATACTGAATTCAAGCTTAAAGAATCTAACGTATGATTATCTAAAAGTAACGGTATGTACATGCAAACGTTCCCAAATCAACACGCGGAAACCATCAAACATAATGTCTATTATACATACACCACACACACACACAAAACACATACATACATGCACACACATTCACAGACAGACAGACAGACACACACACACACACACACACACGAATTTTGAATAAAGAAAACAAGTGACCAAATGTTACATTTAATTACAGATTCAATCAACAATGTATTTTCCCTGATTATCTATGACTTCCTTCCATCTATTAACAAGCTTACTAATTCCATTACTGTAAAATTCTTTTGGCTTTGATTCGAAGAACTCACAAATGTCAGTTTTAACCTCTTCCTGTGTTACAAAAGCTGTTTCTTCCAAATGATTCTGTAAGCTACGAAACAAATGGTAATCTGAAGGAGCAAGATCGGGAGAATAAGGTGGATGAGGAATTTTCTCCCAACCAAGTTCTTCGATCATTTGTAACGTGATTCTTGCTGTGTGGGGTCGCACATTGTCCTAATGAAACATCACCTCTTTTCGATTCACTAGAGCAGGTCTTTTTTCCTCAAAGCTTGGTTCAAACGCTCTAATTGCTGACAGTATATTTGAGCATTAATTGTCGCATTAGGTGGTAAGAATTCAAAGTGGATTATTCCTTGGCGATCCCACCAGATTGAAAGAAGAACCTTTTGCCCATGAAGTTCCCTTCTCGGCTGTTGCTGGGATCCTTCCCCTTTACCAAGCCACTGTCTACGGCGCTTAACATTTCGATAAAAGATCCATTTTTCGTCGCCAGTCACAATTCTATCCAAAAAAGGTGAAACAAGTTGGCGAGAATGGGGAGAAGAGCAGATGTCAACTCGGGATTTGAGGTTGTTTTCAGACAATTTTAGTTTAGGAACTTTTCCAAGTTGTTGAAGATGACGATTGTATGGTTTGAACTGAGAACCACTGCCGATTCCTCAACTGATAAAGCAGGATTTTCTCCAAGGGTTGCTTCAAGAAGCTTTTCATCAAACTCAACTGGCCGTCGGTTCGATCTTCATCACCTCTGAATTTTGCAAACCATCATCTGCAAGTTCTTTCATTCACACATTCCTCTCCATAAACTGAGTGAATGTTTCTAGCCGCTTCGGCTGCTGAGTTTCCTTTCTTGAACTCATAAAGCATTATGTGCCGCAAATGATTCTTGGGTATTTCCATGTTAGCAGGGTTTTAATCAAACAAAATTTAATTTTATTGTTCTCTGAAATAAAATTTGATCAGTTTAAATGCATCTAAACATAAAAATAATGTTCAGCTCCATTAGACATTATAAAATTCTCTTTAAATTTCGTTCATTTTAACAAAAAGTTAAAATTCGGACAGAACTTATGGGATGACCTGATAGAATTATTATATACTTACATACATAAAGCACTATTTACGGTTTTCCAATTGGACTCGGATAGACGCGTTGTCTCTCTCCTTGAATTCAGAACGCCATAAATCATACAAACATTTGTTTGACGAGTCAAATGCACGTGAAACATGATTAACCAATGAAAATCAAAGAACACAAAAGTAAAAAATATCCGAAATTTTTCTTTTTTTTTCTTCTCCATATCTTATTCTCTGATGAAGTTTTACTAAAAGCGAAACATGATAGATTGATAAACGTTTCCTATTTGTTCTTTATCTTGTAGGTATAATAATTATGGTGATTTTTCTAAGCGTAGCTTAGATGTGGGCACAAGACCGAAAGTATGGGGCACCCAGTGAGGATCGAACTCTCTATTCAGTCGTAACTGATTTAGCGGGACGAGCTTCCTAACCAGTACACCACGTCGGGTGCCCTAGAAATGACTGTTATGTATGCTGGCGTAAAAACAAAGATTCATTTGAAAAGTGTCGAAATATTACAATACTTCCAATAGCATAGTATTACGTATAGGAGGCAGAGCCTTCAAGTCTCCTTGTTCCGTATTCTATTCCCGTTCTTCGTCTTTGACCACAGTTTGAGTCACTGGGACGTCAATAATGAAAATCTGGACGGTGACGTCTACGAAGGCTTGACGGGCAATCCGAATATAACGACGGTCATGTTCCAAAAAGTGCACGTAGCAGTTCCGTTGGCCAAGCTCTTCATTAACGACAACTCGATTGTACAGTACAGCAAGTCGACAGTGGTGAGTCAGGACAATATGAATAAAGACAAAAGAAAACTTATTTTAGCCGACGCGTTTCGTCCTTGCAGAAATTTAAAGAAAAACATATCTATGATCACAAAAGAGATCTTACACAGAACAATTTATCAAATGCAGAGATAGAAATAAATTCAGCCACAACTTTGATCGAATGAATGCCACACTTATCAAAAGGGAAAGTAAGAGAAAATTTAAAAATCATTATTTAATCACTTTCATTTATTAGACATTAAATTACATCACTTAGCTTCCTCCATAATTTATCTTGACTTCCAGTTCGCCTGATGTTTATTTATAAGCGATGCTTCTAATTTTTATTAAATTATATCACTTAGCTTCCTCCATAATTTATCTTGACTTCCAGTTCGCCTGATGTATATTTATAAGCGATGCTTCTAATTTTTATTAAATTATATCGCTTAGCTTCCTCCATAATTTATCTTGACTTCCAGTTCGCCTGATGTATATTTATAAGCGATGTTTCTAATTTTTATTAAATTATATCGCTTAGCTTCCTCCATAATTTACCATGACTTCCAGTTCGCCTGATGTATATTTATAAGCGATGTTTCTAATTTTTATTAAATTACATCACTTAGCTTCCTCCATAATTTATCTTGACTTCCAGTTCGCCTGATGTATATTTATAAGCGATGCTTCTAATTTTTTTAAAATTATATCACTTAGCTTCCTCCATAATTTACCATGACTTCCAGTTCGCCTGATGTATGTTTATAAGCGATGTTTCTAATTTTTATTAAATTATATCACTTAGCTTCCTCCATAATTTATCTTGACATCCAGTTCGTCTGATGTATATTTATAAGCGATGCTTCTAATTTTTATTAAATTATATCACTTAGCTTCCTCCATAATTTATCTTGACTTCCAGTTCGCCTGATGTATATTTATAAGCGATGTTTCTAATTTTTATTAAATTATATCGCTTAGCTTCCTCCATAATTTATCTTGACTTCCAGTTCACCTGATGTATATTTATAAGCGATGCTTCTAATTTTTATTAAATTATATCGCTTAGCTTCCTCCATAATTTATCTTGACTTCCAGTTCGCCTGATGTATATTTATAAGGGATGTTTCTAATTTTTATTAAATTATATCACTTAGCTTCCTCCATAATTTATCTTGACTTCCAGTTCGCCTGATGTATATTTATAAGCGATGTTTCTAATTTTTATTAAATTATATCACTTAGGTTCCTCCATAATTTATCTTCCAGTTCGCCTGATGTATATTTATAAGCGATGCTTCTAATTTTTATTAAATTATATCGCTTAGCTTCATCCATAATTTACATAACCCGATAAATGCTTATGAGTGTTTCTTAAATTTAAATTTTTTTAAAGACTAACATTTTTAGTTTTGTTTATAAATACTTGTTACAAAATGAAATCCTTTCATTTGCATTGATAATGTCCATCCGAAGACGAAGCGCGTCGCTAAGATGTTTTTCTTTTGCCTTTATTCTTGTATATATATATATATATATATATATATATATATATATATATATATATATATATATGCATATATTCAAACTAGGTACCTCCACTTTTTCGGCATAAATTTTCTAGACCTAAGGTTTAAAATGATTTTTTAAAGATGTCAAAGTATCCTTGAAGATTTCATTTTAGCTTTAATTGAAAGTTAAATGATTAAATTTATTATTTCCATTAAGTAAAATGTTCTGGTGTATTTCCGATAGAAATTATATAGATTGGAATCTCAAATTTAATTTCGATTTCTTAAAATTTTCTTAAAAGCAGCCATTTTTTTTATTTTAAGAAATTTGTAAACAAAACAAATTTATCGATTTTAAAACTCTTCCAATTATTTCTGACACGTCATTAGAATAAAATTACAAAATTTAAAGTTAAATTAATCTGATTTAAAAGAAATATTAATTACTTATAGCATAAAAAACTTAATATACAACCATTTGTTATTGATGGTCATGTTTATCTTAGACAATGACTGACGGATAATGCGATGACAGCAAGTATGGCTGACTAGAATTTTACATAAAATTTTCGAAATCTAAGTGAATGCATTTTTATTTTTAACTACCTAGTAATTTTTACAAATAAACATATTTTCCGCAATTATCTAATAATTTACTGACTTTCATTTACCTTTCGAAGATGACTTATGCAAAAATAAAAAAAAAATTAAATATAAAATTTTCTTAAATTAATTTCTCTGTAAAGCGACAAAACGCTTAGATCACGTGACCTATTCATGTCACGTTTAGTTTTTCATAGTTGAAAAAGGGAACAAATTCAGTAAAAGAATAAAAAATTATTTTAAAAATAGAATAGTGTAACTTAGTTTATTTATCTTTTCAATTTTGTATTCGTAAATTTCGTTTCCACTTAATTACTAGATTAGATACAGAATTTTATACGATTTTAAACCATTGTAAGTTATTATAATTAAAATTTTTAAAAAATGAAAAAAATATTTGTAAAAATTCATCAGAAAAAAATTATTTCTTCAGATAATAGTGTCCTTGATATAACTTATTTACAAAAGCAATTAAAAGCTTTTCTAATTAAATAGTATCATAGTTTTATTGCATTCATTATTTTTCAGTTCCGTGCAGATTTTCAGTTAGAATAGTACAAGTTTGTAAATAAAATTAGGTGATTTACATTCTCCAAGGAGTCCTACTTTTAACGAATGAAAAATTAGGAAATAGAAAGTTTTTTTGTGAAATTTCATGAAATTAAGTAAGTGGGGCTAACATATGTAAAAAATACTTTTATCAAAGTTTTCTAAAAAAAAAAATAAAAAAATAATTTCATTAATTTGTGAATAATAAGTCCTGAAAATTTTGTGAAATTTCATGAAATTAAGTAAGTCGGGTAACATATGTAAAAAAATATTTTTATCAAAATTTTCTAAAACAAATATTAAAATAATTTCATTCATTTGTAAATAACTCGGACAATTATTTGATTTTTACAAGAATTTCCAACTCAATGTGATTTCAACGGAAAAAAGTGCAAAAAAGCCAATGTAATTATTATGGTGACGTAAATGAAACTAGATTTTAACCAAAATTTCGAACGTGTTAGAAAGGATTAAAAATTTAAAAAAAATAATCAAAAAATACTTTGTTCTTTCATCTTAATAATAACATAAACATTTTGTCGATAAACCTTTATTTTTATTAAGCCTTTTTCATTACGCTTTGCTGTTTTCCGCGAAAAAGTGGAGGTGCCTAATTCAAACATATATTGTTAAATATATTCTTTGAAATTTAATGTCTGATTAACTGTTCTCTGTTTTTTTTTCTTCATCTTCTCGCAGACAAGATTTATTTGGCAAAAACCATTCTGGGATCGATGTTGTGTATCAGTTGTCAAAGTATTTTTTTTAAATAGGTATCACCTCCATGCAAGGCAGTAAAGCAACTAAAATACAAGGAGTAACGGACTGTGAAAGAATTAAGAAGAAAAACAATAATGTGCAGAAAGAGAAGAGAATAATCAGGACTGTAGATACCATGGAGCTGGAATGGAGTTCCACAAGCGAGAAGTTTAAGAGAAGAGGAAACCGTTAGCATTACGGTTACATCTAGCTATTTTAACTGCCATTAGGACGCAAGGGGTTACTGAATATGAGAGAATATGAGAAAAAACTTATTCAGTAGAGAAAAAAATAAAAGAACAGGAATTATGAAGACAGAAGATAACGATTGACATTGCATTTAAATGTTTGAAAATCAAAGGCAATAAAGCCACTAGGACACAAGAGGTAACTGAGTGTTAGAGAATATGAGAAAAACTACTATTAAGGAGATAGGACAATAAAAGAAGAAGAATTAAGAAGACAGAAGATAACGATTGACATTGCATTTAAATGTTTGAAGATCAAAGGCAATAAAGCCACTATGACGCAAGGGGGTTACTGAATGTAAGAGAATATGAGAAAAAACTTATTCAGTAGAGAGAAAAATAAAAGAACAGGAATTATGAAGACAGAAGATAACGATTGACATTGCATTTAAATGTTTGAAATTTAAAGGCAATAAAGCCACTAGGACGGAAGGGTTTACTGAGTGTTAGAGAATATGAGAAAAACTACTATTAAGGAGAGAGGACAATAAAAGAAGAAGAATTAAGAAGACAGAAGATAACGATTGACATTGCATTTAAATGTTTGAAGATCAAAGGCAATAAAGCCACTAGGACGCAAGCGCTTACTGTTTTAGAGAATATGAGAAAAACTACTATTAAGGAGAGAGGACAATAAAAGAAGAAGAATTAAGAAGAAAGAATATAATGATTGACATTGCATTTAAATGTTTGAAGATCAATGTTGGCTGGAAAGCAAGAAGAGATTTCCACAAGTGAGAAGTGCGATAGAAAAAACTGTTAGCATAGAATTTACAGTTACATTTAGTCCAAGGGGCATCGGGAAGAAAATCATGGAGTAAGTCCCAATCAGCATTTTGGTTCGGGGGGCAATTAATTTTCTGCTCACCAGGCCATACGAATATTTTTAATAGATTTCACCCCATGCAAGGCAATAAAGCCGCTAACATCCAAAGGGTTACTGGGAGTGGAAGAATTAAAACAAAAAAAATTACTAACGATCAAGAACAAAAGAAGAGCAAGCAGGAGGACATTAGATAGCGATTGACATTGCATTTAAACTTTTGCAGATTAAAGTTGGCTGGAAAACATAGAGCGGGAAGGGAGTTCCATAAGCGATAAGTACGAGAGAAGAAAATGCTAGCATAGAACTTACGGTTACATCTAGCCAGCATGTAAGTTGATGAGATCTCGACGCCAGTCTAGTAGTACTGTATCTAAATTTAAAAAAAAATCTCTAGGTACCAGGCCGAGGAGCTCATTCTGGTCTTCAAAAACAGTTAAGAGACACGCAGTGTGGTTCAAATCCGTTAGAGTAATAATAATACTAGCTTGTTAACCATTGCTCATTGGTAAGTGGTAACACGGGTTTAGTATTGTTTGACACAAGGTTTTAAACTTGGAGTACACATGATGTAAAAAAGAAATTAGTAGGTAATCACTCCAAGTGCTGATTTGCAGACTCAAGTATAAAACTGTAAAACTCACATATAGGCTTAAGTATAATTCCGAACAATGTTTGTCTTTAGAACCAAGTGTTAAGTTAACCAATGTTTACCTACAGGCTTAAGTTAATACTTGAGTCTATAAAAATAAAACTAAAAAAAACCCCGACCGATGCTTGTTTATAGACTCAAGTATTAACTTAACCAATGCATACCTACAGGCTTAAGTATAAACCCAACGATGTTTGTTTATAGACTCAAGTATTAACTTAACCAATATTTACCTACAGGCTTAAGTATAAACCCGACCGATGCTTGTTTATAGACTCAAGTATTAACTTAACCAATATTTACCTACAGGCTTAAGTATAAACCCGACCGATGCTTGTTTATAGACTCAAGTATTAACCTGGTCACTGTTTAACTACATACTTCATAAACTCAAACGAAGTTTGTCTATAGATTCAAGTATTAACTTGAACAATGTTTACCTATAGACTTAAGCATAAACTCGAATGATGTTTGTCTATTGACTCAAGTCTTAACCTGACTAATGTTTACATATATACTTCAATATAAACTCAAACGATGTTTCTTTGTAGACTCTGTATTAACCTGACCAATGTTTACCTATAGACTTCGGTATAAAATCGACCAATATTTATCTAGAGCAGCGTCACTCAATATTTTTACCTTTGTGAAACGCGTGAAATTTGTTGGTGTGAGACTCAACATTGAGGCCTACATCAAGTGCCTTGAGAAGCTCATGTTGCCCTGGGTCAAGAGGGTGGCTGCTGGAAGAGCCTATGACTGGCAACAAGACTCTGCACCATGTCACACAAGCAGGAGACCACATCATCCCTTACAATGGCCACTTAACTTCCCAGGCTGCAACTCCCCTTAATTATTATCTGTGTTATTGCAGTTGAGCAAGAGACCAACTAAACTCTTTGTAACAACAAAGATGAACTGAAGAAAAGGATTATGGCAGCATACATCAACTTAAACAAGGAGACCATCCAGAAGAGTTGCAGGAGATTCTGAAATCGTCTGGAGGCCACGGTTGAAGCCAATGGCGATTTTATTGACTGAATTTACTCTTTAGTATTTCAAGATATTTGTGTGCAATTTTGGTAAATATATCTGTTAAAATGTGATGTCAATGTCATTTTAATTTTTGAGTAATTTTGACAATTTATCCATAGTGCACTATATATATATATATATATATATATATATATATATAGATAGATAGATAGATAGATAGATAGATAGATCGACAGACATATAGATACATAATGAACAGACTGAGATAGATAGATAAATAATGAACAGAGATAGATCGATAAATTTGTACAGACTTAGATAGATAAATAGATAGATAGATAGATATAAACATGCTGAGATAGATAGATAGATAGATAGATAGATAGATAATGAACAGACTGAGATGGGTAATGAACAGAGATAGATCGATAGATTGGTACAAACTTACATAGACAGATATGAACAAACTGAGAAATCGATATATAGATATAAACATACTGATATATATATATATATATATATATATATATATATATATATATATAGATAGATAGATAGATAGATAGATAGATAGATGCATATGACACGACTGATATAGATTGATAGCTAGATATAAACGGACTCAGATAGATAGATAGATAGATAGATAGATAGATAGATAGATAGATAGATAGATATGAAAGCGACTGACATAGATAGATAGATAGATAGATAGATAGATAGATAGATAGATAGATAGATATGAAAGCGACTGACATATAGATAGATAGATAGATAGATAGATAGATGCATATGACCCGACTGATATAGATTGATAGCTAGATATGAACGGATTCAGATAGATAGATAGATAGATAGATAGATAGATAGATAGATAGATAGATAGATAGATATGAAAGCGACTGACATAGATAGATAGATAGATAGATAGATAGATAGATAGATAGATATGAAAGCGACTGACATATAGATAGATAGATAGATAGATAGATAGATAGATAGATGCATATGACCCGACTGATATAGATTGATAGCTAGATATGAACGGATTCAGATAGATAGATAGATAGATAGATAGATAGATAGATAGATAGATAGATATGAAAGCGACTGACATAGATAGATAGATAGATAGATAGATAGATAGATAGATATGAAAGTGACTGACATATAGATAGATAGATAGATAGATAGATAGATAGATAGATAGATGCATATGACCCGACTGATATAGATTGATAGCTAGATATGAACGGATTCAGATAGATAGATAGATAGATAGATAGATAGATAGATAGATAGATAGATATGAAAGCGACTGACATATAGACAGATAGATAGATAGATAGATAGATAGATAGATAGATGCATATGACCCGACTGATATAGATTGATGGCTAGATATGAACGGATTCAGATAGATAGATAGATAGATAGATAGATAGATAGATAGATAGATAGATGACCATTTTACAACAGTGTATCATAAATCAGACAAGTTCTTAGTATGTCAAATTGCATAATTTTTCATCTTACAAGATTGGCGATGAAAGTCTAATAGAAATGCAAAAAGTCAAAAGACTTTTCGAAATGGGGCAGCAATTTTAGAGATGCCCTTCAATTCTGACCATTGTCTGCCATGCAGTATCCGGATACTGCACAAATAATAAAGGCTAATATCAATAGACCTCTTCTAATATTTTTCTCACCTTTCGTTGAAGGCCATCGCAGATCAATCGAAATTACTGCTGCAAGACGGGGCACCTTTGTACGGCATTGGCATCCAGTCTCATCTGAGGAAGGCACCGGTGATTCATGTTTTGCAGGTCAGAATTACATTCTTGTTGAAAAGATCAATAGAAAATCAATTTCTGACTACTATCTATCTATCTATCTATCTATCTATCTATCTATCTATCAGTCTGTTCATACCTATGTCTCTTTTTCCATCTTTTTCTCTATCTCATATATATATATATATATATATATATATATATATATATATATATATATATATATATATATATATATATGTATTAGGCGTCCCCAAATGGGGAAGTACCAAGGTGGTTTGAGACATTTTTACACGGCTTTCTGAAATTCCACATTAAACTGAGATTTTGTGCCACATTCTATTATTTATTTTTATTAAATTGAAAATTTAAAGCATGTTTGAAACCTGGAAGGATGCGCGGAGCCCTTGCGCAGTGTGTTTAATTTTGTCATTTTCTCCTTTGATTTGATGTTGTTCACTTTCGCCTAATCTACAATATCAGCTCAAGCCCACAAGCAGCTCCTCTCATTCAGTATATATATATATATATATATATATATATATATATATATATATATATATATATATATATATCTTTAGCGGCTGTAACAGCAAAATTGTCCATTTGTTAGATTAATCTTTGAAACGTTGTTATCTTAGGAATGATTAAAGATATCTTACTGGAATTCCTCGAGGTTTTTACAACACTATTGGACTTTACTTTTTAGCAATAAGAATGTATAATTATGTATGTATAAGAATGTATAAATATATATATATATATTTGAAATACATATATATATATATATATATATATATATATATATATTTGAAATAAAGTTCAAATATATATATATATATATATACATATATTATTTCAGGACCATTATTCGACTAATTCAAGATGATTTTCGCCCACTTTAATTTTCTGAGTTTCTGTCCGATTTCATTTTCAAGTTTTTTCACTGCTCTTTGGCCTGTCATAGGTGAAACTTAGCAAATGTCTTGTGGATTGAGTTGGATCTTTTCTAATTGATCTCTTTAGCAATAAGTTGAAACGATGATGCCTCTTCCTGTTGTGACCTCCTGATCCAATTTTCCTTCCTACTGTTCCCTCCTTTTTAAACTCATTCTTTGTTCTCTTGATGATTCTTTAATGAACTTTGAAGCTAGAAGCTAGAGTGTGAATGTTGGTACAATTACTGAAGGCCTGAATGATATTTTTCCTATCACCATTGCTCAGCTGGGATGACTTTTTAGATATTAAATATTTTGTGGAATGAACAATTATTCTGTTACACCCGGTATATCTGAGATTGTATCTATCATTCACTCTGTTCATATCTATCTGACCCTCTCTATCTATCTATCTATCTATCTATCTATCTATCTATCTACATATGTATATCAGACTCCATATCCATCTATCTATCTATATATCTAACTATCTATCTATTAAGTTGGTGCAAAAATAATGACCTTATAATGTCGTTTTTTGACGTTAAAAATACGTCAAAAAACGACATTATTACGTCATTATTTTTGCACCAACCTAATATCTATCTATCTCAGTCCTTTTCATATCTATCTATCTATCTATCTATCTATCTATCTCAGACTCCATATCTATCTATCTATCTATCTATCTATCTATCTCAGACTCCATATCTATCTATCTATCTATCTATCTATCTATCTATCTATCTATCTCAGTCCCTTTCATCTCTCTCTCTCTCTCTCTCTCTATCAATCTTTCTGTGTGTGTGTGTTTGTGTTTGTGTTTGTGTTTGTATGTTGCCTTTAATTATTTCCCCTTTTTCTTCTTTTCCGCCCTCTTGTCTCAGCGCCGTCTGGACGAAGTGGCCAAAGCCGGGCTGCCCATTTGGATCACAGAGATGACCTACGAAAACCCAGACTTCGCCAATCGGACGGCCGTCTACGAAGACCTTCTCAGAGTCTACTTCAGCCATCCCGCCGTTGAAGGAATCCTCTTCTGGGTCATTTCAAACAACGGATGGAGACCAAATGCCGCCCTCTTGGATGCAAACATGAAGGTTGGTCTTTTGTAAGAAATTATTTGAACTAGACTTCTCAAATTTTGAGTATCAATTTTGGGAAAGTTACCCCAGGTAAGTGGAGGAAATAAAAAATTTGGACTTTTTTCTGAGCTTTGCTATCAGCATGACACTGTCTTCAGGGAATACCTCTGACACTATACCTCTTATTGTAACGGGGAGGTATTGTTTAGGGAGATGATCGACTGTGGCTAGTCAATGCAAGAAAGAACAATTTTGATTTGATTGCATTTAAAGAAGTGATTTGAAGAGACAGATGTGTTTCCTCCTACAAATACTTAGAAGTATTTGAACAGAACTACTAGAGTAGCCAAAGAAAATGTTGTGGAGAGCCATGATCACGTTACGTTCTGGACGAATATGACGCATAAGAGAAATAGTGAACGGATGAGAGAACAAATAAAAGAGGGATAGTAAGGGAGCAAAAGTTACTTGGAGTCTCAAATGAAAGGACGTTGTGGAGGGCCATGATCACCTCCGTACTGATGGGTCACAACTCTTAAAAAAAGTTAATAAATTGAACAAAAATGAGAGAAGGGACGCAAAAGAAAGGAAGCTGTGGAGTGCCGTGATCACCTAAGCCTTAATGAGACATGACAGCAAAAGACAGGAGGGTTTAATGTGCGAGAGGACACAAGACTGTGGACAGAAATTCCTCATTATTTTGGTATTTCCCTTTAAAACGCCTCGATTATGAAGCATTAACACTAAACATGAGGAAGTGATGCCTAGGAGGGCGGATCCTCTGGAACTTTGAGACAAAAATGTTGGTCAATAAGAAAAATAACCAAAAACCGAGAAAAGTCTGTCGAGAGTCTAATCTCCCGTAACCGTCCGTCAGCAAGTATATATTTCTGACAACAATTTAGATTTCATTTCGATGTTTGTTCGTTTTTCCTAACATACCCAACATCTTGAACGGAGTAGGAGCGGATACTACTGATCTTAGATAGAAAAGCGTAACGGTCGTACATACAAACAGGCAAAATAATACTTTATTTACATTATTCCAACTATTGTTCTCATGTTTGTCGCCATATTTATTACAACGTTTCGGCCTTTCAGTAGCTGTCTATATTTCTGAGATGACAAAGATGAGGACAATAGTCCGATTAATGTAAATAATGTACATAATACCTCATCTCAGAAATATAGACAGATACTGAAAGGCCGAAACGTTGTAATAAATATGGCGACAAAGATGACGACAATAGTCCGTATAATATAAATAATGTACATAATACCTCATCTCAGAAATATAGACAGATACTGAGGGGCCGAAACGTTGTAATAAATATGGCGACAAAGATGACGACAATAGTCCGAATAATATAAATAATGTACATAATACCTCATCTCAGAAATATAGACAGATACTGAAAGGCCGAAACGTTGTAATAAATATGGCGACAAAGATGAGGACAATAGTCCGAATAATGTAAATAGTGTACATAATACCTCATCTCAGAAATATAGACAGATACTGAAAGGCCGAAACGTTGTAATAAATATGGCGACAAAGATGAGGACAATAGTCCGAATAATGTAAATAGTGTACATAATACCTCATCTCAGAAATATAGACAGATACTGAAAGGCCGAAACGTTGTAATAAATATGGCGACAAAGATGAGGACAATAGTCCGAATAATGTAAATAGTGTACATAATACCTCATTTCAGAAATATAGACAGATACTGAAAGGCCGAAATGTTGTAATAAATATGGCGACAAAGATGACGACAATAGTCCGAATAATATAAATAATGTACATAATACATCATCTCAGAAATATAGACAGATACTGAGGGGCTTAAACGTTGTAATAAATATGGCGACAAAGATGAGACCGGATATCTAAGGTAGAATAATAATATAGGTCAGATGGGTCGGGGATTGGACCGATTCTACACTCTGATCCTAAGTATAAAGGAACAACGTTCTTACATACAAACAAGCATACTATTGGAAAAGATCGGTCATCTTCTGTAAAAAAAAAAATTAAAAAAATGCCGTAACTATTCAGCATGGATTATTAAATGAAATAATGTTATATATATATATATATCATTTTTTTCACAGCCAAATCCAACTGGACAACGTTACTTAGAACTTAGAAAACAGTGGTCAACACCTTTCTTCAGCCATCGGCTCAAGTCTGGCGAAACCTTTTTCAGAGCATTTCATGGCAATTACCGACTTCAACTCCAGGAAAACGGAAAAGTGATTTTCAACACGTTGGTAAAAGTCCGCCGTGGACGGCAGATTGTTCAAATCAACCTGTCCGAATGTACAAGTAAGTAATCCTCTTCAGAAGCAGTAGCGCTAGTGATTACATTGTTGTTATTGGTAGTTCTAACGTTTCAGGTAGATTCATTTACTAAACTTAGCATCACACAAATATAATTTCCAACTGATCATTGAGCAACTGGTATTCTCATTGTGCTGCGAGATTAGCGGTCACGTGACTTCGGGGTTAAAACGTAGGTAGCGGGATCATCATTGATTTGTGAAGGGTTAGCGTTGGGGTGATTTCTTGATAATGACGTTGGGATTTCATTTCAACCCGCGCAAAGCAATAAAGCTCCGAAGACGTAAGGAATTACTGAGTGTGAGAGAATATAACGAGAAGATAACGATTGACATTGCATATAAATGTTTGAAGATCAAAGGCAATAAAGCCACTAGGACGCAAGGTGTTACTGAGTGTTAGAGAATATGAGAAAAACTACTATTAAGGAGAGAAGACAATAAAAGAAGAAGAATTAAGAAAACAGAAGATAACGATTGATATTGCATTTAAATGTTTGAAGATCAAAGGCAATAAAGCCACTAGGATGCAAGGGGTTACTGAGTGTTAGAGAATATGAGAAAAACTACTATTAAGGAGAGAAGACAATAAAAGAAAAAGAATTATGAAGACAGAAGATAACGATTGACATTGCATTTAAATGTTTGAAGATCAAAGGCAATAAAGCCACTAGGACACAAGGGCTTACTGAATATTACAGAATATGACAAAAAACTACTATTAAGGAGAGAGGACAATAAAAGAAAAAGAATTAAGAAGACAGAAGATAACGATTGACATTGCATTTAAATGTTTGAAGATCCAAGGTGCCTGGGAAGCAAGAAGCCGGAAAAGAATTTTATAATCGGATGTTTGAGAGAAGAAACTGTTTGAATAGAACTTGCGGTTACTTTTAACAATTCTAACAGCAAAATGGTGACTCCTAGCTGGCTATTGACGACTACAAATGAAGGAAAGGCTCCAACGTGTAAATCAATTCACAACTATTACCGTAAAATATTTATAAAAAAAAAAAAAAGGTACGTGGAAGCTACGTTGTGGTGTAATGTGACTAAAGGCGAGATGCTAGGCCAAGACTAATAACATTGCAGATGGATATCGCCTTGGCCCATAGAATAATTGCTTTGATGTCAGGTGGAAAATGACTTAAGGGGTTACTGAAAGTGATGGAATATGAGAAAAAGAAAAAATCTTATGAAGGATTGAGA